>JANRMT010062796.1:105547088-105568757 GCA_026402145.1 Polypterus bichir lapradei | reverse complement strand
GGTGTGCTTGGTTTTAACGTAACTTTATTCTTTCATGAGTTATTTACTATTTTATTAAGGTGTATCCATATAAATGGCCCACCCTGTACAATATTTATCATTGGATTCATATTGTAAAACAAGACAAAGACAATGCCAATGTGCTGGTGCTCCTCCTGTATAACTGAGAGATCAAAATAGAAAAAAATACACAAAACAAGTCTTCCACAGACTTGCGTCCTCTCAGGTTGACTGCCCAAGATGACGGCTCTTCTGGATATGAGGAGTTCTGGTAGGAAGAGGTGGGTCATGGTGGGCGGATCCTGAAAGTGACATCAGAGGTGGAAAACTGTTAATATTCCTCTCAAATGGGAGAAGAAAGGAGAGACTATTATTATTCAGTGCCACCCCTGGATCAGTGAAGAATTGCCATCATTAAACTGTCTCCCGTGAGCATGTGCACGACAATATACAGAGATAATCAAACAAAATGTCAACACTGATATGTTATAGATTACCCAGGAAGACTAACTACAACAACCCAATTTGCAGCCCAAGGAGCAGTTCCCCAGCAGGCACAGACAACCTTCTTCTCCTGGCCTGTGTCCCTAAGAGACCTTGGGCAAAAGCAACTACACATTTCCAGGGGGCTACAAATGTTAAAGAAAGAAATCAATTACAAAAAACATAGTCACTCAGGCTGACCTTTGAACCCCAGTGCTAATGAGATCAGGGTCATGACCCATGTGAACATGCCTCTAGCAGCCAAAGGTGGCATCCATAGCAACAAGAGAATAAATCGGGAGTGGTCTCCCCTCGACTTTCTCGTATACTCAGATATGGGGGTGGATTTTTAAGGAGTAAACCAAAAGACAATGTTTATATTTTTATATTATGTACATTAAAGAACCATCTACAACAAATTATATCAAATTTATAATTTATTGAACAATTATTATAAAAGTAAAGTTGAATAAATCGGACTCTGCAGCTGCATGAAAAAAAAATAGCGGAAATAGCCCAAAAATTGATAGAAACCTATGTTTTGTATCTAATACTTGTATGCAAAATTTGGTTGACCTAAGTGAAAGCGTACTCAAGTTATCGTGTTTACACACACACACAGACATACAGACATAATTCCAAAAATGGTATTTTTGGACTCAGGGAGGTCTAAAATGTCAAGATTCATCAAAATCTCGACAACGAAATTTTGGACGATTACAATACTTTCCCTAGACTTCATATACGAGAAAGTAAAAAAAAACCAAAATGGCATTATGGCAAAATATATAATTTTTTAGGGTTCAAAAAACACAAAAACAAACCTCAGATTTGGGATAGCTGTGTGTAAAAACCTTATAACTGATGTATAATTAGCCAGAAACTCCACTAGATTTAACAAAATACATTTTTGAAAATCAGACTTCATAACAGGTTTAATGAACAACTGCATGGGCTGGTGTCTTTGCTGGGATTGTCCCTATCTCCTTAACCAGCCAGGAAGCCAATACAATAGAGAGATTGGGGTGGGGGGGCTCAATGGCTGAATGCTCCCACAACACACTAGATGGCATCATCCCTGAGCTTTAGTTCCTATTCAGATACCCACAGGAATGCTGGGAAATGTAGTCCAGTGGGGAAACCCTGCTGAGGTCCATGGTTGCTGCCAGGAGTTACACTGCCTACTTTATGGACCTTCTTGACAGAAAAGTGCTTCCAATGGGCAATGCCCCAGCAAAGGAAGTAATCCCGGGTCTTCAATAAAAAGTCCTGCTCTGCCTTATCCAGGTGGGTTGGTGGGTGGCGGAGGAGACAGACAACACTCATCCGGGAGGAGAGAAGAAAAAAGAAGTGAGGATTATATTGCTGTGTGGAGGTATTCTGTTCAATAAAGCTTTGTATTTTTAACTGGCACCGTGCTGGTGAGCTTGCGTTTGGAGTTTGGACCGCTATTGATCACACAGGTTACAACTAATAAATATAATAGAGGGTAAAAATAGGAAAACTTCAAAAGAAATACAAGAAACTAAGCTAAAATCATGGGCGAGACACTTGCAAATCCCTGAGGGTGAAGAGTTGTCCCTCGATCATCTCCCGGTTGTAACTAAAACATGGCTGACATAACAATACATTTTTTCTTTCTTTATATTTCTTTCAAACCAGCTGGGGGCTGATAAGTATTCAAATTTCTGCCAGTCTGGAAATAGCAGCGCACAAGCCTGCCCTTTGTGGGGGCTCACCCAGTAGCTTCCTTTTACTTTCGGAACTACGGTACAGCAACCTGACGTTAGCTCATCTCAATTGCAGCAGTAAAGATAATAATAATTGTTTTTTTATAATACATTGATCTCTGTAAAATACAAAGTAATTTTCTCAAAATTATTCTAAGATAAAGATATTTATATGAAATTTAGGAAACATGGTACAAAAGAAAAGGATATACTTTTTTATCTCTGTGGGAGGTAATAGCATTAAACTTCACTTTCAGCAGATAAAAAGAAAACAGAACGATTAAGCCTCAGGTAATTAGACTTGTCTAAGGTAATGAAATGAGAAGGCAATACATATTCCTAATTCATAGTTTACGCCCAAGGTTTGGTTTCAATTACAAACATAATTTGCCTCTAATAAATGTATGTTTTTCATTTTTCACTCATCAGTTATGGGTAGCATCTTTTAGAATCAGGAATAATTTCTGCTTAAGCAATTTGGAGCTTATTAACCTTGCCTCAAAATTGCTGCCCTTTTCCTCTCTTTAGCTCTGTCTTTATTCAGTGTTTAGCGTAATTGATGTAGGGACACACACTGATGCCACATTAAAAACAGAGAGAGAAACATACGCATTTTCTACTTAGCTAGGTGTATTAAACTGGCAACTCTTTCATTCAGTTTAACATCTAATTTTCTGAGGTTCTGTGCTCTAGTGGTGCCCAATACATTTTTTATGATTATAATTATACTGTAGTTTTCTTAATAATAAAGAACCCGACTTTTATGTGTTGTTAATGTCCTGTAATCTAATGGCATAATTTTGATGCTAGAGATAACAACATTTTCAAATCTTCTTAACCCATTCCAGTGTTACCTGTCTGTCACAGGTCTTCGATTTACACACACCCGTGCTCAACCCATTAAGAGATACCATTTAACCTAACAGACATATTTTATAATGATGTAATGATCAACGAACAATTAATAAAGCTACAACTAATAAATAAACTGAACAAACTGAAGAAAGACATCTAGTATCGGCTGCCAGACCCTTGAAAAAAACTCTGTGGACATTAATAGAACATGCATTCTCCATATGGACAACAGCTAATATTTACATTGTGACAGCTGGACAGACTGCCAGAGAAAAATAGTTGGGGCCAAGACAAAAACAACTAGAAATAGTTGGGGGCAAGATAAAAAGAATAAAATCAAAATTGTTTCAGCACTTCTGAGCTTACAAATAGTTGAACATTGTCCCAACTTGGGCAACTCAAACAAAGGGTGTTTATGCTGTGGAGTTCCATTTCCTTCAGTATTCGGTCTCAAAATGAACCACCATCACTTGAGGTGACCTGTTTTTATAGGGCCTCGACTGGAAGGGGTGGAGCCATCTCAGAGCTGAAGGCGTGCATTAGGCGTCATCCTGGGGCTGGCTACTTAACCCTGCATGAAGAAAAGAAGACAATGTTAGTGACAGCGCCCCCTTTAGTTGTGAGGTGGTACTGCTGACCTTATAAGAGTCAGAAGGATGACTCCCAGGCACACACGTATGACAACATGTAGCATTTTGTATTTCCTAAGTATAAGACCTCATATATACTTCTTTTAAAAAGGAAATTAGCCAGCAGCATTACTACGTGTACTTCAGAACAGATCATCCAGCTGAAGCTAAGCATAACTGTTCACCTGTACCCCTGGAATCAGCCTAGTTGCTCTTCTCTGGACCTTTGTTAGTGCTGCTATGTCCCTTTAGTAGCCTGGAGACCAAAACTGCACACAAAACTCCTGATGATGCCTCAGCAGTGTGTTCTAAAGCTTCAGCAGAACCTCCTTGGACTTGAACTCCACACTTCAAGGTGCTATATAACCTGACATTCTGTTAGCTTTCTTAATGGCTTCTGAACACTGTCGGGAAGTTGATAGCTTAGAGTCCACTACGACTCCTAAATCCTTCTCATAAGGTCGAGTCTCAATACATTTACTGACATTAAATTTCACCTGCTGTCACAAATCTGCCCAAGCCTGTATGCTATCCAAGTCCTTCTGTGATGATATAACGGATTCCAAATTATCTGCAAATCCACCTATCTTGGTATCATCTGCAAACTTAATCAGCTTGTTACTTATATTCCTGTCTAAATCATTATGTTTATTAAAAATAGCCCTGCACTGACTCCTGTTGGACACCACTCTTAACATCAGCCAATTCTGATGATGTTCCTCATACCATCACCCTCTGCTTCCTGTACCTGAGCCAATTCTGCACTTGTCTACACACCACACCCTGAACTGCCACTTCTTTTAGATTGATGCTGACGTGGCACATTATCAAATGCTTTATGAAAGTCAAGATTAATAATATTACCTAATTCTGATTAGGTACCTTGCACCATCATCCTCTGCCTCCTGTGATTTTATTAATTTCAGACCTAACTACACACCACACCCTGAACTCACAATTCTTTTAGTCTGACAGCCAGTCTCTCATGTGGCTCCTTATCAGAGGCTTTTTGGAAATCAAGATTAAAAACATCATAAGTACCTCTCTAACCATATATCCTTCTGTTAACTCCTCATAGAATTCCAGCATGTTAGTAAAACACTACCTCCTTCATCTGAATCCATACTGCACTAAAACCCTTGCTCTTTGCAGGTGTTGCTCAGTCTTTTCTGTAATAATGGCTTCCATTAATTTACCCTCAATGTAGGTTAAGCTTACTAGCATACAGTAACTTGGATCTGCCCTAGGGATGTCCAACTCCGATCCTGGAGGGCCCCAGAGGCTGCAGGTTTTCATTCTAACCCTTTTCCTAATCTGTGACCAGTTTTCACTGCTAATTTACTCCTTTTCCATTCATTTTAACACTAGAATTACCAAAGCTTACGAGAAAACTTGTAAATCTGACCCACCTTAAATCCACTTGCACGTCACCATTCAGCATCTTTTGTCTTGTAAATGTGTTGATAATCTCAAGCAGCAAGCAGCCAGCTATACCATCCCTCCCACCACCGGAGAAACTGCAAAAACCTCTCCCACATGAAGCCTTGTTTATCAGTGAGTCAGGTACCTAGGCTAAAAAAATATATCGTTATCCGGAACACATGCATTTCACGTGTGTTCCGTGTCCACAAAGATCTGTGTAAGTGTAGGATGACAGAAATATTGAACACATACCTAAAAGACAAACTTTTTCCATGGTTTAGTACTAACGACAAAATGTAGACATGAAGTGTATAATGTGTGAAGACTGAAGTCCAAATATCAAATAAGCACTTTCACAAAAGATACAAGTATGACAGAACAAATGCACTTTTTTTCCAAGACTATAACTGAAGAAAAAGAAATCAGGTTTGTGTTAGTTGTTGTCCTGACTTTTCGGGTAGCATACTGGTTAGAGCTGCTGACTCCAATTCAGAAGGTTCTGGGTTTGAGTCTTAATGTCTCCCAAAATAAATGTTTTGAGTGGTGAGCTGTTCTTATTGATAGATAGATAGATAGATACTTTATTAATCCCAAGGGGAAATTCACATAATCCAGCAGCAGTATACTGATACAAAAAAAATATATATATTAAATTAAATAGTAATAAAAATGAAAAATTAAAAAAAATAAAAATAAAAAAAGCAGACAATAACTTTGAGTAATGTTAGTATTTACTCCCCCGGGTGGAATAAGAGTCGCATAGTGTGGGGGAGGAATGATCTCCTCAGTATGTCAGTGGAGCAAGACAGTGACAAAAGTCTGTCACTGAAGCTACTCCTCTGCCTGGAGATGACACTGTTCAGTGGATGCAGTGGATTCTTCATGATTGACAGGAATTTGCTTAATGCCCATCGCTCTGCCACAGATGTTAAACTGTCCAACTTTACTCCTACAATATCTTAACAAGTTTGTCCAGGCGTGAGACGTCCTTCTTCTTTATGCTGCCTCCCCAGCACACCACCGCGTAGAAGAGGGCACTCGCCACAACCGTCTGGTAGAACATCTGCAGCATCTTATTGCAGATGTTGAAGAATGCCAACCTTCTCAGAAAGTATAGTCAGCTATTATACAGCAACACAATACTATTATATACTACTATACAATAAAAGCATACATTTGATTTGAGTCTGTAACAGACGGTGTAAATGTATGGTACTTGTAAAGGTTAGCGTTTTTTTTATTTAGTTTTATTTTCTCAGTTGCGTTCACGCTCGCCCTGATCTGACACGGCTGTTTTCAAATAAAGACTCGCTATAACAGAGGTGAACTCAGATCGAAGAAAGAGAACAGAAGCCCTCCCTGCAAGAAACGTCCACTCACATATAAGAACAACGCAGCTGCACCAGGCGTAAAGGCAAAAGATGGCACAGTTTGGATACAGGATGAAGTCCGGCATCATCCTGCCAATCACCTGTCCTTCAAAGAAACAGCATGGTTTCCTCGGAGAGTCGCAGTCAGGGCAGCTGATGGAACTGTCCATACAGATGATACTGCAGTTGTGACCTGCTGGGCTGGCTACTTTGAGCAGTTGTTCAAAGCTGATCCTCCAGCTAGGATGCTGGATATCTCTGGGTCCATGGTTCTTGAGGCTGATCCATCAATTAGCTGTGAACCACCCAATCTCACAGAGGCTGCAGGGATCTGTGGTATCCGGGGTGAACTTCTCCAGGCTGGTGGTAAGGCTGTCCTCCTGGCGTTGCAAGCAATCTTTGTTTCCATTTGGGAGACTGGCATCATCCCAACTGACTGGAAAACTTGTTGTTCCTATTTGGAAAGGGAAGGGTGATCGCCTGGATTGCAGCAACTACAGGGGGACAACATTGCTCTCGGTGCCGGGTAAGGTCCTTGCTAGGGTCATCCTTAATAGGATCCGTGATCACTTCCTCACCTACCAGCGACTGGAAAACTCTGGTTTTACGCCTAAGAAGTCTACCATCGACCGCATCCTGGCACTAAGGGTTCTCATGGAACTCAAACGCGAATATCAGCAGAGTTTCTTTGCGGCCTTTGTTGATTTTCGCAAAGTGTTCAATTCAGTTGATCAAGCTGCCCTGTGGGGCATCCTGAGGATTTGCGGGATTCCCTCAAGGTTGCTGGAAAATCATGGCTGGCCTGTACACTGGTACTGTGAGTGCTGTGCAGAGTGGAGGCAGGACAGAGTGGAGGCAGAGAATGTTGACCTTGTTGAGGGGTTTACCTACCTTGGCAGTGACATTCATGTCTCTGGTGACTCTTCCTATGAAGTCAGTAGACGGATTGGAAGAGCATGGGGGGTCATGAGGTCGCTGGAAAGGGGTGTGTAATGCTCCCGACATCTATACAAAAGGACGAAGGTCCAAGTAGAGTCCTGGTGCTTCCTTTCTTGTTATATGGTTGCGAGACATGGACGCTGTCCAGTGACCTGAGGTGAAGACTGGATTCCTTTGGTACTGTGTCTCTCCGGAAAATCCTTGGGTACCGTTGGTTTGACTTTGTGTCAAATGAGTGGTTGCTCATGGAGTCCCGAAAGAGGCACATTACCTGCATTGTGATGGAGCGTTACTTATGGCACTACGGCCATGTGGTGTATTTCCCCGATGGTGATCCGGCTCGTAAGATCCTCATTATTGGGCACCCGAGTGGATGGACCAGGCCAAAGGGTCGCTAACGTAACACCTGGCTGCGGCATATAGAGGGTCATTTCTGGTGGGTGGGACTGGACCGCGTGTGTGCCTGGGGGGTTGCAAACCGGGATCCCGAGTTGTTTTGTTGTGTAGTGGGTGCGGCAACGCACTATAACTGTGCATGCTCCCCAACTTGACTTGACTTGAATATGTAAATAATATCTATCTATCATATAGTGCCTTTCATATCTATCTATCTATCTATTATATAGTGCCTTTCATATCTATCTATCTATCAATCATATAGTGCCTTTCATGTATATCTATCTATCTATTATATAATGTCTCACTCTATCTATCTATCAATCATATAGTGCCTTTCATGTATATCTATCTATTATAAAGCACCTTTCAGATCAATCTATGCATTATATAGTGCCTATCTGATCTATCTATCTATTATACAGTGCCTATCATATCTATCTGTCTATTATATAGTGTCTTTCAGATCTATCTATCTACCTTACATGTACAGCATCTGAGAATGTACATCTGTACAATGTCAAGTGTGATATATTAAGTATTGCTGTACTCAACTGCTTAGCATTGTGATCACCACCACCAAAGGATCTATTTCACACCTTGTTGGAGGAACAGCATATACAGTGGAACCTCGGTTCATGAACGTCTTGGTTCACGTACAACTCGGTTCACGACCAAAAAGTTTGCCAAACTTTTGCCTCGGTTCACAACCACAAACTCGGTATACGAACAAGCCAGTTTCTCTTTTGGTTTGTGCGCGCCGATGATTTCCACACGTGTTGCATTGTTCTCGGTCAGACTGCCTGCCTGCAGCTGACACAGAGAGAGAGAGAGAAATAGAGCTAGCCAAGTGCCTGCTGGGGAGGGGGAGGGGGAGGTGGAGATTGCTGCACATGTGTGCCTGCCTGCCCCCCCCAGCTCCACCCCCCCGGCACAGGCAGGCAGGCAGGCTGAGAGAGAAAGAGAGAGAGAGAAAGCGAGCAAGCCGCGTGCCTGCCTGGCTTTTTCATTTAAGCAGAGCTGCTCCCTGTTCATTGTTCTCAGTCAGACGTGCATGCGTTACCTGCACTCTCTTTGTGATCTACAGTATTTCGTGTGCTTTTGCAGTTAACTATGGCTTCTAAGCAAGTGAAGAGTGATGAGAAGAAAGTTTTGAAGAAAATTGAAATCGAAGTAAAGAAAGAAATTACAAGAGGTGGAAAAACTGTTTACCAGTTTACTCATTTACCAATCTGAGAACCCTCGTGCTTTCAAGCAGCACAATGTAAACAAAGCCAGACTGCCAGTAATGTGGAGGGCAAACACGAAGGGTTGGGTCACAAGGACTTTGTTTTTGGAATGGCTGCATGAGGCTTTCGCTCCCACCAGCTAAACAGCTAAAAACACCAGAAACCCAAGAAAACACCTGAAGGAAAACACTTCATGCCAGAACTCGACTCATGCAAGGTTAGTTTTCTTGGTAGTTTTTCTATTATGGATTTTTCAAAAGTTAATTTTTCAGTTTGTAGCGTGAATTGTTGCAATGTTACTTTTCTCTTTTTTTAAATGTTCCTTTTTTCCGCTGTGCTTAAAACTCATTTTAAAAAAAGTGTTTACAGCGATCGGGCTGTAAGGCTAAAATAGCGTGATCTTGTTACTTTTTTGGTTGCTTGTGGTTGGTTTTTACATTAAATTGCGGATTTGTTCTAATGTTCCTTTTTTTCCGCTGTGCTTAAAACTCATTTTAAAAAAAGTGTTTACAGCGATCGGGCTGTAAGGCTATTAGCATGAACTCCTGTAATGTTTTTTGGTTGCTTGTGGTTGGTTTTTAAATTAAAGTTTGGATTTGTTCAAATGTTCCTCTCTGTTCAGAGAGAGAGCGAGGGCATGCTGCTGACAGCAGGGGGAAGGGGTGTGTGTGTGCTACAGAGAAAGAGAGAGCGTGAGCAAGCCTGCTTGTGTAGCTGAGCAGGGAGGCTTTTACATTACACTGTGCATTATATGGTGTAATTAACTATACAGTATTTGTGCTTAATCTTTACATATTTTTACATATTTACATACAGTTCGTACGGTCTGGAACGGATTAATTGTATTTACATACAATCCTATAGGGGAAATTGCTTCGGTTCACGACCAACTTGGTTTACGACCAAGTTTTGGAACGAATTATGGTCATGAACCGAGGTCCCACTGTACAAGGATGGCAAGTGTGAAGTTCCAGACCAGGATAAAAATAATGTGAAAAGAATTCAAATCTCTCCATCTTCTAAATAATGAGAAATGTTCAATCACGTTTTAAGTTTAATGAACTGTCACATCTGATAAGGAGTTATGGTGAGTTCAGGTAATGCAACATTTTTGTGACAGCAGCAAACCGGATTAAACCTCACAATTTCAGATGTTATTTAATACTGGATACAATCTGATGAAGTGGAAAAAACAGGAGGGGTTCTGGAGATTTATGTGAATATGAAATATAAAAAGCAAAAAAACTAAAGCCGATATGTGTGATCCAGATTCTGAAATGTTGACTTAATTTGTCTGTTACTGCCTAGGAGGGGCCTGCAACCTCCTGTCAGGGTTTATTTTAAACTTGTCAAAATATACTTAAATGACTTAAACTTAATAATAAAATAAACTCAAATAAATGTTTAATAAAAAGAATAAACAAGCTTATTTTAAACTTGGCAAAATTCACTTTATCAGTACTGTAATGATGAGTCATTCTGAATGCTGGCAAATTAAATGAGCAACTTTAGATGGAACAAACTTCAAAAGGTATGTTATATTCATGGACACAACAACCTAGACCGCTGTATTCAAATGTCAATGCCTTTAAATGGACAGGTCTGACCATCTTACTGCCACCTACAGGCCTGTTATTGACAGCAGCAGCAATCCTATATATATATGTGTATATATATATATATATATATATATATATATATATATATATATATATATATTATATCTATATCTTGTCACACACGTGCGCATGGAAGGCAGCTAATGGGCTTAAGTAAGGGCAGTTCTGAATCATACCGGGATGTGGCAGAGTGCACTGACTCTTTTTCTCCCTTTCCTGCAGACCATTCACGGGATATTCCACCTGACCCTGTTGACGTCACTTCTGGGTTCGAGTCTATGGAAGAAGACCTTGCCGGCTCCGGCCCCTGTGATGTCACATCTGGGCTCGAACCTATGGCTGAAGACCTTCATGAGCCCGACCCCTTCACTTCCTGTCTTCCCCTTTAAAAGCCTCCACCTTTTTCCTATTCCCTCAGTTCTGTTTTGGACTCGGTTTTGTGCACAGCAGTGCTATCATTTAAACTACAATTTGCAGCCAGGAAACCAAATATACGGGTGGCTGCCCCAAACTTTGCTATGGCTCTTTGTGGCTTTTGTGACAATAAATATATATATAAATATATGAAATATAATATGTAATATATGGTGTACAAATGTATATACATATTTTTTCTCTCTGTCTCTTGAACTGCTGTAAAGTTATAATTTCAAATTAATTATTATATATCGATCTAGCTGTCTATCTATCTAAAAGGGGTTACCGGCTGGCAAATCAATCAGTTTTTGACCTTCTTTATAATTATATGCGTAACTATCAGTCAAACAATAATGAGATTCAAAGCACCTGATTAAGAAAAAATATAAGAACGTAGGTTTGTAAATCTTTAAAAGCAAGTGAAGTAAAATTTACCTCTGATAATTGGATCCTATTTAAGAAAGAGGCTGGATTGAAAGCCTCGGATTTGAGTAGCAGAGTGCAGCATTCCTGATCTAAATAACATTCATACAATAGAAATAAAACTGCATTTTTTGATACTTTTAATTTACTGTTGACACTGTGGATATAATCACTTGTAGCCCTTCCTTCTCACAATAGCTTAGATTCCAATCCGATTTTATTTCTATACCATTTACCTCACTGTGCCTGCTCAGACGCGTCTCCCCAAAATGAGATTAAACCTGCCACTTCCTGCAACTGTGACAGTTATTTTCCATCATTTCTCATATGCCTTTGTTCGCTTTAGGCAGAACTGGATGACACTGATCAGCCATGTCGCACAGAGTGTGAAGTGGGAAGAAAAATCATCTAAAGCTACAAAAATTTTCTATAAGTGTCCTCGCACATTTTACATTCTGAAAACTGAAAGAATAATAAAATCGACATCTCCATTCAATGGCCAGATAAAATTTGCTTTCCACTAAGAGAGAAATAAATCTGATCTCTGTCAGATATGCTTAAAAATTGGAATATTATTGACAGTGTAATGTAGCCATAGCAATGTCTGTGATTCCAAGTTTACATACCCCGGCAGAATATGTAAGATGTGTACCATTCATTAAGAAAACATGAGCAATCAAATATAACATATTCCTTTTTTTTTGTTATTCAAATTAAACTATTAGGTATCACAAAAGAGCACTATCATTAAACTAACCACAGCAATAGAGGAAATATTGTAATAAGATAGTCCTGTTCAAAAGTTCATAATATCGTGTATTGCCCCTTTTATTTCTCCAACATTCTATCATTTGTGATAGTTAATTTCTCTTATTTTCTAAAGTGGTAAAGTTGCTTATTCTTCTTGGCAAAAAGGCTCAGGATCTTGTAAACTCCTTGGTTGTCTTGCATGACCTGCAAGTTTGAGTTCTCCCCAAAGTGGCTCAATGATGTGGAGGTCTGGAGACTGCAAATAGCTGCTCTAAAACCTTCATTTTCGTTCTACTGCAGCCACCAAAGGATTATCTTGGCCTTATGGTTTAGATCAGCCATGTTGGAAAGTCCAAGTGTGCCCCATGTGCAGCTTCTGGGCTAATGGAGACAAATTTCCTTCCAATATTTTATAATGACATCTTGCCATCGATTCTAAGTCCTTTGTGTTGCTGTAGCTCACACACATCCAAAAAAGCAAATATCCCCTTCCATGGTTTACGGTAGGAAATAGTGTGCTTCTCTTCATAGGCCTTGTTCACTCCTCATCAAACACAGAATTCATTGTTGTGACTATACATTTAAATTGTGGTCTCATCACTCCAAATAATTTTGAGGTTTCTCCTGGTGATATCTGCTGCATTGTAAGCAGGCTGCTTGTGGGGTTGGCACAGCAATGGCTTTTTCTGGTAACTCTGCCATTCTTATTGTGCAATAACAAAAACATTTATTTTTTCAGCACTTTTTCATACACCGAATATAGCTCAAAGTGATTTACAAGACATCAAACAAAATAGTTACAAAAAACAAAAGCAAACTTAAATTAGATAAGAACATTAATGAATAATTAATAATTAAACAACACACACATAAAACATCCATTATCCAACCCAATATATCCTACCTACAGGGTCACAGGAGCCAATCCCAGCCAACACAGGGCGCAAGGCAGGAAACAAACCCCAGGCAGTGCGCCAGCCCACCACAGGGCACACACACCAAGCACAATTTAGAATTGCCAATGCACCTAATCTGCATGTTTTTGGACTGTGGGAGGAAACCCACGCAGATACGGGGAGAACATGCAAACTCCACGCAGGGAGGACCCGGGAAGCGAATCTGGGTCTCCTAACTGCAAGGCAGCAGCACTACCCACTATGCCACGGTGCCGCCCCACACAAAACATATATGCAATTAATAGAGAAGTAGAGTCATTTCATAAAATTTTGATTTTTAAATCTCTAAAGATGAGCCTGATGATAAGGTCAAAAATTTGGGGAAGACAGAAATAATAAAAAATTCTGTTAGGCTGAAGAAAAAAACTAAATCTACAGCAGCTCAAGGCAAAAAGACCACACAGGCCTAAGTTGACATTCTACTTAACATAAATGCCCTTAAGTATTGTACGTACAGGGTGGTCCAGCTCTAATTATGCAGATCCAGATCGTCTGGATGACTTTGATTTATGGGGGACGATTCCAGTTCAGCACAAAGACAATTCTTCATGTCGTCAGTTTGCACACTTCTCGATGGTCCGGGATTTTTTTGGGTGATTTTCTATGTAATAAACTTAAGTTATAGCATAATGAAAATTGCATAATTAGATCTGGACCACCCTACATCTTACTATTTTTAAAAAAAAAGGTTTTGTCTTAGATGATTTGATGGAGTGGGGCTTGTGGGAAGTTGGGATATCCGTACTCATTCATTCATCACAGACGACTGCACAAGAAATTGATCAGGTGGTGAAGAACGTCACCACACAAGAAGGCATTGATCGTGTTTGCAAATTCAGTATAACTTTACTCATATCTAATTTATTAAGGGTAGAACTAAACATAGTTATGCAAAAGCAAAATTAAATAAGTGGGTTTTTAGAAGTTTTTTTTTTTATTTTAAAGATCTGGCAGATCTCTGTTAGGAAACTATTCCAGATTTCTGAGGTGTAACAGCAGAAGGCTCCCTCACCACTTCTTTTATGCTTAGCTCATGGAATAATAAGCAGAAACACCATTAATAGATCTAAGATTATGATCTTGAAGCGTAGGGAGACAGGCATTCTAAAATACATTGAGAGCAAAATTATTTAAAGCTTTAAATACCATTACTAGTATTATAAAGCCAATTCTAAAGGACATGGGTAACCAGTGTATCAGTGCTAAGACTGGTGTGATGTGCTCAGATTTTCTTTTTCTGTTTTAAGATTTTTGCTGCTGCATTCTGAATGAATTGCAAATTGTTGGTGTCTTTCTTACGTAATTCAGTAGTTTTTTATGTAGTTCAGTAGTTTACTTATATATTTTGTCTTTTTTCTCTTTCTTCATCCTGTAAGGCACTTTGAGCTACATCATTTGTATGAAAATGTGCTAGAGAAATAAATGTTGTTGTTGTCCATTAAAGAAGTCTAATCTACTACGAATGGAAGCATGAAATAATTTAATGGCATATTGCAATGTTATAAGTGGTGTCATAAAATAATGAAGTTTCCACAACAGAAAAGAGTTGGGGACCGTCCCCGTATTATGTCAAATGGATAAAGAATGCAAAAAAGGCAAAAATGTGGTTCAAGTACTTTTTACAGCAATTAACCATCGTGATTTACAAAGATGGCATTTGTTGTGATGAGAGATTTTGCATTTAACTTGATAAATATTTTGTACATCTTTATTTGTAATTTAGGCAAAGCAATGTAATTTAGTGTTTACCAACCCACCCCACCCCCCTTTTTACGACTGAGTCTCTTTGTAGTTTTACGACAGGATTTGGGGGATGTGTCTTAAACCAGTTAGGAAAGTATTTCTCTGCTAAAGTCTTTCAACCCCCGCAAGGAATCCAGGATGTTTAACATATGGCTTTGGGGGCAGGTGTTAGGATGTTCTATTTCCCCCATTGGTCTGAGGTATGGCTGTTTGGAATTGGCTTGTCTCAGAGGCCTTTAAGTACCATGATGTCCTATTGGCTGTAGGGGTTGGACAGAAAACCCATAAATTTGCTTGCTTTATCTCACTCTTTCATCTCACTCTAACATCTGAAAGAAGTATCTCTCTCTAACCAACATATGATGAAGAAGCATCTCTTGCTAACCGGTGATGATGTAGAAGTATCTTTCTCTTGTTAACAACTGATAAAGACCATCACACCATGAACTGACAAGAACAGCACGATGAAGAGCACAACTCAGCAGACATATTGAACAGGCTTGAGGCCTGTTCTGAAGAAAGCTGAGCACCAATGATGCCTTAACTAGAGACATTTAAAGTAACTACAAGTTTGTGTGCCACCTGAATTACACATCACCATTTTATCAGGTTGTATGGTTGCCAATATTCAAATGTACTTTACATTTTGTTATTATTTATGAATATTATCAGTAATACATTATTTTATGTGTAAGTTAACTCCTGCTTGTCTTTTTACTACATCTAATTGCCTAAGGCTCTAGATATAGAAGGGAAGGTGGGGATAAGTTATATACAATAATATCTTATAAACAGTGGTAAGTCTGTGAGATTAGGCATTCTAAGGCTACATATTAATGTACATATTAATAATACAATAGGGGAAAGCAGAGCAATATATATATTACTCTACCAAGATAAAACCGCATTTTATACTGGAACAAAATTGCGGGCAGAAATGATGTGGCAGGTGATGACGTCATAACTGGCAGACGGATGTGACATAATCAGAAGGAACCGGAAGTGATGTAATGATGGAAGTGACGCCCGCTTCAGGAGACCGGACATGAAGTCACTGCGATGGAGCAGGAAGTGACATCAGCAATGGGAGCCAGTTGAGGAAGTGATGTTTGGTGGCCATCTTGGGAACCCAGATGTATGGGAGGTATGTTAATTTTTCTTCTTTTGGTCTGACGAAAAAGAGAGAGAGGCGTTAGTACCGCAAATCAACCCCTTGTCTTGCGATATTTCACACACATCAGGGCTTGTTGACTGCCTCCTAAGAGCACGTGTGTGACAGTGGTTTAACCTTTTCAATGCTCCTTAGATGGAAAAAAGGAGCATTAAGTCCACTTAATCTGGTTAATGTGCGATTTAAAGTTTCAGATAGAGTCCATGATTACACCTAAATTCTTTACTTCCACCTTGATTTTTCATGTTAAGGGATCAAGTTTTTTTCTAATACCCTCATTATTTCCAGTTTAACCAGTGACTGAGAGTTCAGCTTTTTCCTCATTTAGATCGAGGATGTTACCACTCGTCCATTCAGAAATGCAAGTAAGATATTGTATCAGAGAACCCATAGCATCAGGGCCATCAGTCGCTAATGATTAGTAAAGCTGTGTGTCTTCTGTATAGCTGCGGTAGTTCACCCTCTGTTTTGAGATAATTTTGCATAATGGGAGTTTATAGACTGAAAATAACAGTGCACTCAGAATAGATTAATTTAGTACACCATGTACAATATCATGCAGAGATCTTAAAGGGAAGGACTTGGGACCATTTTTTTTCTGAAACTTTCCATATCCTGATACCCTTATCTCTACGCTTACAGACAGCGTTCTTAAATACACTCCAGGGTTTTGCAATGCAGAAATTGAAGTGGACTTTGCAAAATACTAATTTTGCGTTCATGCTAACTATTTTGTGTTTGTTTTGAGGCGTGTTTAGAGAACTTCTCATGTTTAATAAGTAAAATATGTTTATATGGTTTTTGACTTTTTGGCTATGGCACTAATTGGTAGCATAAGTATATATCCTTCTATGTTTTATTTTTTTTTTCGAGCCACTTTTGTGAAACTGCAATGTGGCAACCCTTAGTTGGGTACAGTGGTACCTTGCTGCTGTTTACCTAGCTGTTAGTGTAATGTTTAATTAATTTAATCAAATTAAGTTTTTAACAGATTATAATATTACTATCTTTAATTCTAAATGAATATTTGTAGGGATAATGTTAAACTAGAATTACCAAAGACTCTAGGGGTGACTGTTGCCCCTTAAACCCAATAGACAGACATGTGGGAAACAGGGTAAAAGCACTAAGAAGTAATGTATTCATTATTTTCTTCTTATAACCCACCATCTTGTAACCCAGCCCCATGAATCAAATGCTTAAGTTTTGATCTTCACTTTACATCTGCATAAGGTTTACTACCATAGTTGGCAAGGATCTCCTTTTGTAAAGTTTCATAGTAACTCACCATGTGCTCATCTATGTCCTGTAGGCTCACAGAGCCTGACCCATCAAAATTTGGTCGAGGTTGTGAGGCCAGTGCTGGGGAAGCCAGTAAACGACCAATCAAAAGCCAGTAAATAAACCCTTAATGTACTCTGGCTCCTTATATGGTGGCAGTACTTGTGCAGCTTTCTTCTAATATGTCAACACACAGCACATTCGTTTGACTATCTGTGAACACCTACAGTAAATACTTAAGCCTGCCTGAGAGAACGGTCCTTGCATCAACTGCATGTATGGTAACAAAACTGGACTCACAAATCACAATTATTAAATAGTTATTTTTCACTTCTGGCTACAAGTAAAAAGCAAAAGAAGATGTGGTGATTATGCTGTATTTAATTTCAGTTTTCTAAATTGACAACCTGCAATCCCCTAATGGAATGATAAATTAAATCTTTGATTGCCTAGAAGATTTGCAACATTATTTGCTTACAGCTGGCAATTTATTGTAAAATCGAACAAAAATGCTAATCAAGACAACCAATTGTACCTGTACAGCCAGTGAAAAGAACAACAGAAAAAAAAGTTGAACACACAGGACTAGGAAATGAATCCGAGTCAGGGGACAGAAGCAAGGTCCAATCAGAGAGCCAAAAATAACAGAACCAGAATGTAAACCAAAGATTGTTGTTAAAGGGAAAAGGCAAGGATTCAAGATGAAGAAATAATAGAAAGACACACACACAAAGTTTATAGTTGTATTTTTTTAGATCATGATTATATTATGAAGCCTCAAGTTAAAACTGAAACTGTTGCAGCAACGACATCAGATGCTGCGACACACAAGACAACACCCCACTGGCATCTAGGCAACAAAATGGCAGTGCCCATGAAAATAGAAAGGTGTTGAAGAAATGTAACACAAATGAATACAAAAAACTATACTAAGTGTCACAATGAATGGAGTTTTTAGTTAATATATGTAGCTGCTGGTGAGTAAGGCAGGATCGATCGCAAGTAAGAAATCTCCTAGTCCAAAAGTTTGTTTTAAAAGGCTGTTACAAAAATAACGAGAAGACGTCAGAAAGGTTTTGGGCAGCCACCCGTATATTGTACCCTGGCTGCAAAATGGGTTTGGGTGATGAGTTGTGGTCAGGTTCTAGTCCAAAACAGAACTGGTTTTAAGCCTGTAAAGAGGCCGAGACAGGAAGTGATGTCATCTGGACTGGAAGTGACGTCATCCATGAGTGCGGAACTGGAAGTGACGTCATCAGTGATGCCGAAAACGGAAGTGACGTTATCAGTGACGCCGGAAAAAAATGGAGGTGATGTCATCGTTACCGGAAGTGACGTCATCAATGATGCCAGAGGCAGAAGTGATGTCATCAATGGCACCGGAACCTAGCGAGATTTCCCGTTGATGGTCTGCAGAGGATTGTGAGAGAAAGTCGGTGCACCTCGCCACCTCCAAGTCTGCCGTGGAACTACTATTATTCAGGACCTTTAGCTGCCTCCCAGTCACATGTGTGTGACAAGGTTTAGTGAAAATTCAAGGCAAATAGTCCACACAAGAATAAAGAAAAGGTTGTTACACACATAGAATAAAAGGCAAAAAAGTGGGAAAAAAATGTTTCTTCTCTAAACTTAACTTTTCTTGTCTAACTTTAGTTGATTCTAAACTTAAAGATGTTTTACTTCACCTTCAGTACGCTCAACATGTACGGCACTGCAACTGTGTTGCGTTACACACTTTTGGGCATGTTAAGACACGGTTTCAAAACCGTGTGCCCTCCATGCCTTACACATGGCAAGACAGGTCACTAACTGAGACTAATCTATGGTCAGAGGGGCAAGAAATAGAATATACCAATTCAATTCAGCTTGTGGGGGTTATAAGAACCCCTCCATAGACTATGCACTAAGATATAGGCAAACATTTAATATAACTTAAATAACTAGCAAATGGCTCTTACAATATATAATAATCTTCTACAATTTATCATGACAGAATGGCAGTGGTGTAGTGGTTAACACTAGAATTACCAGAGCCTACGAGAAAGCTCGTAAATCCAGCCCACCTTAAATCCATTCTCACCTCTCCGTCAGTGTCTTTTGTCCTATAAATGTGCCGATAAGCAGCAAGCAGCGTGGTATTCAATCCCCGTGCTCACTGCCACAGATCAATTCGCAAAGAAGTTTCTCAGTGCTCAGGGTTTATCTTCGAGTGAAGTCCTGGAGCTTTATAGGGTAAAATAATACATCATCATTTGGAATACATACATTTCATGTGTGTTCCGTGCCAGCAACAGTCTATGAAAAACGTAGTTAACGCAGAAACGTTTTTCATGTTTTAGTAATAATTGAAAAAATGGAGACATGAAATGTATAAGGTGTGAAGCCTGAAATACAAATATGAAATAAACAATATAACAAAACAAGTGCGCTTTTATTCAAGAATGTAACCTAAGAAAAAAGAAAGCAGGTTACGGTAGGCGGTTGATACGACAGCTTGCGTGGTGCAATGCTAAGAACTGCTGCCTTCCAATCAAGAGGTTGCGGTTCCGATATCAGCTGCTTCCCAAATTTACCATTTTCAGTAGTGAGCTGCTCTTATTGTTAATATCATACAATAAAAGCATACATTTGATTTGCGTCTGTAAATTTATAGTTAAAGTTAGCGTTTATTTTTCAGTTTTATTCTCTCACTCACGTTCAAGCTCCCACACACCCCCCGGATCTGATGTCGTTTTCAGATAAAGATGGGGTATAACAAACAAACTTGTTTTGTTACACCTCCTCTTTATTTGAAAACCGTGTCAGATCTTGTGCACGAATGAGTCTGGGACTGGGAAAACTGTGGACGTGGATGTGAGTGGTGTGCATGACTGAGAATGACTGTGGATGTGAATTTTTGTCCCTGCTCACACTGAATTAGTATGCACCTTCTGATCCATGATGTCAAAGGTGCACTGACAATAAAGAGAGACTTAGGTATATATGACATTTGGAATAATTCATTTTATGGCCTGTATTGTACATTTCGGAAAACGCTGTTGTACTAATGCAACATTATATTCATTTGCATACCTTCATGCGGTTGTAGTTAGTGACCGCGTTTGGTTTTTTTAAGCCGTGCTGGTTCTTTGAAGGACAGATGATTGACAGGATGACGCCGGACTTCGTCCTGTGTCCAAACGGTGCCATCTTTCACATTTATGCCTGGTGCAGCTGCGTTGTTCTTATATGTGAGTGGACGTTTCTTGTGGGGAGGACTTCTGTTCTCTTTCTCCGATCTGAGTTCACCTCTGTTATAGCGCATTTTATTTGAAAACAGCCGTGTCAGATCAGGGCGAGCGTGAACGCGACTGAGAGAATAAAACTGAATAAAAAAAACTGCTAACCTTTACAAGTACCATACATTTACACCGTTTGTTACAGACTCAAATCAAATGTATGCTTTTATTGTATAACAGTAACAATAAGAACAGCTCACCACTCAAAACGTTTATTTTGGGAGACATTAACACACGAACCCAGAACCTTCTGAATTGGAGTCAGCAGCTCTAACCAGTATACTACCCGAGAAATCTGGTCAACAAGCAACACTAACTTGATTTCTTTTTCTTCGGTTATAGTCTTGGGGATAAAAAGCGCATTTGTTCTGTCATACTTGTATCTTTTGTGAAAGTGCTAATTTGATATTTGGACTTCAGTCTTCACACATTATACACTTCATGTCTACATTTTGTCGTTAGTACTAAAACATGGAAAGAGTTTGTCTTTTAGGTATGTGTTCAACATTTCTGTCATCCTACACTTACACAGAACTTTGTGGACACAGAACTTACATGAAATGCATGTATTCCAAATAACGATATATTTTTTTAGCCTAGGTACCTGACTCACTGATAAACAAGGCTTCATGTGGGAGAGGTTTTTGCAGTTTCTCCGGTGGTGGGGGGGATGGTACAGCAGGCTGCTTGCTGCTTGGGATTATCTACACATTTACAAGACAAAAGACGCTGAATGGAGATGTGTGAGTGGATTTAAGGTAGGCCGGATTTACGAGTTTTCTCGTAAGCTTTGGTAATTCTAGTGTTAAGGCTTTAGACTTCAAACCCTGAGGTTGTGGGTTCAAATCCTGCTGACACTGTGTGAACATGAGCAGGTCACTTGATCTGCCTGTGCTCCAATTAGAAAAATCAAAGGAAATGTAACCAATTGTATCATAAATGCTGTAAGTTGTCAGACAAATAAGTACAGGGTGGGCC
>JANRMT010062796.1:105473796-105546688 GCA_026402145.1 Polypterus bichir lapradei | reverse complement strand
ATTCCCATTTTATTAAGGTGTATCCATATAAATGGCCCACCCTGTATATTAAACAAAAGGAAATGGATTTTGTGTAACTCAAGGGTTAACTAAATTCAAATTAAACCTGAATGTGTAAGAGGTCTCTGCCTCTGCCAGCTTTTTTAATCCAAGGTTAGAATTAGGTAAATGAGTAACAAAGACCCCTACAAGAAGCAGGGATAAACTGATGGGACAGCCCATGCATCCCTTCTATGAAGCAGAGCTAAGATCAATGTGACAATCTTCAAAACACCCCTCTTAATGAAGCGGTGTTCAGAGTAATGGGAGAATCAAAATTTACTGGTGGCATTAGTTGATTGGAGGAGACGATAAATGTTCATTATATTAAGAGTCACATGACGTGATGTATTAGATAAGGTAATGGAAAGTAGAAAAAATATAAAAGCAGGTGAATTGTTTAATTGATTGTTCACTCCATGAATTGAGACATTTAGTGATATGATATTATTTATCGTGACTTTCAAAAAGTGGCACATGAGAGGTTGGGCATCGAATTAAAAGAATAGGGAATTCAGGGTGTGGTGTACAGATGGATGCAGAATTATATCAGACACAGGAAACAGAGGGTGATGGTGTGAGGAACCTTATCAGAATTGGCTGATGCTAAGAGTGGTGACCAGCAGGGGTCAGTGCTAGGGCCGCTGCTATTTTTAATATATATATAAATGATTTAGATAGGAATATAAGTAACAAGCTGGTTAAGTTTGCAGATGATACCAAGAGTGGTGCATTAGCAGTTAATTTGCAATCCGTTATATCATTACAGAAGGACTTGGACAGCATACAGGCTTGGGCAGATTTGTGGCAGATGAAATTTAATGTCAGTAAATGTAAAATATTACACATAGGAAGAAAAATGTTAGGTTTGAATACACAATGGGTGGTCAGAAAATCGAGAGTACACCTTATGAGAAGGACTTAGGAGTCATAGTGGACTCAACACTATCAGCTGTCAGACGGTGTCCAGAAAGCATTTAGAAGGCTAACAGAATGTCAGGTTATATAGCACCTTGATGTGTGCAGTACAAGTCACAGGAGGTTTTGCTCAAGCTTTATAACACACTGGTGAGGCCTCATCTGGAGTACTGGATTTTTGGTCTCCAGGCTCCAAAAAGGACATAGCAGCACTAGAAAAAGTCCAGAAAAGAGCACCTAGGCTGATTCAGGGGCTACAGGGGAAGAGTTAAGATGAAAGATTAAAAGAGCTGAGCCATTACAGTTTAAGCAAAAGAAGTTTAAATGGAGAAACAATTGAAGTGTTTAAAATTATGAAGGGACTTAGATCAGTGGATCGAGACAGTGACTTTAAAATGAGTTCATCAGGAACATGGGGACACAGTTGAAAACTTGTTAAGGGTAAATTTCGCATAAATATTAGGACATTTTTCCTTACACAAAGAATGATAGACACATGGAATAAGCAACCAAATAGTGTTATAGACAGTAAGACTTTAGGGACTTTCAAAACTCGACTTGATGTTTTTTTGGAAGAAATAAGTGGATAGGACTGGCGAGCGTTGTTGGGCTGAACGGCCTGTTTTCGTCTAGAGTGTTCTAATGTTCTAACGTGTCTGCAGATGCACTCTCACCCACCAACCTGCTGCCAAAACTGAGCAGGTTCTGCGCTGGTGGCGACACGATTCTGTAGCGGACTCCTCAGGAGGAAACAGGCCTGGCATTTGCTGCACACTGCCAGGGCCAAAATAAGTGAAAATGGGTTTTTATGATAAAGAGAACTTTTTATGCTAATAAAGCTCTTTGCAATGAATTAATATGCATCTGGTCAATCTGCACAATAATATAAAAACAAGGTGAATTGCCACCATAAAAATTGAAGCCACATTTCTGTCGCTGCCAAAACTTTTGGCAACTCCTGTATATAGATGCATAAAACAGTTCATAAACCTCATTTAAATCACATAATTATCATAACAAACGTAAGACAGCTATTGAGGGTTTTCATCAGGGCTAGTTTATCAGTTTTCCTGCTCATACGCTTTCATTTGTTGTAAACCATATGGATGACTATAGTTTAACATATGTGTTTAGTCTTTGTTGATTATTTTCCTACCTTGTTTCTTTTTTTTTTGTAGCATAATTTATCATCTTATTAGATATGTACCTGTCATTGTCAATGTGTTTGAATTGGTAGCCATGCCGACTTCCAAATACATCATGCAGGGGTCCGAACATGAGCCACTATATAGAGACCTGCTTAATAGTGCCTGCTTCGTTATGTGTAGCCTGGAAATGAAGGATCACTTCAACTGACTTTGGGTTGGTGGACATGAATATCACAACTAATGCCAGAATCTAGAAATACTTTGCCAGTTTTTGTAGGCATTTATGTATAAATTTCTGAGCTTGTAAATAAGAGGGGTTATTTGTTGAAAATATTATTGGAATTGGATCACTAAAGAAACTGTAAAAGATATGAATTCCAATGTGAATTAGAACTAATAGTAGTTTCCAAAAGATGGGAGATCATGACACTGAGGGAAAGAAGATCGGAGCTGTACAGTGGATGGGGAAGAGCAGATCCTCCAGGTTTCATCAATTCTTCCTGTGTCTTCAACAGAAATTTCTATGACATTTCAATAAACGGGCATAGAGTTGGTTATTTTCTGGATCAGCATCTCCACTGGTAACATGGGTTTGCTAAAGTCTATACTGGCAGGAAGGTATCAAGACAGCAAACAATCCTGAATGGGGTGAGAGTCTATCCCATAACACTAGATCACTTACTACATTATAAATTACAAGAACACAAGCTGAGATTAGCCTAGAGGCCTTAAAACTGTTTACAGCGACCCTGAATCTGGAAAGGATATCATCAATTAAAAAGGTGCAAGGGAATAAAGAGAAATTTCTGCTAGGACCTTTAAAATTTAGATTTTAAGTATGCAGACAGCTTATACAGAAACATTGGGGACAACAGAAAGGTTTGAATCAGGTATTTATCGATTTGTAGGAGGCTTATGATAGGGTAAAACGTAAAGAAGACTGGAGGTGCATGAGAGAGAAAGGAGGATCAGAGAAGTGTGTGAGAAAGGCTCAGGATATGTATGAGGGAGTGAGGACTTGGGTTAATAGCAGTGTTGGGGTAACAGACAAGACCCCAATTAGAGGTGGTCTGCATCAGGGATCTCCTTGAAGTCCTTATCTCTTTGATGTAGTTATAGATGTGTTGAGTCATGGGGTTAAAGACCTCAGAAATACTTTTTGGTGATGACATTGTGTTGTGTAGCACCAGAAAAGAGGAAGTGGAAAGGAAGTTGGAAGCATGGAAAAGGCTTTGGAAGATAGAGGATTGAAGATAAACAGGAGAAGACAGAATATTTGAGATTTAATGATGACCACGGTTCAGAAGTTAGCCTGCAGGGAAAGAGATTGAAAAGAGTGGATAGGTTTAAAAATCTTAGGATTATTAATAGACCAAGATGGAAAACTACATGCAAAATGTGTATGGAATTACAAAAAATGAGAGAATAAGAAATGAGACATTTAAAGGTACAACAAAAATACCTATCTATCTATCTATCTATCTATCATATAGTACCTTTCATATCTCTCTATCTAACTATTATATAGTGCCTTTCACATCTATCTCTCTATCTAACTATTATATAGTGCCTTTCACATCTATCTATCTATTATATAGTGCCTTTCACATCTATCTCTCTATCTATTATATAGTGCCTTTCACATCTATTTATCTATTATATAGTGCCTTTCATATCTATCTATCTATCATATACTGTCTTTCACATCTATCTATTTCATGCTTGGTTTTCTTATAATCCAAACAGTTTCATCTGGAGATGACGCATTCACAGGAGGGCTCTGTGAACAATTAGGAAACCCGTTTTTGGTTAGAACATGTTTTGTGCTTTAGATATTTTTTGATCTACAAGCTTAATTCTTGAGCTTTTTAAATACCAAAATGTATTTCTACATCACATTTTCATACAAAGAAGGTAGCTTAAAGTGCTTTACAAGATGGATACATGAGTTTGAATTTTATTTCTTTGCTTGAGAAAGATGTTCTTTTTTCTTCTTTTACATTTTATGTGCATAAGAATGACATTTACAGAAGCCAGTATGGCAGGTTTGGTAGTATATTTTGTCGAGTTATTAGAGACCTTCTCCCTGACTCACTAAAAATTTACATTGATGTGAAAAAAACTTTCCTCTGTTTTGAAAGAAGTCATTCACGGGGTCAGGTCAGACTACAGAACAATTCTTCATTTGCACACAGATATGCACAAATGTCTCAGTCCATGGAGTGAGCTATTAATTCAACAATTCATTCCCTTTTATACTTTCCTCTTCCCATTACCTTATCTAACACATCACGTCATCTGCCTCTTAATATGCAGATTAATCATCTTAGCTAATCAACTACAGCCACCATTATTATAATGTATTCCATTATTCTAAACATTGTTAACAGGGGTGTCCTACACGTTTTACCATTGATCTTATCACTGATTCATAATAGGGGTGTTTGGGCTTTCTCACTAGTTTGTCCTCTTTTTTAATTGGGTGTTCCTTACTCATTTACTTCATTTTAACCCTGATAACCACTCTGGTGGCTTCTCTAAGATGAGGAAAAAGCCTGATTTGTTTAAGCTTAAAACAACATTTAGTTAACCCTTTAACTACATTGAATTGTTATCCTTAGGTTAATTCATTGTTACAACCTCATTTTAGTATATACTTGTATTAAATTGTAAAAATTATCATGTACTGATTAAAAATATTGATTAAAATTCTATAACAGTATAGCACAGGGTTCCCTTTGCCCTAAATACTAAGTCAGAGAAAGAAAGAGAGTGTTTATATATATATATATATATATATATATATATATATATATATATATATATATATATATATATATATATATATATAGTGATAAATGAAACAAATAAGACAGAGTAAGTTGCCATAGGAATACAACAATACAATACAACATTTATTTATATTTTATTTATATAGCACATTTTCATACAAAAAATGTAGCTCAAAGTGCTTTACATAATGAAAAATAAAAAAATAATTAAAGACATAGTAGGAAATTAAACTAAGTCAACATTAAATAACATAGAATAAGAGTAAAGTCTGATGGCCAGGGAGGACAGAAAAAAACAACAAAAAAAAAAAAACTCCAGATGGCTGGAGAAAAAAACAAAATCAGCAGGGATTCCACACCATGAGACCACCCAGTCCCCTCTGGGCATTCTACCTAACATAAATGAAACAGTCCTCTTTGTAATCCAGTTGTTGGCAACAAGGTCAAAATTAAATGAAAAAATCATACACATTTGACAACAAAACATGGTGTCCCGGAACTTTTATTGGGAAAAATCAATAACAGGAGGAAATGGAAAGAATGGATGTGATGATGATTGAGGGAGGCCAGAGATGATGTCAGAAACAGAACTGACAGAACTGAAGTCATTGGGACGGGACCAGAAGTGAGGTGGTTCCATGGAGCCAGAAGGAAATTGTCTTCATTGTGTGGGTGGTGGTGGTGGAGAGCGGAGTGTTAGTTGAGGTATGAGTTTTTTATCCTAGAGTTTTCCTGTAGATGCAAAGGAGAGAAGTGTATTAATACCGTGTTCCCGATCCCCATTTCTCATGCTTTCATGTGGGATCAAGCCCATTGACTGTCCCCTAATCACGCGATGTGTGACACGGGATATACAGTGTGTGTGTGTATATATATATATATATATATATATATATAAATATATATATAGTCACACACGTGAATAGGAGTCAGTTTACAGGCTCAAATAATTGCATTTGCTCGCCAGACCGGGAGTTGTCACTGTACTCTAACTCTTCTCCTCTTTTCCCCACAGAACAAATGAAGAATCACCCCAATTATAATCACTTCCGGGTTATGATGTCACTTCTGCTTCCAGCCCTCAAAGTCCCCCCTCCAGATGATGACACTTCGATCCCAGAATGCAACCTGCTTGTTACATCACTTCCTGTTGTCCTGTTTTATATATGTGTGCCATTTTCTCATTGATCAGTTCTGTTCTGGACTCAAGTCTGTAAAGACCAAACATTTAACTCAATTCTAACTAAACGGGGATGGTCCCCAACACTATGAATTTGTTCTTGTGTGTTTTTTTTTTAAATATATATATTTTTTTGTTCTTTATTTCACCTTATACAATTTCTCATATTAGGATTTTGTTATTTTTCACATACCCCTTGGGGTCAGAGCGCAGGGTCAGCCATTGTACAGCACCCCTGGAGCAATTGAAGGTTAAGGGCCTCGCTCAAGGGCCCAGCGGAGTAGGATCTCTTTTGTCAGTGACGGGGATTTGAACCAACATCCTTCGGGATACCAGCACAGATCCTTAGCCTCAGAGCCATTTTTTTTTTTTAAACAATTCATTGCAATTCTTCTCCGAAGATGATTACAATGAAACACACTGGTTTGAAAAAACAACACACCCCTCTTAGTGAAGGCTTTCTTGCATTTTTGATTCAATTTTAGACTTTTTTTGGTTTTGGTTTTATGACTTTAAAAAAAAACTCCTCCTAGTTAGCTCTTCTTAACTGTCAAAGCAGTAGCTCTTATATATTCAACAGCAGAAGATCAATCAGGGATAGTCAGCTTGGGAGAAAATACAACCAGCATTTGTCGTCCATGCTGTCCAGCTGCATCTTGTTCTCATTACTGACACCATGTTGAAAGGACAAACTCTGATTATCTGCTGCATTAGTGCCCCTCAAACATGTTGTTTCAGTGCCAATATTAGGTACAATAATTTATGAATCAACATTTATTTCCCCCTTTCTTAATCTCCCTAAATCTTCTTCATTATTTATTAATCAGTCATTTTCTAACCCACTTAGTCCTGAACAGGTTTGCAGGGTGTATATTATTTATTAGATAAACAGAAATATGTGTTGTTTCTTTAGTTGGATGTCCTTTATCTTATATTTTATTTTGATTGAAGGCCTGAAAACATTCAGTGTTAAAAATCTGCAATCACAGTTTGAAGTTTGAGTAAATACTTTATGACAGTGTTGCCTGTTCTTATTGCTTTAGACAGGCTGTCAAACTCCAGCTTTTGTTGAACAGTATTAATAAATGATCACCTGAATAATGGAAAAAACTTATAAGATAAGGAAACTGCGTAATACATTTACTAAAGCTTGTTTTATGTTTTCCAATTAATGCGTCAAAGTTGTATAAACAGTTGCTGTACTCTCATCCATGTAACAAAAAGAGCAGGTGATGATGTTTAAATTTAACAGGTCATTTTTAACATTTCGGCTTTCTTACAGATATTTTATGAATGTTGAAAACTTTGCCCTGGATAATAATAATTGTTGTAACATATTAAAGAAATAAAAAGCAAAATGCTATGCAAAATTTCCTGAAGTTAGGATAAAGTTGTAACATATATAATATATTTGTAGGATATAATAGCATTAAAATATTCGGTCCTCGGCCCCTCTTCTCCCCTATACCAGCCTCTCAATACTTGGCAAAAATCAGATGGAAGTTGGACAGGTTAAGTGTGTTGTAATCCAACGTTGATACATTTACATGTCCGGTGACCAGGGCCGGATTTTCCTATAGGCTAACTAGGCTTCAGCCTAGGGCCTCAAGATCAAGAGGGGCCTACATTCAAATTGTTAGCAATTTGAACAAACTTAAAAATGGGAGGTGAAAGGGCCTCATAAGTGGAATAGCCTGGGCCTCTTTTCATCTAAATCCGGCCCTGCCGGTGACTGACAGCTTATTAGTGATCCCATTTCCCCAGATGCCCTCCCCAGCCTCCCTACCCCCAGTGGCCAAATCTTAATACCCAGTTTGAAACACAAATAAAGAAAAAAGATCTCAAAAAGAGAAAGATTTAACGTAGTCCGTGAAACAGTGAAGAATCCTGCAGTGCAGTTCTTACTGTATGATGGAGTGGGAAAAAAAAAAACATTCCTCAGGAGAAAATGGCTTCCCAGCTGGCTATCCCGAAGATCTTAAAACACGAGTCCGACTCGCCAAACAGGAGCACCCGGAGAACCTCAGGTTCCTATACCACAACCACTGGCCTCTTCTCTAGGATTCGCTGCACTGTTTCAACTTCGGGGTGGCCACCCACAAATAGCAGACGTCTCTGGGTGAAATCTGATCATGAAATATTCTTTTAAGCGTAGACAGCCGCGCTCCTTGCCTTCTGCTTTTTTTTCCTGCTGAAACATCCTTTCCCTGCTTAGAAGTCATAGCAACATGATGCTGGCAACTGGAAGCTGGAAACCTTACCGGGTGGGGTCCTCCCAGCACTTGGTCATCCATAATCGTACCTGAAGAGATCTTCCTTAGAAAACTTCCCAGCCACATAAATGGCCAAACGGCTTGACGTGTTATGTTGCTACAAAGTAATCTAATAATATCAATCAGACTGAACTGAAAAGGCCTGAATTTTAGTTTGGCTGCATCAACTCATTTTATCCATCCATCCATTTTCTAACCCGGTCACGTTTTTTATTTATTTATTTTTGTGTATACAGACTATATTCATTTTCAAAACTCACTGTCTCCATCCTTACTAATTTAAAAAAATTAATAAACATACCATAAACTAAATGATCTTGCCAAAAGTCAGGAAGATGAAATGGTTAACTCACTGCTCTACAGTACAGTGCTCGGAGGAAGTGTCATAACATGAACAAATGTCATGAATCAGATGAAACTTACATTTGTCCCTGCTCTGTATAAATTTTGTTTCAGGTTGTAAATTGGAAGACAAGACAACATGAAGAGGTGGGGCACCTTGAAGGCAAATCCTGTATTTGGACAACATTGCTAAGTCCATTCCACATAATCCAAATGAAAATTCATTTCAATTCCTTGTTGTAATGCAACAAAATGGGACAAACACCGCAGGGTTAAATTTACTTTGGCCAGCCCATGGCTGATGCTGCTTCTTTCACAATTGTAAACTGCATTTGTTGAACAAATCTACCAACTACATCAAATAAATAATTAAAATGTAATAAATAATTAAGGCAACAAAAGGTCCAAAGAGGAGTAAGTACTCAGCTTATTTAGATCCTTGAAGCGTGAAATGTGTACAACAGGAGGCTCTGCCGCACTAGATTGTTGTGTTAATTCTTTATGGAAGTAGGACATGCAGAGAACTCACTGAAAAATGTTAATTCATAACAAGTTTAATTCAGCTGTCTGGATTGATAGACTACGGTGTGTTCATTTGGGTTGTCCAGAGCATTGTCAACAATCAGAAAGAAAAGAGTAATATTGTAGAGTAATAAACAGTAGAGTGTTAATGAAAATATCTTGCTAACTCTGCTTCTAAGCTGAATATTTGTTCTGATATTTCACTGAAATGGCCAATTAAAATTTAATTCTCATCTTCCCTCAACAACACTCTTGCAAAAACAGTTGGAAGGTCATGAAGGGATGCTTTGTTTTTCATTTTGTGTTTATGTGTTTTAACGCCTCCTATCCTTACTTACTCTTCCCCTCTTCTTAGCCATTTTATGCTTTTTTTTAAAGAATCTTCTTGAGTTTTAAGATCCTGTTTTTCTCAGCGGAATTTATTAAGGCCTGAACGGGAAAACAGCAAACCCTGAGGAGTTAAGATTGATTTCTTTTTCTTTAGTGAAGTCAAAGACCGGGACGAGACCAGCTTTCCTTAAAGAGAATGAGAAAGAGGAGTCTATTGTCAAGCAAAGGTCTAAGCACAGAAATCTGTAAATACCAAACAGCAAAGTTTCAAGCGAGAGCCAAAAATCATAGGCAAAAAAAACAAAGTCCAGGTCCTGAACACTGCAAAATTCATTTTTCCTTACTAAATAAAGCTCTTTGTGAAAAGCTAGGATGCAGAGAGCTATGTGTTGTGAATAAGTGCACACAAAACAGCAAAAAGGGGGTGACAGGCCATCTAAAAAACTCACAGACCAGGGGCCTCATGCATAAACAGTGCGTACGCACAGAAATGTTGTGTAAGAACTTTTCCACGTTCAAATCGCGATGTATAAAACCTATACCATGTCGTACGCTCGGTTTTGCAGACTGGCGGCACCCAGCGTCAAAGCAGTGCTACTGTTCCTGTGTGGTTACCCTTTCTTTCATAGAACCACATTCCTGACACGGCTTTATAAATACACTGAAACTAACTGCATATTGTTTATTAGTGTAATGCATCTGATTGTAATTAACTTGTAACAATATAATGGTCCAGGGAATAGCCATAGTATTCCAAATACCATAACTGCTTTAGCGTTGTTACTCTCACTGCACCTTCTTCTTCTTCTTCATATTCTTCTTTCAGTTTCTCCTGTTAGGGGTTGCCACAGCGGATCATCTTTTTCCATATTACTTTCACTGCACCACTCGGAGTATTTATATCACTGTATCTGAGTGGGGAATCACAGCAGCAGCTGATCAGAAAGAGAATTATTGGTATACAGCATCAAGCCCACGCTGCCTCAGCCACGGCAAAACGTTTCAAAGCCTTTCCTGTACGGACCTTACGGTTCAGAAACCGTTTCATCCCAAGAACTTTAAACAGTCAATCAGTGCTTCAAGTGCTCCTTGTAGAACTGTTTGTACTTATAAGTACAATCACCTCACTGTAAACTTGCACTACAGTTATAATATTGCACAACCTGCGACACTTTATAAAGCGCGTATATACATATGATGACAATATCATTTTTAAGATGAAATGAAGCAAAATATGTTGATTATATTATAAAGATAAACCTTTAACTTCATTTAAATAATCTGTATTGTTAATAATTAAACATGTGAGGACACGGTGCCGCAGCGCTAGCTAGTTCACGGATTGATCCTACCTTGTGCTGTATTCTTTCTGGGGCTGATGCAACACTGGAAGGATAGATGGATAGAATAATTAAACTTGTACTACAAAGATATTTCAATGTTCCTTAAAAGTTTTCAAGAATCGTCGTTTTAAGCTTACAGATGGCTTAACGTCTATTACAGAGCTGATTGTGTGGCGATTGGGTATGTGGAGAAAGAAAAGCAAGCACAGGAATTGGAGATTAGTACGTTTGAAAGAGACAGTACTGCTACAATAATTTCATCGAAAGTCGTGCACAATCACGCACCGTATTCCCATGTTTAATAACATGCTTTAACTCCTATCATCATGAAAAAGATATCACGTATACATCTCAGTATTTCAATTATTCAGAGAGCTGTAACATCACGAATGTAATGGATTCTGTGTCCTGTTGGAGAAAGAGAAAGCGGAAGGACGTAGTGATTCACACACATAGAGCAAAAGATCAAATACAAAACAAAGCATTTAACATGCTACTTTAATTATGATGTGATTTGAGAAACTGGTTATTTAAACAATTTTAAGATGAAGTTTATGATGTTCTACTTTAATGACAAAATAAACTACGTAATTAAAGTGGAAATTTCGAGATTTGCCTCCACTTGGTATTCGCTGAAATTCTTCCATTTTCCCTCTTGCTTTTTCCATTGTTTTTTCACAGAAGGCTGAGCTTAAGGGTGATTTATATTGATTTGCATATTCATAGAGGCGTAATTCTGGGAGGAGTTGGGGGTGGGACAGAAGGTGCTTGCACGAGCATTACTTTTCACGCTGACCTGGATTTATGGAGCAGAAGAATGTGGAAGTTGGAGTACACACAGATTCCTGCATCTAGATTTTTCTGTGCATAAGCACATTTCAGCTTTTGTGCTTACGTCATGTTATAGTGCAAATTCTACGCGCGGCGTTATGCATGAGGCCTCAGGCCAGAACCCTGAATGGCCTATCTAGATATAGGCCTCATCCCAGGTAGCCTGACCCCAAAGTTCACAGGCAGGCTAAAAACTGCCTTAAATACTCAAAATTAACAAACATGCTCTTCAGCGGTGAGGATAACTGTAAACTTCTGGCTTGAATAGACAAAAATTTTAAAAATGTGCTTTGCAAAAGTCCAGTTATGAGGTGACAAAAGCATAAATAATCAAAAGCAAAGATTACTATGCAAGCAAGTAAATCAGGGAAAAGGTAAAAGTAGGGAAAGTGTTGCCTAAAAAGGCAGCAGAAGGCCAACAAGTCTAGTCTGAATCATAATCAAAACCAGGCAGCTTGTAGCGGGGCTACATGATTATAGATATTTAACGTGTGTTTTGTGCTGCGTCGCTTCTTTTTCGTATTGTCCCATTTAAATCCATTGTGCATTTATGTAAATGTTGTCCCCAGGAAACAAACTGGGAAGGATGATGCAGGGAGGCAGCGACCCCAATACTGGTATTTCCTGCCATCTCAACAATTTCATCCTGGATATTTTTATTTAAACCAGAGGAGGGAAGTATCAAGAAAGGAGAAGAGGAGAAAATGAGATAGAGAGGAGCCATTTCACATTCATTTCACAAAATCATCATTTACTTTTCATTGTGCAACCTTACCATTTGCCTTTTCAATGTCTGGATCTTCAGTATGTCAGCCAATGCGGAGAAACCCCATGGTTTGGATTTATTTCAACCACTGCCAAGGACTCACACGGTGAGATCATTTTGAAATTATTTTGGGAAGGAGCAAACCTAGCATATCGAGGAGTATTTAATTTAATCCAGGACATTAATAACTTTAGACTCATTCTATTTCATCCATTCATTACAGTTTGTTTTTGATCTGTGTTCTGTGTTTCGTGTTCTGCGTTTATTTATTGTTTACGGACAAGGGAGGGCTTTGTATTGTTTTGATTACTTTATATTCGTGTGCTTGTTATAAATAAGATATATATAGCATCTTTCACTTGTTTCTTTGGGACAGTGGGGGAAATTGTATATGTATATATATATATATATATATATATATATACAGTAATCCCTCCTCCATCGCGGGGGTTGCGTTCCAGACCCCCCCGCGCGATAGGTGAAAATCCGCGAAGTAGAAACCATATGTTTGTATGGTTATTTTTATATATTTTAAGCCCTTATAAACTCTCCCACCCTGTTAACATTATTAGAGCCCTCTAGACATGAAATAACTCCCTTTAGTCAAAAGTTTAAACTGTGCTCCATGACAAGACAGAGATCTTCTTTCTTCTTTCTCACAATTAAAAGAATGCAAATATATCTTCTCTTCAAAGGAGCACCATCAGGAGCAGAGAATGTCAGAGAGAGCGCTCGCTAAGAAAAGCAAACAATCAAAAAATCAATATGTGCTTTTAAGTATACAGAAGCACCGCGATAAGGCGGCATTTTGTAGAGAAGCGTCCGTATCCTCTAGGTAAACAGCCCCTCTGCTCACACCCCCTCCGTCAGGCAGAGAGAGTGAGAGAGATAGAGAGAAGCAAACAATCAAGCACCGCGTGGGAAGCATATCTTATATCATTGAGGAGTTTTAGTTAATATGTAATACATGCTCTGATTGGGTAGCTTCTAAGCCATCCGCCAATAGCGTCCCTTGTATGAAATCAACTGGGCAAACAAACTGAGGAAGCATGTACCATAAATTAAAAGACCCATTGTCCGCAGAAAGCCGCGAACCAGCGAAAATTCTGTGATATATATTTAGATGTGATTACATTTAAAATCCGCGATAGAGTGAAGCCGCGAAAGTTGAAGCGCGATATAGAAAGGGATTACTGTATATATATATATATATATATTTATTATTGATTGCCTGTCTGTCCTTGCATTTCTATTATAAAAAAAAAACTTGCAATGAGACGTGATCTTTTGAAGAGAGACAGAGACACTTTCACGTCCCACGAGACAGGCAAGTCATGTTATACTTGACAAGAAGACACCCGAGACATTGCAAAGGTTTGGGGCAGCCACCCATGTAATCTGTTTCCTGGCTGCAAAAAATAAATATTTCAAGCAAGTGGTATTTACAAGTCAGAGTCCAAAACAGAACTACCTTCCAGGGGAAGGGAGTGAGGCTTTATAGGCAGTCTGGGGGAAGTGATGTCGTCCTTGGGCCCGGGACCAGAAGTGGCGTGTCCCGAGTTGAAGCAGTGGCTCCTGGTGGGATTTCCCAGGAAAGGTCTGCAGGGAACTTAGAAAGAACGCACCACCAGCCCCTGGGCAGATGTGTTACCATTATTCTCCAAGCCCTTCAGTTGCCTCCTATTCACACATGTGTGACAACTTACAACCTTTGGAAGCAAGTCCCGTGATACACATGCAGAGCCGGTTAGAGATAATGGAAGTAGGAAAATTTGAAAGTCTCCAGAAATGAGAGTAAAGATCACATTAGCAAAAAGAAATGGAAAATATTACTCGGTGAAATAATGGAACAGCGAAATGAGATTGAATAGTGTTTGAGGATGTCTGTGGGAGAAGAGAGACAAGGCAGTGACTTTTAAATGTTCAAAGTGCCACACGAAATGCAGATTGCTGCACAGGAGCAGCAGCAATACAGCAGCTGATCGAGCAAAGAGGAGGTAAAAAAAACAACTGTTGTTTGAATCCCATTGTATCACCATTTAAGAAGGGTTTCAGAGGAGCAAATGTGTCTCCTTGGGGTGCGTTCAGCCACCCTCTTCACAACGGCACGTAGTGAAAGAGTAAAGATTGCATTAGTGCAAACAAAAGGAAAATATTATTCGGTGAAATAACAGAACAGTGAAAAGAAATTGAATAGTGTTTGAGGATGTCTGGGGGAGAAGAGAGACAAGGCAGTGACTATACAATGTTCGAGGCACCACACAAAATGCAGATCATGCCACATAGGAGCAGCGGCAAGCCGGCAGCTGATCGAGCAAAGAGGTGGTTAAAAAAGCAACTGTTATTTAATTCCCATTGTATCACCGTTAAAGAGAGGTTTCGGAGCAGTGACCGCGTCTCCTTGAGGTGCGTTCAGCGCCCCATCTTCACAACGGTGTGTAGCGCTGGCAGGGGAGAAGGAGAATAAAGGGGTAAGTGAGCTAAGTGCAAATCACGTGCCATGGCAGCAGCAGCAATCCAGCAGCTGATCGAGCAAAGAGGAGGTAAACAAAAAGAAAGGAATTTGTTTCCCATTGTATCACCACTTAAGAGGGGTTTTAGAGGAGCGAAAAGTGCACGCAGACACTTCATTTCGCAAACATTGGTACGAGAATGCAGTCACAAGTACACTGCAGAGCTATAGCGCGTCTTTATGTGAAAACAGCCGTGTCAGATGGGGTTGTATGGATTGATTCTGAACGTGACTGAGAGAATGAAAAGTGAATTAAAAAAAAAAAAACCAAAGCTAACCTTTACAAGGATCATAAATTACACCGGCTGTTACAGACTGAAATCAAATGTATGCTTTTATTCTATAATAGTAAGACTAAGAGCAGTTTACCTCTCAAAACGGAGTGGTGGAGGTTCGAACTCGCGACCTTTTGATTCCCAGTCGGCAGCTGATTCTATTGCGCCACAGAGGCAGTCATAATAAAGGGGTGTCAGTGTCGCATGTTAAGGCGGCTTTTTGTTTCTGCAGTTATATTTTTGAATAAAAGCGCAATTGTTGTGTTATATTTGTACCTTTTGTGAAAATGTTTCTTTGATATTTGGACTTCAGGCTTCATACATTATATAGTTTATGCCTACATTTTGTCATCTACTACTAGAATATAAAAAACATTTCTGTTTTAACAATATGCTTACACAGATTACTGTAGAAACTGAACAGACATGAAATGCATGTGTTCCAAATAACTATCTATTATTTCCACTCTAAAACTTCACTTCACTCCTAGATACTCAATCAAGGCATGAGCTGGGAGAAGTTCGTGCACGTTCTAAATTGGTGGGGGGATGGAATAGCCGACTGCTTCTAGCTTCACTTTATCAGCACATTTAGAGGACAAAAGATGCTGGCGGAGAGGTGTGAAGGGATTTAAGAAGCGATTTAAGGTGGGACGGATTTACGTGTTTTTTCGTAGGCTCTGGTAATTCTAGTGTTAATCATCAATTGGGGGAAAAGACTGCTTGCAAGGGGTATGGCTTGGTGTTGTCTTTAGATTTCTCAGTTTAGCCAGGCCACAGGTCTTGGTTGTGTAGTTGCCGGGCTGGGTAAGGGGTCGGCCGTTACAAGCTTAACATACACCTAGAGATGCACTGGCATATAGCATTGTTTTCTTATACTGCCGGGTTAGGATGTTGAGGTCTTTTGAAAGCTACTGTATCTTAGCTGCCCTTCAGTTTATGATGTAAGAGGTCTTGATGGCTTTCTTCTGTACTTCCCCAAATCTCAGAGCAGCAGAGCTGACAATGACTGCCGACATGGTTTGGAATCATCCTTTAACATCACCCTCGGTTGTTGCTGCAATAGTCATGGATGTGCCCTTCTCAGACTGATGCCACTCATTCTACTTACTGTCTGTTGCCATTTTTACCTGTTGATGTAAAACTATTCTGCTTTGGGTTTGGGTCTCTGGTGCAAGGAGGTTCTAAGCACTGTGGTGTGAATCTGAGTTGGGTTCCTCCAGCATATAACCAGCAGTTAGTCCTGTGTGGTGTGCTGTCCTCTCCTACATCAAACATTTCATTAAGCACAGGTGGATTTAAGACCTTGTGGGTTTTCACAGACCTTTCTGCAAATGTATTTTACGCTCTTTGTCTGTGATACATTTGCAAGGGTTGTTGCAGTTATATCCATCCTTTTGAGCTGCTCAGCCTAATCCCTGCTCCAGCACCCTGGGGGTATTTCTCTGCATGACTGTCCATTGCTATTTTAGGGTACTTTCTCTTGAAAGATGCTGGTTGCTGCACATCCCCTCATCACAGCCTGTGAATCCTTGGTTACCATCTTTCTAAGTTGTCAACTGTCATTCAAGCTGTCACCAATCTATTCTTGTTTGTCACCTTCTTTTTCTAGGGTGTTACTGGAATGGAAAATTTGCTGTATTAATGTCTAGTGATATCGAAGGATGTATCCTGAGGTCATTGGAAATTTGGGTCTTTCAACATCAGACACCCTCAAATAAACGTTACTTACACCACATGATTTTTACTCTACCGACTCCAATAAACGTCTGAGGGACTCATTCTCAAGCTTGAGATATTTAGGCTGAAGGTGGTTCCTCAACAGTAATGTCAAGATGGTCTCGCCTCTTGAGGTTCCATCTAAAGATAACAAGGAGCATACATCTTAGATACCATAAATAAATAGTAAACATAAAAGAATTAACAAAAATTGCATAAAATACATGAAAAATAGTAATTCAAAAACTGCCAATCCTTGACAGTACTTTTCTTTTTTTTTTCAGTCCCACGTCAGTAACATCTCCCGGTCTGCTTATTTCCACTTGCGTAACATTACAGTAATCGTATTTGTGTCCCCCTCACTCCCCACACCACTGCTATCCTTGTTCATAGCCTGGTCACTTCTCATCTAGATTATTGTAATTCCCTTTTCTTTGGTCTTTCTTGCAAATCTCTTTATAAGCTCTAACTGTTCCAGACATTAGCTGCTCACATCATTACTAGAACCCCCTCTACTCACCATATCACTCCCATCTTGCCTCATCTTCACTGGCTTCCAGTTAAATTCTGCATTCAATTCAAAACTATCCTGTTAACTTCTAAGTCTCTCCACAACCTCGTCCCTCCATTTCTGTCCGACTTCCTCCATGTTGCCATTCCCTCCCGTACCCTTAGATCCTCTTCCTCCATCCTCTTGACTGTCCCTTTCGTCCGTCTTACCACCATGGCATTCAGTTGCTCTGCTTTCCAGCTCTAAAACTCACTACCATCTAAGCTTAGAAATATTGAATCATTCTCACTTTTCAAATATAAACTCAAAACTCATTTGTTTAAGACGTCTTTTTCTCTTTGACTACAATTGCTCTGTCTGATTTTAAATTTTGTATTTTAGTTTTGTTCATAATGTGTGTTTTATCTATTGTTCATTGTCCTTGAGTGTTTAGAAAGGCTTCTACAAATAAATAAAATGTATTATTATTATTGATTAAACAGAAAATCATCTGAGAACAAACACTAGCAGTAACAATCTATCCATTTCAACTACACACTCTTGTCATTTCTCCCAGTTCCACTCATGTAACACATTCAGATTATCAGATGTTCCTTGTCCATTGTGAATATTTATAAAATAACTGACTGACTGTTCACAAATAATTGAATACTTCTATTTTTCCCGAAAGTTTTACAAATTTATTAAAAATCAAAAGTTGAAATCTCTCATTTCTAAAACTATTCCGACCCTTTGCTCTGAAAATTGTAATTGTGCTCAGGTGTATCCTAATTGCTTTAATTCTCCTTGAGATGTTTCCAGAACTTGAGAGAAGTCCACCTGTGGTAAATTGAATTAACTGGACATCATTTATGAACACATGTGCTCCTGTGTATTGAAGGTCCAACAATTCACACTGTATGTAATGTCAAAAACCAAGCCATGAAGTCCAGAAATCTATCTATCTATCTATCTATCTATCTATCTATCTATCTATCTATCTATTGTAGATAGTAGGGGGTGCTATTGCTCCCTTGAACCCTCAGGTACCACGCCAAACACCAGGTAAAAGTCCAATAATTATTATTTATTATAATAATAATGTGCACCAAGCACCACTAATCCACACTACTACCATACAATAATTCAATAAACAATCGATCCTCCACTCCTCCCAGTAGCTCTGTTGCACTTCCTCCCAACTCTGGCTCCTTGTTTGGGAGTTCCCAAAGTTCTTTTATAGCCCTTGACCCAGAAGCATTTCTTCTCCGGGTCAACTCCACATCTTCCTTCCTCCGGTGCACCGGAAGTACTGTGGACTTCCGTCCTCGTGACCCCGAAGTACTTTCGGGGTGGCGTAATCATAAAAGTCCCTGGGTTCTTGGTGAGCTCCCCCTGGCGGCACTCACGGTACCCAACAGGGCTGAATCCAGGGTTCCGGGGGATGTAGTGTCCTTTAGAGGCTGTTTTCCCCAGTTGAGGGACGTCCTGTCCGGGCTGAAATGTCGGCTGTCCCTCACACTATCTATCTATCTATCTATCTATCTATCTATCTATCTATCTATCTATCTATCTATCTAATCCCATATAGAGGGAACGAAGAAGAAGACAGTGCTTGTCCAGGGTCTCACATCTCCGTTTAGGTCATCGGCTTCATAGCTAAACAAGAAATCCTTTTCTTATGTCCCTTTAAAATCAGTCCCAGTTAAGAATGCCACACAATCACTTATGCAACTTAAAAGCACAAACCATCAATTATGTAAATGAGTGTTTTTACTTATTTTATGTTTTATGTTTACTAATAATGTCTTTTTTCGATTCTTAGATATTTTTTTATATTTTAGGTGATTAATTGCCACTAACTTGAACAACTGAATTTTTCATTGTGGGATTACCTTGACCTTAACCTAATGTGATGGTGTTCTCTGTTAAAGGTGATTTATAAAATCAAGTCTGACTAATTGATGGATGACCATATTCTGATCTTATTTGCTCTTCAGAATGTCTTGTGACCAAGCACACTGTTAATATTGCTATACAAGGTAAAGATTAATTTATTGATTATATTTTTGAAGGTTATATCTTCTTGCAGTACACCACATGACTCTGAATGGCAATTAAGGTAAGTGGACAGTTTCTACTGATGTCAGCCATAAGGATTAATTATATGAGCTTCATCTTTCAAGAATGTCATATTCATTTACTTTGAATCCCCATCCTAGTCTTAAAGGTTTTCAGAGAAATGTCACCACCTTCAGGCCTTAAACACCTTAGCCATCTTTGCTGACAGACTCAATTCTTATCTATCTATCTATCTATCTATCTATCTATCTATCTATCTATCTATCTATCTATCTATCTATCTATCTATCTATCTGCCTGTCTGTCTGTCTGTCTGTCTGTCTACTTACTAGACATATTTCAACAATCACTTGAAAAATGGAGAAGTACTGGAGCACTAGAAAGTTGCAAATGTGACTCAAAAAGGAAGATACAACGGATCATGGTAATTACACCCCAATAAATCTTACTTCTGTTCCATTCAAAATTACGGAAACTATAATAAGAAATAATTAATTAAAGTAGCTGTATGAAAAAATAAACATACTAACGAACAGCCAGCATGGTTTTTAAAAGAGAATGGTAGACATTTTCAGAAATGGTACTAATTCATCTTCTCCAAGCTGAAGTTAGCACTTTCTAACTTTGCAAAAATTCTCTGTGGTCCTGTTTTGCTTTTCAGCTTTCCCAGGATATACTTCACTGCTGTTCAGCATGGCAAGACTTTTAAAGTTTGGCCTTTTCTTGAAATCTGTCAGATAAAAAAGTTAAAATATCTCACATAGAGCTCTTCAGGAGTGGGACGACTCACTGTGCTACAAACTCAGCTGTAACTATATGGCAAAGGTCATATTTTTGTCTAGTTCACCTAACCCTATAGATTGTATATCATCTGAGAAGATACTCTTCGGAAAGTCACCATTCTAAGCTTTCTGTCAGTTTTATTCTCACACTCATATGATAAAATCTAGCAAAGTTATTAATTGAAAAATAAGACACAGATCATCATTTCTACTGAGCTTTATTGGAGAAGCTCACAACCCCAATAAGTTAAAGTAGGTTTGATTAAAGCATTTCTTTATAGATAGTATGATTACTGGGGGCGTTGCAGCACCCCAAACCAAAGACACAGCTGCATAGACTGCAAGTCCTCGTATAATAAAAAAGGTTTATTTTCACTCATACCTTACCAAAAGGCCCCCGAAGTGGCATAAACCCAAATATTCTTTCTCCTCCACTCCTCCCAGATGAGCTTTGTCTGTCTGCCACACCCAACTAAAACTCGCGTGGATGAGTTTAAGTGGCTTCTTTTATCTTGGACCAGGGAGTACTTCTGGCGCTAGGGTGTAACACGTTGGAAGCACTTCAATGGGTCAAACAGAAACCCGACAAATTAGGGATCATTAATCTCAGCAGCTCCCCTTGGCAGCTTCCACAGGACTACAAATCCCAGTATTCCATGCAGGTGTCTGTGTGGAAATGCTGACCCAGGGATGCTGCCATCTAGCATATCAGGGGGAGCAAGTAGTCCTGACAGGTTGTCTCCCCGTGTCCTTACTTCACACTGATCTCCCGGCCAGGTAAGGAACCTGAACCTGTCATAGCAGGGATGCCAGTGTGCCCACTTTTATATTGGCATTGTTTGCCTGTTTCCTGGCTGAAGCAAGACAATCTTTGCCTTTCTTTTCTTACTTCAGAAGAACTGATCTCCTGTCTGGTTAAAGAACCTTGTCCCATCCTGGCCATTATGCCCGAACACATGCAGGAATGGACTGGGTCTCAAAACCAACCCGGGCATCCTTCAACGAGTGAGGTGACGAGGTCGACCCACTCGGCCCATGCATTATTCATTGTAATTTTCTTAAAATTTGTGATGAGTACACGGCTCACTACTTGCTATGAGCCTATGATATGAACTCTATCTAAACTGTTGCCAAACTTAATCTGTACACTGTTGTTTAGACACAACTTAAAATTTGACGACATGCTTAGAAATAAAATTTAATGAAAAATAAAAATTTTGTAATACGGCTTACACATTATTAGAGTACATGTCAAATGTCATGTCCAAGTGCCAGTACCCTAGTAGGCTAGTAGCTTACGCAGTTCACTGCTTGTAGCAGCCACATCATCAACAATACTGTTAGTGTCAAGTTTAACTAGGATACTTTTCTCCACCGACATCAACATGAACGCCCCAAGTTGTTCTTGCGTCATTGTGCTTCTCAGGCAGCTTTTGATTCTCTTCAACGCAGAGAATGATCTTTCACACTGGAATCGCGACACAGGCAGCATTAACAGTAGTTTGTAGGCAAACCCAATGTTCTTGTAAGCATCAGTTAAGAGGTTCAACCAGAGTAGCACCTTGTAGCAGCAGAGAGGACAGTCTTTACAAGACTTGCAAGTTGACACAGTTGTCCCATCTTGTTCACGGTCACAAGAACTGAAATACTAGATATGAGATAAAATAAATTGCAATAATGTATATGCTAACCGTAATGTAGCTGTATCAAATCAGAAATCATCAAAAGGCAGTTTTGACCAAATTTTTCACTGCAACGTTGTGTACTGACAACTAAAACAACTATATTATATAGGACTATATACAGTAAATCGCAGTACCGGAAAGATAATGTTTAGTAGTTTAGAAAATTTATTTTAATGTCAAACAGTAACCAGTAAATAAAATTTATTTCATGAAACAGTCGGCCCACGACCAGACCAGAGTCCGCGGCTCACTGGGCTTTGCCCACATGCTCAAATGGCCAGTACGCCCCTACCCACATGCACCGTTCATCACAATAGTTACTGTAAAACGATAATCCTTTGGTTTGATAGTCATTACCTCTTTTAGAGCAAAGGCTGTCAAAGTGTTTTGGGCTGAGGAACAATTTGTCAATGTCAAATATATGTAAGACCACGAATGGTCAAATGATAACCTTAAATTGCACATTACAAACATCTCATTATTTTTTTCTACACATAATCGGGTGAAGAATTTGGTAATGACCTAAGATACAAAGATGAAGACTTGGCCCACAGACTCAAATAGTGAGTCAGTAGCCCTGGGCAGGTCTGTTTATTTGAAAGCACCTCCTTAACTTTCGGGCCTGTGCTACTCCCATTGTTTTGATTTTAGAAGGTGAACTAAGAAAGATAAGAAAACCCCAACACAAATAGAACTCCGTCAGAGTTGGATTGCTCTTTCATCTTTTTCTTTGTTTCAGGATAATTCTCATACTGCTGTTCTATGATTGTTCACGCTTGCTCTTTTTTGTTGGCTTTACTATCAGGTCTCTGCCTCTCACCAGGTGTTGTCTCTCTTTTTTGGTCTGGGTGGTATATATTCGAATCTTTAGCCTACTATGGAAATATATCTTGTCACACATGTGCACAGGGGAGGCAGCTAAAGGGCTAGAAAGAGGATAATACCATGCCGGACCAGTGGGTGGCAGAGTGAACCGATCCTTTCTCTTTTTACTACAGACCAACTACAGGAAATTCAGCCTGGTCCCAAGGACAACACTTATAGTTCTGGTCCCGATGCCATCACTTCCAGTTTCAGTCCTGTTGACATCACTTCCTCTAACCAGCTTTAAAAACACCATTTTATGTTGTTTTTTTTTTCAAAACAGTTCAGTTGGGAATTCAGCTCTATAAAGAGATAGTGTTGTTTTTTTTTTCTCTTTGCTCTACCAAATCTTCAATTATACAGGGTGGCTACTCCAAATCTTTTAGTAGTGTCCTTTGCATCATTTGGCAATCTACAGGGTGGTCCAGATCTAATTATGCAGATCCAGATCGTCTGGATGACTTTGATTTATGCGGGAGCGATTCTTCATATCGTCAGTTCGCACACTTCTCAATGGTCCGGGATTTTTCTGGTGATTTTCTATGTAATAAACTTAATAAGTTATAGTGTAATGAAAATTGCATCATTAGATCTGGACCACCCTATATATGAATATTTACTGGTGTAATGAACTGCACACATATAATAATTTGGCATTCTGGCCGGAGTTGAACAAAGGGCTTGCTGTTAACCAGTGGTCACAAGTGGCATAGTCAGCAGGCCATCTGCTTGGCAGGAACCTGTATTTCAAAAAATTTCTTGTGGCTAAAACAAGACCAAACTCAAGAACCCAAGACATAACCTCAAAGACACGAGTCCCAATATGATAAAAAAAAAAGTTTGTTTTCACCAAATACCTTACACAAAGACTTCAAAAGTGGTATAAACCAAATACAATACAATTCTTCTCTCTCTTTTTCTCATTTACACCTCCCAGGCAGATGCTTTCCTCTTCCTCCACACCTCACTCTGACTCGCCTGGATGAGGCCAAGTAGTCTGTCTAATCTTGAACCCTGGAGTACTTGCAATGCTTGGAAATTGTGAATCTCATCAGCTCCCCATTGCAGCCCCTAAAGATTCCAACAGGGCTGTGTCAAGGCACTACAGGTCCTAGCATGCCCTGTGGGCATCCTTGTGGGGATCCTAATCCAAGGAGGCTGCTACCTAGCGTATTGGGGGAGAACATATTTATAATGCTCATCTCATTCCAGTCTTTGCATTGTACTGGCCTCCTGGCCGGGTAAGGATCCTTGTTCAATCATGGTCAGGATGCCAGTCCAGGTGTGCCATCCATTAGACTGGATGTTTTTATATACAGTCACACTGGATAATTAGACTATTATATGCACAGAAAATAGAATAAATAATATGGCTAAGCACTTATTTTAAATAAGCACTTTTTATACTATGTGATTCTGCACCTTATAAGACATTATTTTGAAAGTATATTGTATTTTCCCAACCATTATGGTTTAAGCACTGTTAAATACTGATTTGCACTGAGCTTAAGAGTGTTTCTCACACATATGTGTCCAGAGAGACAACCTCAAGGCTCATTTAATAACTCCAAGCCATAGGGTTGCACTGTTGTCTTATGCCTTGTGGCAGTTCAGCCCGGACACAAACAGGCAGACACAGAACGTCCCGAAAACACACACGGTTTTATTTACAGTTGCAGCACACAACACAGTGACAGAGCACCAAACACCCTTAATCAGTCTGTCTCTCCCATCTGGACTTCTCCTGCCGCCTTTACTCCTCTCCTCCCAAGCTTTGTCTTCTTCCTCCCGACTCCAGCTCGTCTACTTGAGGGAGGTGACCTCTTTTATACCCACTCAGATGTGCTCCAGGTGCTCTGTGCCGGATGAACATTGAAACCTTGCCGGGTTTATGTGTCAAAATTCCAAAAGATCCCAAACAAAGCCTTGTGGATGATGCTACAGCACAAAGACATTGGAAATGAATGCATCAGAGGAAGCGTGAGTCAGCATCCAAATACAATTAGGGGGTTGCTGTCGCCAGAAGTTGTCTCTTGAAGTCAACGACATGATGGTTTTAAAAAAGAAGTCCCATGTAGTGAATTATTTAGTTGGGAAGGGAGAGAGACTTCAAGCTTGAAGAAACATCAAAAGAGAGAAAGCAGTCACTACAACCAAACAGGATCAGAGACGGACAGAGAAGCAAAACATGTTATCGTCAGCCAAAAAAAGGTCAGACAGAGCGCTAAGCAGTCAGCGTTTAATAGAAACTTCATGATGCTTTATCAGCAAGAAACTTGTAAGAAATATGACTGTATCAGCCCAAATACCACCTGCTACATGCTCATGGACCACACTATGAGAAGCCTTTGTTTTAGAGTAAACCTTCCTTTTGATATTGTATATTTAGCATGGGAACTTTTAAAAAGTACTAAACTGTGCTTCGCTTAGGTGCTCTTCCCTTAATGGAGACCCATTTAAAGACCCCCCCATTTTGTATTCAAACCTCACATTTTTACTTTCTACATGTAATACTTTACATTAACTGACATTAAATTTCATCTGCCACAGATCTACCAAAGCTTGTATTCTATCCTTTGTAATGATACCATCCTTCTTTTACCAAAACTTCCTTTTCATCTTTCAAGGTCCTCCCCTCCACACAAGAGCAATACACTGTGACTACTGTGTCTGGAGTCTTGTGTTGACAAATCTGCATTGAGAGTCTTTGTACATATACATACATATACAGGTGGAATCCCATTATAATGAAACTCATGGGACCATAAAAATATTATATCTATATTTAGTACTGGGTCTCTTTGGAGAATCCTTAGCTACTGCTGGTTTGACTTTGTGTTGCTCATGGAGTTCCGAATGAGGCACATTACCTGCATTGTGAGGGAGTGCCCTGAGGGTTATCCGGCTCACAGGGTCCTCATTCTTGAAGACCCAAGTATCTGGAGCAGGCCAAGGGGACACCCACACAATACCTCGCTGCGGCAGATAGATGGTCATTTCTGGTGGGTGGGGGATAACTGGACACGTCTGCCTGGAGAGTTGCCAATCAGGGTCATTTTGTCATGTGGTGGGTGCAGCAACAAGTTGTACCAGTGCATGCTCCCCAACCTGACATCTGACCTAGCAAAATGAGTATAGCATTGTGACCGGGATCACCAGTAATTCACAACCTCTAATGGCAGCGGCGCAAGAACAGCTCCTTAGCTGCTCTGCTACATATGGTAAATAGTAAACCAAGGGAAAAGTAATTGGTTGCCCTCTGCAGGAGCAGGTTTACAATGTAACGTGCTTGTCACACAATGTTTAGATCATTTGACACCAGGCTTTGATCTGCTCTTTCTCATACTGTCCATCCTGATCTCTCTTCTCCAGATATCATCTGCCACAGCGAGCAGTGATTCTGTGCCACTGGTGTTCTCCTAATCTGAAAATGGGAGCTAAAGTAAAACTCTTGGCCTGTGTTGTGGCTCCTAACAATTTTACTCTCCTATTTTGAATGAAGTCTTGAGACTGTACCTGCCTTTTATATACAGTAATAAAGTAACTCTATATTCCTTGAAAATCTGTACTCACCTCCATGTCTCTCATGCAACTCTGTGACGCCAGCTTGACATTACCTGTATAAAAAATATCACTTCTTAAACTGCTGTAAAAGTTAGATACAGGAATGAAAATACAGAATGAAAATGAAACGTTAGATGAAGATGAAAACACAATTCGAAATGTTTTTGCCACATTTTTCTTCATTTCAGAGTCAACTTTTTCTAGGATTGTTAATTTTTCTTTCAGCGTAAAGTGACGCAGTTTCTCACTTTTTTTGTTTAATTAAAAAAAAAAACTTTGTGAACCACTATGAAACATTACAGTATCCACGCATGACACAACTACACATAAGGATGCTTGCTGAAGCACTGACTCAGAATTTGGCAATGTGCATGATGTCATGCCTACACTCTCACTGAACCTTACCATGACTAGACATTTTGCAACAGACTGTTGTTTTCTTTTGGTTTAACAAGAAAGAGACAGTTGTTGCAGAATTCCCAAAACTCGGCGAAAGTGTAGGCATGGCATTAAGTATTTTTTCCATTGCATTATTATTTTTGGTGGCCATCTTTGGTTTGAAATCGTTCATTATTCTGAAATTTATATTTCGTTAAAGTGAAAATTATTTAGCCTGATGTTCTATGAACTTTTGTTCCAGGTCAACAAAATGTATTTATCTAGAAAATTTCTCTACTTTAATAAATTTATATATAGGTTATCTGTACGGGGCATCCTTTAAAAGTTAAAGTTTGTATTGAGTGTGTTTATCTGCATTTATGTATATTGGGGTGGGAAACTGAGTGAGGGGGCAACACAATGTAACTTACACAATCTGTGTTTTGTGAAAAGAAAGGGTATGTGATTGAATTTCAGAATATCAGAATATCTTTATTGCCATTGCAACAAATACAATGAAATTAGGTGCAATCCCTGCAGTGTCAAAATATAAATAAATATAATTACAAAAGGATAAGAAAGGATAAGAAGAAATAAGGTAGAACACAAATATTCAACATACGACCTTAATTGCACATGAACACTATTGCACAAGATGTCATCTATTGCACTGCTGCATTGAAGGTGATGAGGTGGCATTCAGTGCCCTAATAGCAACAGGGTAGAAACTGCTATTAAGTCCATTAGTCTTTGTTTTGATGCTCCTCTATCTTTTGCCTGATGTCATGAGCGGGGCTGTGAGGAGTCTTTCAAGATGTTTTCCGCTTTCCTGAGGCAGTGAGAGCTGTGCAGTTCACCCAGAGAGTGTAAAGAGCAGCCAATGATCTGCTGGGAAGTCTTTACAATCCGCTAAAGTGTTGTCCTCTGCGCTGTTGTGCAGCTGGAAAACCCCATGCAGAGGCAGTAGCACAGGATACTCTCAATAGAGCAGCGATAGAAGGGCACCAGCAGTTTTTGGGAGATATTATTTTTACTGAGGACTCTCAGGAAATAAAGTCTTTGCTGAGCCTTCTTCACCAGCTCAGTTGTGTTCACACCTCAGGACAGGTCTTCCATGATGTGGACTCCCAGGAAGAGGAAGTATGACACCCTCTCCACACAGTCCCCTAAGGATGTAGAGTGGTTTCTTTTTCCTGAAGTCCACAATGACCTCCTTGGTCTTACTTGTGTTCAGGAGCAGGTTGTTGTTAGTGCACCACACTGTCAGCCGCTGCACTTCATCCCTATAGGCGGACTCATCCTCCCCAGAGATGAGCCCCACCACAGTGGTGTCGTCATGTGTGTACAGCGTGACGAGTAGGGGGCTCAGCACACAGCCCTGAGGAGAGCCGGTGCTGATGATGATGACTGAGGAGATGTGAGGGCCCACCCTAACTCTTTGTGTGCGGTCTGTTAGGAAGTCTTTAATCCATACTCAGGTGGAATACGGGAGTCCCAGGGCTAGCAGCTTGCACACAAATCTGTGAGGGAGGATGGTGTTAAAAGCAGAGGTAAAATCAATAAAGAGGAGATGTGCATAGCTCCCCTGGTGCTTGAGATGGGACAGGGTAGCATGGAGAGCAGCAGAAACAGCGTCCTCTGTAGACCCGTTAGCCCTGTAAGCAAAGTGGTGTACATCAAAGGTGGGAGGGATGAAGGACATGATATGACTCTGGACTAGTCTCTCAAAACACTTCATCAACACCGGGGTGAGTGCTACTGGCAGATATTCATTCAGGCATGGCATGGCATTTTGAGGAGACTGTACCTTGACGATCTGATAAAATATACCTGTTTTTCTGTCCTTTGGATATTATAATGCAGTTATATAAACATTAAAATTGGCTCTGAGCCCTTTCTTGTTTGAACTGGTGATGGATAGGTTGACAGTTGATGCCAGACAGAAGATTCCATGGACTATGATGTTCGTAGATGACATTGTGATCTGTAGTGACTGTAGACAGCAGGTTGAGACAAACCTGGACAGGTTGAAGTATGCACTGGAGAGAAGGGGAATGAAAGTCAGTAGGAGTAAAACAGAGTACATGTGCATGAATGAGAGGGAAGGTGGTGGAAAAGTGCGACTGAAAGGAGCATAGATGGTGAAGGTAGATGAATTTAAATATCTGGGTTCAACAGTCTAAAGCAATGAAGAGTGTGGCAGGGAGGTGAAGAAGAGAGTGCAGGCAGGGTGGATTGGGTGGAGAAGAGTGGCAGGAGTGATTTATGTTAGAAGAGTAAATGCAAGAGTGAAAGGGAAGGTCTATAAAGCAGTAGTGAGACCAGCTGAAGTGTGTTGTATGGTTTGTAGACAGGGGCACTGACAAAAAGACAGGAGGCAGATCTGGAAGTGGGAGCTGCTACGATTTTTGTTTGGAGTAATGAGGGTAAACAGGATTAGGAATGAGGATATTAGGAGGACAGCACAGGTATGACAGTGTGGTGACCAAGTGGGAGAGGCTTGATTGAGATGGTTTGGGCGCATGCAGAGGAGAGATGGGGGGTAAATCAGGCAGAGGATGTTAAAGGATGGAACCGCCAGGCAAGAGGAAAAAAGGAAGACCAAAGAGAAGGTTTATGGGTGTGGTGATGGAGAACGTGAAGGCGGTCGGTGTGGCAGAAAATAATGTAAAAGACAGGGATAGATGGAGACAGAGCAGCTGAAATAAGAAGAAGAAGAGGAGAATGCTATAAACCAATTGTTGATCTTTTGTTTTTCTGTCTTTACATAACCACAAGCTTTAGGAGGAGAACGGCAGAACAACCAACTCTACTGTTATAAAAAGAATTTAACTTAAGGTTTATCTGACACTTAGCATGTGTCACATTTAGTTTAGGAGGATTGTTACAAACAGACCAACATGGTACAGAAAGTGAATGGGACAGAATTCAATCTGTGGAGACAGTTGTTCCAATCAGTTTGAGCTACCAGACGTGCTCCAAATGATAGTAAGACACTTCTAGCTCTGTTATCTGAACCTGCTTCAGATTCCATGGACCTTATAGGTGACACAAGGTGATGGACTGGCATCCTGTCCAATTGTTGGTTCCTGCCTGATGATGGTTCAGGGGCAAATTCCATATTTAGATGAAGCAGATTTTAAAATGGTTGGACAGAAGAATTTTATATGACATGATATCTCATTCTACAATAAATTAGTTGTAAAAGGACTTAAATCCTCTGGTCTTGCATTCCAGAATGAGATGATCTCACAAACAGCATTCTGTAGGGATTAATGCTGGTGCTGCCGCTTAGGTTAACTAATAGAAATTAATTACTTTGACATGACAGAAGTGAGAGTGCTGCAATTAATTAGGAGGAGGAAACAATCCAGTCCTGTGACAAATTGACAAACTGCTTTGAAAAAAGTTATTCAGAATATACAGTAGTTTCAGAAAGTATTTAGACTCTGTCATTTTCTGCATACTTATTATTGTGATGCAGATTTAATTTTAAATGGATAAACTTGACAGTCTTGCCCATCAATCTACACTCAATAGCCTATAACGACGTTTCAGAAAGGTTTGCAAATTTATAAAAAAATCGAAAACTGAAGTCTATCATTCATAAAAGTATTCACACCGTTTGCTGTGGCACCATAAAATTGTGCTCAGGTACATCCTGTTGGATTTAATCTTCCTTGAGATGTTTCCAGAACTTGATTACAGTCAACCTGTGGCAAATTAAATTGACTGGATATTGTTAAGAAAAGCAAGCATTTACCTGTGTATATATGGCTCTACAATTCATAATGCATTTCAAGGCAAAAACCAAGTCATGCAGTCCAAAGAACTCCTTGTAGTCCTCCACACTCAAACTTTGGTGAGTCATAATTCAGGGCAAGGGGATTTCTAAAGCTTTGAGTGTTTAAAGGTGCACACTGACCTTAATAATCATTCAGTCATTTCCCAATCCGCTACACAGGGTCATGGGGGTCTGCCAGAGCCTATCCCAGCCAACACAGGGCACAAGGCAGGAATAAATACCCGGGCAGGGCGCTAGCCCACCGCAGGGCACACACACACACCAAGCACACACTAGGGACAATATAGGACCACCAATACAACTAACCTGCATGTCTTTGGACTGAGGGAGGAAACTGGAGTACCCGAAGAAAACTCACGCAGACACAGGGAGAACATGCAAACTCCACGTAGGGAGGACCCGGGAATCCAGGTCTCCTTACTGCGAGGTAGTAGTGCTACCACTGCACTACCATGCCACTGTGCCACCCTACCTTAATAATTGTGAAATAAAAGAAGTTTGGAACTGAACCACCAGGATTCTTACTAGAGTTGGGTGTCCAGCCAAACTGAGCTACCAGGCAAGAAATATCTTGGTCAGGGAGGTGTCCAAGAAGCCAGTGGTCACTCTAACAGAGCTTCAAAAGTCCTCTGCTGAGATTGGAGAACATGTCGGAAGGCCGACCATCTCAGCGGCACTCCATCAGTCACAATTTTGTGATAGACTGGCAAACTCCCACTTAGTGTTTGAAAGACATTGTTTTAAGGACTCTGAGAGCATGAGAAAAAACCTGAGAGCATGCTCTGACCCTGACAGCATGGTCTGATGAAACCAAAACTGAACTCTTTGGGCAGAGGTTCAAGCATTTTATCTGGTGAAGACCAGACACTGCTCATCACCTGCTTAAAATCAACCCTATAGTGGTGGGCATGGTGGTGGTAGCATAATGCTGCTAGGGGTGATTCTCAGTGGTAGGCTGGTCAGAATTGAGAGACGAATAAAGTCAAATACAATGAGATCCTTGAAGAAAACCTGCTCCAGAGTGCACACATCCTCAGACTGAGGCACCAGTTCACCATTCAGCACAACAATCACCCAAAGCCTACAGCCAAGAAAACACTGGAGTGGCTTCAGGACTCTACTTGAGTGGTACAACCTAAATCTCATAGAGCATGTGAGGAGAGACTTGAAGATGGCCGTTTACAGATGACTTCCATCCAATCTAAGAGAGGCTGAGAGAGAGGAGCTCCCAGGAAGACCGGGATGACCTACCAAAATCTAGGTGTGCAGGGCCCTACCCAAGAAGACTCCAAGCTAAAATACACTTTAGATAAGATATCAACACAAACCCGTCTCAACTCCAGTACCACCAGTTCAGTGTTCTTCCAGGACTCCTCTTGACTTCACATTCTACGGCCGACTAGCTGGTTGTCACTATTAACTTCAGGTCAGACAGTGCTTCTGGTTGACTTTCATGGCAAGAAGATAGCTAGGATATTCCCGAGGCCATCCTCCTAGCGCTCCCCAACATTGTCCTTAAATGATCCTGCAATTTTCATTAAAGGGAAAAACATCCCACAAGTTGCCAGTCCAGTATTATGAGCTTGTGTATAACTCTCATGGGTCCTCATCCTCATCCTCATCCTGACCTAAAAAAACTCAACTGTTGAATTCCCCTGCCATCCTTAAATGAGAGAACTTATAACCCCTCTTGTCCTGTCATACCAGCCATGCACTGGCCGTCTTCCATAATGTCAGTAATTTTTGATTATGCAAGATGAAGATGAAACTTATACCTAGAAGTTCAGATGTTGTCAAACTTCCACACCTTACAGTGAGAAATAAAACTACTTGAATAACTAATTGCGTCTTCATTTTTTCCACAACCATTAATTTCTAGTTCCAATACACCCACGTTGTTGGTAGAGCTCATATTTTTTGCTATTGTTCAAGCTTGAAAGATTTTATTTAGTTATATTTACACAGAAAACAGGAAAATTGCCTTCTCAGTTGCATCCAATAATAGACACAAATAAAATAAAACAGAGACGAGACAGGTGAACACTTACCCAGAAATTCTAAAATATTTGCATCATTTCAAAAACAGAATCTTATATATAAACGTCTACGCACGGAAGTGTGTGTGTCTGTCTGTCCAGCCGGGAAGTGAGGGGTGGAGTCGGGGTAAGGGCTTCACCTCTGAGGAAACAGAAACATGCTTAGCCACTAACACACAAGCAATGTCAGCACATCAGCACAATGGTATCTCTTTTACTTTTCCTCCCGCTGCTAATGCACAAGAGATGTGAGCATGTCGACAAAATGAAACCTCCTAGGAGAGAGATGCCCAGAGAAGTTCCTTTCAATTACCTGACATCTCTACATTTCAACTTTTTTCTGATGATTTCAATAGTTTCTAGGACCCCGGGCTGTTTACAGCACGTGCTTACACCGCTACCGTATATACTCGCGGATAAGTTCTCCCGCGGATAAGTCGGGACTTGATTTTACAGTATAATTTCTGGTATTTTAAAATGTCGGTCGTATAAGTCAAATGAGGAAAACTCACGCTATTGATACTAGGGATTATGATATGCTAACACCCACCTGAGAGAGTAACCACAGATCACACGGCCTTTTTTCCTATGAGGGTGTGGCAGTGCTCTGTATAACCTCTTTCTCTCTCTCTCTGTATTGTGCCCACTTGACCACACGCTAATACCCGAACTATTCCGAAGTGACGTTTGTTCTCTTTTGTGTTTTTTGTATCTCACACCCTCATACACTTTTATTGTAAGAGGGGACTGGGCAGTCTAATGGTCTGGAATCCCTACAGATTTTATTTTTTTCTCCAGCCGTCTGGAGTTTTTTTTTGCTTTTTCTGTCCACCCTGGCCATTGGACCTTACTCTTATTCTATGTTAATTAATGTTGACTTATTTTATTTTCTTACTGTGTCTTTTATTTTTCTATTCTTCATTATGTAAAGCACTTTGAGCTACTTTTTGTATGAAAATGTGTTATATAAATAAATTTTGTTGTTGTTTTGTTGTTGTAAGAGAATCCCTTATCTACGATGGAGCATTTGATCAGAAGAAAATATGAAGCTGGTTTTAACTTAAAAGTCGTTGAAGTGGCGAAAGAAATTGGTAACTGCACTGCTGCAACAAAATTTGATGTGTCTGAGAAACTGGAGTGAGATCGGACGAGGCAAGAAGATATAAAAAAGAAAAAATTAAGCGTCACATTTCTGAATGAGCGTATAAGTCCGGGTCTGATTTTATGATCGATTTTTCGGGTTTCAAGACCCGACTTATATGTGAGGATATACAGTAGTATATTTTAACTACTTAAAGGAATATATGGAGAAAGATGATCTGCTGTGGCAACCCCGAACGGGAGCAGCCAAAAGAAGAAGAAGAAGAAGAATTCTTTATGTAACAAATACAGGGCACTGAGAAGAAAAGAGTTTTGTGTGAACCTTTAAAGTGTCTCTCCTCCCTGATTTACTGATGTTAAGTTCTCCATATAGTGGGTGTTTGTCTTCATTTGAAAGCATTTCCATTTTTTTCAACATAGCCCTCTGACACACATTTACCAAATCATCTGTATCAGTCCCAAAAACTTGAGCTTCATGTTAAATAATCTTCTGGATCTTTTTCAGATTTTATTTTGTGTGGAGGAATGTGAAATGAGTGATATGTAGCATATACGTTGACATATATTTTGTATGTTGTGAAACTAGGGGTCGCTGTCGCTCCTCTAAACCCCAGAGACAAATGTCCAGACACCAGGTAAAAGTATCAGAAATAATTTTAATTTCTTCTTTCTGATATTGTGCCACAGTCGACACCACAATCACCACCATAAACAATAAATCAATAATAATAATAACAATAATGATCCTCTTCTCCTCCCAGCAGCTCAGTCACTCTACCACCCAACTCCGGCTCATCTTGCTGGGTTTCCCATAATTCTTTTTATAGTCCGTGACCCAGAAGTGCTCCTGTCCTTCAGTCCACGTGATCCAATAGCACTTCCGGAACAGATGAAGACTTTTCTTCAGCCCGGAAGTACTTCAGTTCTTCCATCCCCATGATTTGAGAGTACTTCCGGGCTATGGGGAAAATAGAAATCCCTGTGTCTCCCTGCAGCGTCACCCGATGGCACCCACGACACCCAGCAGGGCTGTGAAGTTGAACTCCATTTCCCATGATGCCCTGCGGGAATCTGGGGCACCTCCATGCTGCACAGAGGACTCCATCTAGCCTAGATGTGTTGGCCGAGATAAGCTGCCGGCCATCTCCCACAATGTCTATGATAAGAAATATTTGGGCCCGTGGTGATATCTGATTTTTAAATGAATAATGAAATGAATGCACAATCAGACTTATGTTCGGTCCAGGTGTGTGTGTGTGCCATCTCCCACAATGTCTATGATAAGAAATATTTGGGCCCGTGGTGATATCTGATTTTTAAATGAATAATGAAATGAATGCACAATCAGACTTATGTTGGGTCCAGGTGTGTGTGTGTGTGTGTGTGTGTGTGTGTGGTGGCGTGGCGGAGCAGCTCCGAGGTGTGAATTGGGGTGAATGGCTGAGCGTGCATTCATGTGCAGATGCATGCTGTTGACTCAATTGCTTCATTAGCGCTTCGGGGTCTTTAATTAATGCCAACCCGAGAAGTGTAAGAGGAGCCTGAGCAAAGAACAAAGGGGTGTAGAACAGAAAACAAAAGAAAGAAAAGGACAGAGATTAAAATGAAGGAAGCAAATGTGCAAGAAAAAAAAGCAAAATCATGGCAGAGCTGGTGCAGCAGAAAAGAGGAAGCAGGCAGTTGAGTTTATAGTCCCAAGAGTAGTATGATGTCTCTCTTGATCCATGCATTTAGTCGGGGCTCCCGCATGACGCAGTGGAATGGTGGGGGGAGAAGGAGCAGGGCTCGCGGGGTTCCTGGGATGTCGATGAAAGGCAGTGAGGGATTCGAACTAAATTTAAAAGGTTGACTGCACCTGTCAGTGGATGTCTCCTCTTACTCAAGAGACCCAAAAGGGTAAGCGGAGGAGACATCAGCTTTAGACTTGCGGCACTCTGGGGGCTCGAGGTTGTTTTTCAAGAATGGAAAGGATTCTGCCTATGGATTTTTAACTTTGTTTTAATGGATTATTTATTGCTATTTATTATAGGATTGTAACCTCTGCACATCACCCATTTTTGTTGGATTTTTTATTTCTTGAAGGAGCACTGCACTGCACTATTTGGACTCTTGTTCGTTTAAAATAAAAGCACTAACCACATTACACCTACTTCTTGACTGTGGATGTCCTCACTTGCCAAGCTCATCCTTGGACATATTATCGATAACTCCGGGTTCGAGAGCTGTCAAGGAGTGTGGAGCCAACCTGGACCATTGTGTTTGCAATGCTAAAGTGACAGGAAGCTGGACAAACCAGTTTTTTACCCCCAGAGTTTCACTGATGAGGAGAGCACCATCAGGGCCAGGTTTATAAATTCATTGTTTGTTATAACTCTGTGATGGATATTCTACAAGCCATAAACTGCCTCACTGGTATGAAGCTGGTCAGGAGGACTGAAATGAGGCTGTCTAGAATTGGCCATTTAGTTCCAAGATATTCAGTTGGTCCAGTCATGACGGAACAGAATTGGATGAACCAAGAGAGTTGATGGTACCCCTTGGTTTAGGATTTATGATAGGAATGGTATAAACTGGTCATTCCACCTTTATCTCTATCTCTCACATGCCATCTTGCCATGAAGAGAACACCACTGATCTCTCTTGCCATTCCTTCATGAAGATAAAACAACTCAGTAGTCATATTGACACAGCCTGGCTACCTGAGCCTGTGAAGATGATGAGCTGACCAGGAAGAATCGAATGCAACTATAAGTTAGTTGGCCATCTAAGAATTACTCACCTAGCATCGGGGCATTTTTTTGTGATGGTACGAGCCAGGTGCTGGCACCTTGGCTGTGGCAACTGGTTGTGGCATCGAATACATATTAAATGATTCTATAATAAATGGTGTGCCATGTCTTAGTTGTATTCCAGTTGCAACAAGTGAGTGCAAACGTGGGTTTTCACAAATTAATCTAATCGTTACCCCAATGAGAGCCTCGTTACTGACAATCACTGTCTCCACACTACTCTTCATACGATTGGTTGGCCCTCCACTCACATGCTTCGATTCTGCGAGATATCTTAATTCATGGCTGTTACGTGAATGATGATCAGCCATTGACACTCAAAGCAAAGAACAAATTAGCAAAGGCAGCATTTGATGAAACATGTAAAAAGTTTGGAATTTTCTTTCAAATTCAATCAAATTAATCATTGGTTGCTTTGCAGGACTACGTAACTTTTTTGTAGAATGGAGAACTTGTTATTAACTTGCGGTTGATATTCTTCGATTTTGGAAATTCTATGCTTGTAATTTTAAACAGTCAAGAACAATATTATGCAGTATAGTACACTCGTCCAGGTGGTGTAATGGTGGCACTGCTGACTCACAGTATGGAAATCATGGGTTCACATCCCAGGTCATCCCTGTGTGCAACGTGCTTTGAGTAGTGAACAAAGTGATATATACCGTATATACTCATGTATAAGTCAGGTCTTGAAACAGGAAAATCAATCATAAAATCAGACTCTGACTTATACGCCTGCGACCATTCATTTTTTTTTAACATCTTCTTGCCTCCTCCAATCTCATATCAGTTTCTCAGACACATCAAATTTTGTTGCAGCAGAGTAGTTACCAATTTCTTTCGCTACTTGAATGACATTTAATTTAAAACCAGCTTCATATTTTCTTCTGATCGAACGCTCCATCGTGGATAAGGGATGCTCTTATGATAAAGGTGTATGAGGGTGTGAGATACACAAAACACAAATCAGTTCAAACGTCACTTCGGAATAGTTTGGGTATTACTGTGAGGTCACGTGGCACAATACATAGAAAAAAAAATTCTGTGTGCTCCGTCGTTACTCTCTCAGGTGGGTGTTAGCATATCATAATCTCTTGGACCAATAGCGTGAGTTTTCCGCATTCAACTTATACGACCGACATTATAAAATACCAGAAATTATACTGTAAAATCAAGTCCCGACTTATCCACGGGAGAACTTATACGCGAGTATATACGGTAGCTGTGTAAGCCCGTGCTGTTAAAAGCCCGGGTCCTAGAAACTATTGAAATTGTCAGAAAAAAATTGAAATGTAGAGATGTCAAGTAACTGAAAGGAATTACTCTGGGCATCTCTCTCCTAGGAGGTTTTGTTTTGCCAACATGCTTGCATTGCTTGTGTATTAGTGGCAGGAGGAAAAGTAAAAGGGATACCATTTTGCCAAAGGAAAGACATGCAGAAGTACGACTGAAGTGTCTGTTGAGGGTTGCTTGTCCATTGCCAAGGCAACTGCAGATTGAGAGCACCACAGAAACAACTACAAGCTGACCCCTGCCACGTGCAAAGCTCCTGTTACCCGGTGAGTGATGCAGGGTACATTATAACTTGCTCACTGACCTGGCCTTGACCCGGCCTGTTTGCTGTTTCTGTGTATAGTAGAATGTTAAATCCCGCTGTGATAAATAACCATGCTGTTCCTGTTTCAAGTTAAATAAAACTGGTTTTGCTAAAGTACTGAGACCTCATCTTTGGGGTGCAAGAGACTGACTCATGTGTTGCATCACTAAATAAACAAAAAATGTAAATCTATCACTCTCTGCCTGTAAATATATTCACAGTACCCCAAACTTTATCCAAACGCAACGTAAGTGTACCGCCACCTATTTGTTTACTAAAAAAGCACTGCCAAACATTATTGGGGTTTTATGGTTTGGGTTTACAAAGCCACTTTGTATTTACTTGTATGGCACTAGTTATACTAAAATGTACAGTCATATGAAAAAGTTTGGGAACCCCTCTCAGCCTGCATAATAATTGACTCTCCTTTCAACAAAAAAGATACCAGTGGTATGTCTTTCATTTCCTTGGAACATCTGAGTACTGGGGTGTTTTTCAAACAAAGATTTTTAGTGAAGCAGTATTTAGTTATTGAAAATTAAAAATTTAGTTAGAAATTAAATCAAATGTGAAAAACTGGCTGTGCAAAAAATTTGGGTACCCTTGCAATTTTGCTGATTTGAATGCCTGTCACTGCTCAATGCTGATTACTTGCAACACCAAATTGGTTGGATTAGCTCGTTAAGCCTTGAACTTCATAGACAGGTGTGTCCAATCATGAGAAAAGGTATTTAAGGTGGTCAATTGCAAGTTGTGCTTCCCTTTGACTCTACTCTAAAGAGTGACAGCATGGGATCATCAAAGCAACTCTCAAAAGATCTGAAAACAAAGATTGTTGAGTCTCCTGGTGTAGGGGAAGGCTACAAAAAGATATGAAAATACATATGATTACTATGGCGGCGCGTGCGTCACGCGAGGCTCAGCGTCTCTTCAGATTTTGCAAAATAGCAGTGTTATTCCTGCTCATCTCGGGTCTGTTCGTTCAGAACAGCTTCGCTTTTACATCCTACAGCCGACAAGAGCTTTTGGATATTGATCTACACAACTCGGACTGTTTTATTAGCAACCTTCATCTCATCCCTGAGATAAGAAGAACATCCGACGCTTCGCAGGCTACCCGGCCGACCGGAAATACTCGAAGACGGCGCAGTGACCGTAAACAAAGGCGGGGGAAACGCGGAGGGCTAACAGCTAAGCTAAGGCTAACACCACATCGGCTATCCTTACCTAGTATTTTCCTTGCTAATGTGCGGTCCCTGGCGAATAAAATGGACGAGTTGCGACTTTGGATCACCGACAATAGGAGAATACTGGACTGTAACATCATGATATTCACAGAAACATGGCTACACAGCGGTACACCTAACGATGCTATAGAGCTAGTCGGGCGCCACATTCTCCGGGCGGACAGAACAGCTGATGATTCCGGTAAGACAAGAGGCGGAGGATTGTGCATTTATATTAACAAGGCTTGGTGTACAAACTCTGTCATTGTTGGAAAACACTGTTCAGCTGACCTTGAGTATCTCATGGTTAAGTGTAGACCATTCTATCTGCCGAGGGAGTTCACCTCCACTATAATAACAGCTGTATATATCCCACCGGATGCTAATGCTAAGCTTGCTATGAAAGAACTCTATGCAGCCATTAGCAAACAACAAGCTACTCACCCTGAGGCTGCATTTATTGTAGCAGGTGATTTCAACCACTCCAACCTAAAGACGGTGCTACCTAAATTTCACCAACATGTCTCCTGCCATACCAGAGGGGATAAAACCTTGGATCATGTTTACACTAACATTGTTGGAGCCTACATAGCTACACCCCTCCCCCACCTGGGACAATCTGATCACCTTTCTTTGTTTCTCACCCCCAAATACTCATCACTTATCAACCGTGTGAGACCAACAGTGAAGACCATCAAAGTGTGGCCAGCGGGGGTTGACTCTACACTCCAGGACAGGTTTAAGGACACAGACTGGAGCATGTTTGCCTCTCAGGCCACCTTCGACTCACAAATAAACATTGACTACTACACACAATCAGTACTGGAACACATCAGCACCACAATTGACAGTGTTACCACAGAGAAGCGGATCATAACGTACCCGAATCAGAAACCATGGATGAACAGGGAAGTGCGGCTTCTGCTAAAGGCACGTAACAATGCCTTCAGATCAGGTGACACACAGGCCTACAGTACTTCCAGGGCAGAACTGAAGAGGGGCATCAACAAGGCCAAGCTTAGCTACAAACTGAAGGTGGAGGGGCACTTTGTCAACTCTGACCCCCGACGTATGTGGCTGGGCATCCAGGCCATTTCTGAGTATAAGTGCGGCACTTCCACACAGACAGCCATGGATATGTCCTTCCTCAATGAGCTGAACGACTTCTACGCTCGCTTTGACAAGGACAACAAGGAAAAGTCCACCATAACCCTACCCTCTGATGACTGCCATACCATCACACTCACCCACACGGAGGTTCATAACGCACTAAGCCGCATCAATGCTCATAAGGCTGCTGGCCCTGATGGCATCCCTGGACGTGTCCTTAGAGCATGTGCTGAACAGCTGGCAGGGGTCTTCATGGATATTTTCAACCTGTCCCTTGCCCAGGCAGCAGTGCCAGCATGCTTCAAAACCACCTCCATAGTGCCAGTGCCGAAACACTCATCACCAATGTGCCTGAATGACTACCGCCCTGTAGCACTCACGCCCATAGCTATGAAGTGCTTTGAGCGACTGGTACTGGCACACCTCAAGACATGCCTGCCCCCCACACTGGATCCTCACCAATTTGCCTACCGTAACAATAGGAGTACAGAGGATGCGGTATCCACAGCGCTTCACGGTGTACTCTCACACCTGGACAATAAGAACACCTATGCAAGATTGCTGTTTGTTGATTTCAGCTCAGCATTTAATACAGTCATCACTTCCAAGTTGATCACTAAACTTGTGGATCTTGGTATCAATAATTCTATCTGTAATTGGATCATGGACTTCCTGACCAACAGACCCCAGCATGTCAGGTCTGGCCATAACTGCTCTACCACCATTACACTCAACACTGGCGTTCCACAGGGCTGCGTGTTGAGCCCGTTCCTCTACTCCCTTTTCACTCATGACTGCAGGCCCATGTATGGATCCAATTCCATCATCAAGCTTGCAGACGATACCACGGTGATCGGTCTCATCAGTGATAACGATGAGTCTAATTACAGGGAGGAGGTAAAACACTTAGCTGCGTGGTGCGCTGAAAATAACCTGCTCCTGAATACCACCAAAACCAAGGAGCTCATTGTGGACTTCAGGAAGAAGAAGGGAGACACCCACCACCCCATTCACATCAATGGCATGGCTGTCGAACGGGTTTCCAGCTTTAAATTCCTGGGGATACATATCTCGGAGAACCTGTCATGGACAAACAACACCTCCAGCCTGGTCAAGAAGGCCCATCAGCGCCTCTTCTTCTTGAGGATACTGAAGAAGAGCCAACTATCTGCTGTCATACTGGGCAACATCTACCACTGTGCGATAGAGAGCATCCTGACTAACTGTATTACAGCCTGGTATGGGAATTGCTCTGTTGCTGACCGCAAGGCACTACAGCGAGTGGTGAAAACTGCACAACGCATCATAGGAACTCCACTTCCGGTCATTGAGGACGTTCACAAGAAGAGATGTTTACGCCGAGCTCGTTGCATTCTTAAGGACTCCTCTCATCCAGCCAACAAACTCTTCCAGCTCCTCCCCTACAGAAGGCGCTACAGGAGCCTTCTGACTAAAACCAGCAGGTTTAGGAACAGCTTCTTCCCCACAGCGGTCACACTTCTGAACTCAGTCCCCCGTTGAACCTTCACATCCACACACTTAATCCTCTACACTACTCCTCCTCCCTTCCTTGTACATATCTGTACATACCTGTGCACACACAGCACACCTGTACATTGTACATCATATATCATATATTGTATATCTGTATATATTATAATACTCATAGTATTACAGCACATACATATCACATCTGTATATTGTACATCTGTGTATATATATAATAGTACTTATATTATTACTGCACATACATAACACACCTGTATGTTGTACATCTGTATGTATATATATATATATATATATATATATAGTACTTATAGTATTATAGTACATACAAATACATGTATAAGTACATAAATGTATATTGTAAAATATGTATATTTGCCATCCGCATTTAGAACATTTGTATATCTATCTATATATATTTATATATCTATTCCCATCTTCACTGTGCTCTTAACTGTACATATCGCATTTAACTGTAAATATCATTGTACATAATATGCACATATTATATTTATTGTACTTCTGCTCTTTGCACTTCTGATTAGATGCTAAACTGAATTTCGTTGCCCTGTATTTATACATGTGTAATGACAATAAAGTGAATCTAATCTAATCTAATCTAAAAAAGCCATCTCAGAGGTTAAACTGTCAGTTTCAACTGTAAGGAATGGAATCAGGAAATGGAAGGCCACAGGAACAGTTGCTGTTAAACCAGCAGGTCTGGCAGGCCAAGAAAAATACAGGAGCGGCATATGGACAGGATTGTGAGAATGGTTACAGACAACCCACAGATCACCTCCAAAGACCTGCAAGAACATCTCGCTGCAGATGGTGTATCTGTACATCGTTCTACAATTCAGCGCAACTTACACAAAGAACATCTGTATGGCAGGATGATGAGAAAGGAGCCCTTTCTGCACTCACGCCACAAACAGAGTCGCTTGTTGTATGCAAATGCTCATTTAAACAAGCCAGATTCATTTTGGAACAAAGTGCTTTGGACTGATGAGACATAACAAAAAGCGCTTTGCATGGTGGAAGAATAACACTGCATTCGAAGAAAAACACCTGCTACCTCCTGTCAAATTTGGTAGAGGTTCCATCATGCTGTGGGGCTGTGTGGCTAGTTCAGGGACTGGGGCCCTTGTTAAAGTTGAGGGTCGAATGAATTCAACTCAATATCAACAATTTCTTCAGGATAATGTTCAAGAATCAGTCACAAAGTTGAAGTTATGCAGGGGTTGGCTATTCCAACAAGACAATGACCCATAACACAGTTTGAAATCTACAAAGGCATTCATGCAGAGGGAGAAGTACAATGTTCTGGAATGGCCGTCACAGTCCCCTGACTTGAATATCATCGAAAATCTATTGGATGATTTGAAGCAGGCTGTCCATGCTCGGCAGCCATCAAATTTAACTGAACTGGAGAGATTTTGTATGGAAGAATGGTCAAAAATACCTCCATCCAGAGTCCAGACACTATAGGCTATAGGAGGTGTCTAGAGGCTGTTAGATTTGCAAAAGGAGACTCAACTAAGTATTGATGTCATATCTCTGTTGGGGTGCCCAAAGTTATGCACCTGTTTAATTTTGATGATTAATGATGCATATTGCATATTTTCTGTTAATCCAATAAACTTCATGTCACGGCTGAAATCCTACTGTTTCCATAAGGCATGTCAGATATTAAAAGGAAGTTGATACTTTGAAAGCTCTGCCAAAGATAAACAAAAAATCCAAAGAATTAATAGGGGTTACCAAAATTTTTTATATGACTGTATTATCTATAATGCACAGTTAAAAGTGTAGTTCTCTGTCTTGTTGGTTTCTATTGCTCTATCTTGTGGCCTGAGGGCATAGGTATAAAAGATAGTGTATCATATGAAGGCTAAAAGTATGGGATTTAAGACTCTTTGTTAACTCTTTTAGGCTGGATGTTGAATTTTGTTGACACAAGGGGTTGAGGGCAGATGTCAACTAAAGTCGACATTCGGGGCAAAGGAAGAAAAAAGCTGTAAGCATCGATAAAACTCACAGTTACATTGTAGGCAGACTTTCTTTGCAAAAAGGACTGTTAGACTCATTGGCTTGACATCGAATCCCTGGGTGTGCATGAGTAGCATAAACAACATCTAGAATAGCATCGACATCAGGCAAGAGAGCGAAGTGAATGCGCAAAGCAAAATACTCCATGTGTATTATTTATTTATTTTTTTTGTGTATTGTTGCTGAATCAGACTCTGACTTATCGAACTCCAATTTTGAATGGGAGGGTGGGGGGTTAAGGGGGGGAGAGACAGAGAGCAGGCTATATCTATATCTAATCTATCCTTTTAATCCTTATTATTATAACTACCAACGTAACAATAAGCTGCATGGCAATAACTCTTGGGGAAATAGAAAATTAAGGTTAAAGCTGTCTCACTTCCAGTTAAGACTATAAAATGACATCAAAAATTCAGAATCGATGTCTCCATGATGGGACAGTTAACTTTGTGAGCTGGAATGTTAAAGGCCTGAATCACAAATTAAAGAGAAAGAAAGTATTCTCTCACCTAACATATTTAAATGCTAAAATAGTATTTTTACAGGAGACCCACTTACTAAGCAAGGATCAGTTCCGGCTGCAAAAGGACTAGACTGGCCAAATGTTCCATTCTAGCTTTACAAAGAAAACTAGCGGTGTTGGAATTCTCATACATAGAACAGTCTAATTTGTAACATCAGATGTAGTATTGGATCCTGAAGGGAGATATGTGATGGTCATGGGCAACTTATCTAACTGTAAAATGATTTTGATAAATGCTTATGCACCTAATGTCGATAATAAGGAATTTATACAAAATTTATTTGCATCCATTCCCAATGTGAACACTCATAAAATTATAATGGCTGGGGACTTTAATTGTGTTTTAAATCCACTCTTAGGACTTCTATCACAGGGGGGATGACATCTAACACTGCAAAGATAATTACAAAGTTTATAACTGATCAGAACTTATCAGACCCCTGGAGGTTTTTAAACCTAAACTCAAGAACATATTCTTTTCTACTCAGTACATCCTTGCTACTCAAGAATCGATGATTTCTTTATAGATAATAATTTCTTGCCTGCAATTAAATCCTGCAAATACGATGCAATTGTTATTTCCGACCATGCACCTCTGATCTTGGAGCTAAAGTCACTATGCCCCACACACTCACCTCGCAGATGGCGTCTCAACCCGCTTCTATTAGCAGTCGAGACTGGTACAGAATTTATATTCAAACAAATCAGTTTCTTCCTAGAGACAAATACATCCTCAGAGATTTCTGCAGGAATACTCTGGGAAACTCTTAAGGCTTTCTTAAGAGGACAGATTATTTCATATCTTTCCCATAGAAATAAATTAGAAATCAAGAAAGTATCAGAGCTAAAAAGTGAAATTACTAGAATAGATGAAGGATGCCAGGCTTCCAAGCGAGGCTATACATAGGAAAAGGCAGGCTCTGCATTCAGAACTCAACCTCTTGACAACTAAAGAAACTGAACAACTAATTTATAAATCCAGACATCATTACTATGAACACGGAGAGAAAGCTAATAAGCTTTTAGCTCAACAAATCCACAAGCAAGAAATCTGCAACGCAATCCCAGTAATCACCAACACGAACGGAGACAAAATCATTGACCATAAAAATATAATACACACATTTAGAGACTACTATAAATCCTTATATTCTACTGAGTTTAAAGAAGGCAGAATACAATCTAATACAATTCTGGATACATTACAGACACCACAAATAGATACTTTAAGTGCGGAGGAACTGGATAAACCTCTGGCGCTATCAGAATTACTAGATGTTATAAAGTCACTTCAAGGCGGGAAAGCAGCAGGCCCTGATGGCTACCCTGCAGAATTTTATAAGAAATTCTCCGCTCAGCTAGCTCCCCTCTTATTAGCAACATTTACAGAAGCTAGAGACAATCAAACTCTTCCTCAAACTTTTCGCCAAGCATTAATCACCGTTTTTCCTAAACAAAATAAGGACTTATTGCAATGTGCATCATACAGACCAATTTCACTTTTGAATAATGATGTTAAGATACTCTCAAAAATCATAGCTAGAAGGATGGAGAAAGTACTCCCTTTGGTAATATCACAAGATCAAACTGGATTTATCAAGGGTCGACATTTCCAATCTTCGACGCCTGTTTAATGTAATATACTCATCAACAAAGTCAAACACCCCAGAAATATTATTATCATTGGATGCAGAAAAAGCATTTGACATGATTGAATGGAAATACCTTTTTACTACATTGGAGAAATTTGGGTTTGGCCTGAACATTTGTGCATGGATCAAACTACTGTATACCAATCCAGAAGCTTCAGTTTGTATCAACAACATTTGTTCAGACTACTTTAAACTAGAATGTGGTACCAGACAAAGATGCCCCTTGTCACCGCTGCTATTTGCAATCGCCATTGAACCACTGGCGGTTCACTGTCATAATACAGATCAGATAAAGGGGATTATCAGAGAAGGACTGGAACAGAAAATTTCACTATATGCAGGTGATATGGTACTGTATATAACAGACCCACAAAAGTCTGTGCCTGCAGTCCTAACAGCACTCACAGAATTTCAAAAGATCTCTGGTCTCATAATTAATCTGAATAAAAGTGTACTCTTTCCAGTGAATTCTCAAGCATATAATATTAGATTAGACACCCTACCTTTTATCATTGCAGAACAGTTTAAATACCTAGGGGTAAACATCACAAGTAAGCATAAAGCTCTTTATCAACAAAATTTCACCGTCTGCATGGAAAAAATTAAGCAAGACTTGCATAGATGGTCAACCCTTCATCTCATTCTAGCTGGAAGAATTAACACTGTTAAGATGAATATTCTTCCTAAGCTTCTTTTTTTATTTCAAAACATTCCAATATACATTAATAAATCTTTTTTTAAACAATTAGATTCAACAATAACCTCATTTATTTGGAACTCAAAACATCCACTAAGGAGTGACCCTTCAAAGACAAAAGGCAGAAGGCGGCATGGCTCTACCCAACTTTCAATTTTATTACTGGGCAGCAAACATACAAGCTATAAAAACCTGGACACAAATAGATGAACATACACAGACTTGGTCCACAATAGAAGTAAATCCTGCAGTACTTCTTTATATTCCCTGCTCTGTGCCCCAATAAATGCAAGTTATCGGCAATATACTAATAACCCAATTGTGCTTCACTCACTCAGAATATGGAACCAATGTAGAAAGCATTTTAAGATGGAGAATCTTTTATCTGTGGCACCTCTGCAAGGGAACCACCTCTTCCAACCCTCGCAAACATATACAGATTTTAATATCTGGAAAAAATTTGGGATTAACTTGCTTAGAGATCTTTATATAGACAACGTCTTTGCATCCTATGAACAGTTACATTCCAGCTACACATTTCTTTCACTATCTTCAAATTAGGAACTTTGTTAAACAAAACCTGCCCGATTTTCCTCATCTTGCACCCTTGTCCATGCTGGAAAAAATATTGCTTAATTTCAAGGACTCAGACACCATCTCTGCAAAATATAAAATTATTTTACAGTTCCTCCCTTTCAAAGATCCAAGAGGACACTGGGAAAAAGATCTCTTAATCAATATATCATAAAAGGAGTGGAAAGTAGCAATGCAGAGAATTCACTCGAGCTCCATATGTGCAAAGCGTACAATTATTCAACTCAAAATTATATATCGAACACATCTGTCTCGCCTAAAACTCTCCAAAATGTTTTCAGGGCAAGATCCAACCTGCGAACGCTGCAATCAAGTCCCAACCTCACTGGGTCACATGTTTTGGGCCTGCACCAAATTAACATCATTTTGGACCAAAATTTTTAATTACCTTTCAGACAGCCTTGGTCTCAGAATCCTTCCTGACCCATTAACAGCTGTGTTTGGGGTTCTTCCAGATGGGTTTAAAGTGGAGAAGGACAAACAAACTGTGATTGCATTCACTACACTTTTGGCACGTAGACTTATTCTGCTGAACTGGAAGAATCTTAACTCTCCCCTTTTAAGTCAGTGGGAAACCGATGTGTTATACTATTTGAAATTGGAAACATCAAATACTCAGTTAGAGGATCTGTACAGATTTTTTTCAAAACATGGTAGGATCTAATCAGTAATATTTTAGAATAAGCTCTTAAAGCACAGAGGAAGCAATTATTTCTGCATTTCTTTTTTCTTCTCTATTTATCTCTATTGGCTAATCAAACTCATCAATTTAGGTATGTTGACAAGCCTTAAGTTTTACCCTGTTGGCCATGCTCTCTCTCTCAGGGGTGGGGGTCGACTTTTTCTCAATCCTACTTTTTGTAAAAATTGATTGATTTGTATGGAATGATTACAATAAAATAAAAAAAAAAAGATTATTATCTTGGATAGCCCCTAAGTATTTATATTCAGTCACTATTTCTATCTCCTCCCCAAGAACAATGATGGGTGAACATGCAGATTTCGGCCTCTTAACATCAAACTTTATTTCTTTCTCTTTTAAACATTCAGAGTAAGATGGTTCTTATTGAACCAGTTTACCAAACACTTAGCTTGATTTAAGTAATGGCTTACATCCTTCCCTGATATGCGTCCGCATATCAGCATGGCATCCTCAGCATACTTGATAATGTAACAGCAGTCATTTTTCTGTCCCAGGTCACTTGTGTACAGTATTAATAGAAATAGAGACATAAAGTAACACAGCCCAAAGGAGGTCCTTTACTTGGACTTTAACTTTGTCTGTGAACTGTTTAAAAGAAAGTACTGAACCCATAAAGTAATGAACAGGTTAATATTCATGACGTTCAATTTCTCAATCTGCATGTCAGGCTGAAGAAAAATCCAGAAATAGTGCTCGTATAATATGAGGTGTGGCAGAAAAGTAATGAGACTGATTTTTTATTTACCAAAGTTTTTATTTTTTTCAAACATCAATGTTATCCCCTTCAAAGTAGTTCCCTTGGGCAGCTACACACCGATGGAGACGTTGTTCCCACTGTTGGTAGCAGCGCTGGAAGTCTTCAACCAGTATGGTCTTCAGCATGTCCGTTACACTCTTTTGGATGTTTTCTAAAGTCCCCAAATGACGTCCTTTGAGGACATTTTTCAGTTTAGGAAAAAGGAAAAAGTCACACGGACTGAGGTCAGGTGAATAAGGGGGCTGGGGAACCACAGGAATGCGTTTTTTCGATTGTCCTTCTGCTCAATTGTGAGGTTTTTTGGCACCATTTTGGCACAGACCTTTCACATGTGCAAATGTTCAGTCAAAATTTGATGAACTGTAAATCTGTTCAAATTTAATTGTTCACTCAACGTTCTTAATGTTAAATGACGGTCTGATCTCATAAGAGTGTTCACACGTTCGATGTTTTCGTTGGTTTTTGAAGTTGAAGGCCTCCCTGAAAAACTTGAGCTCGGGATAAAGAATGTTTTAACTTTTCAAACGTCATACTTGCCGATTCTCCAAGCTTAACACAAAATTTAATGGCACAACGTTGCTCCAAATTCCGCTGTTCCATTTTGCGTGACGCACAACCAAAAACACAACTTCGCTAATAGCAGTCACAAAAATCATGTAGTTAACGGAAGGAGTTGAAACTCGCACTGAGCTATGGGAGGGTACTGATACACGTGCTCTATCAAGGACAACAGTGCAGCGTTGCCAGATCGCTTGCAGTGTTGCCAGTCTCATTACTTTTCTGCCACACCTCGTATGAAGTAGGCTTATTGAGAAACATGTAGATATGATGGAGGATAACCACTGGCACATCTTCCACCCTTCTCTTTGAACAGTAAGCAAATTGGTGGTAATCTTAAAAGACTGTCTCTGTCAATAAAATGATTTTCACCAAATGTTCAAAGCATTTCATTGGCATGGATGTGAGTGACACTGGTTTGTAGTCATTCAAATTAGACTGCTGAGCCTGGAAATCTTAGCAACTGGGGTAATGACTGACTGTTTCCACAGATCAGGTGCAAAAGGCCAGCTCAGTCAGGGATCAGTTCAAAAGTAAATGGAAAAACTGGAGAGAGCTGCTTGAAGTAGAGCCTGAAGCAGGAACTTAGGATATGCCATTTGGCCTCACTGCCTTCCTCAAAGATCTCTCCACTTTAGTTATACTGAGCTCCATCTCAGCAAGATTTCTGATATTTTTGCAAAGAATCTTTTTTACTTATGCTTTTCCGGTACTGAAATCATTAGTTTCAAATATTGTGAAAAAGTCATCAGGTTCATCTGCTAAAAGCTTGTGTATGGTCCTTCTGTTAGATAGATAGATAGATAGATATGAAAGGCATTATATAATGGATAGATAGATAGGCACTATATAATAGATAGATAGATAGGTAGGCACTATATAATAGATAGATAGATACATAGATATGAAAGGCACTATATAATAGATAGATAGAAATGTAAGGCACTATATAATAGATAGATAGATACATAGATATGAAAGGCACTATATAATAGATAGATAAATAGATAGATAGATAGATAGATAGATAGATAGATAGGCACTATATAATAGATAGATAGATATGAAAGGTATTATACTTTACTTGTCCCAAGGGAGACATTTGGCTTTTTTACAGAAGCTTTTTAAATAAGTAAAAACATAAATAGATATATAAATAAGTAAATAAATAAACACACACACACTTTGGTCTGAACACACATCAGAAAGACTAAAAAGCAAGAAAATACAAAAAAAAAGTTATGACTTTGAAGTCTGAGCCCCAGTGTACCACTAAACACGCGTATTGCTGTAGGTATGAAGGAGCCCCCATCGCATTTCTTGACCCACTTCTGCTGAATAATTCATTGTCTGAAAGTCCTCAGTGTTGGTGTGTCATAGAGAGGATGTGCAGTTTTATCTTCATTCACTTTTTCACTATGACCTCCAGGGGGGTCCAAGATGCATCCCATAACTGAGTCTTCCCTTTTAATTAGTTTGTTAATTCGGTGGGCTTCTCTTGAAGTGCTACTGGTCCAGCACACCACAGCACAGAAAATCTCACTGGCAATCTTAGAGTCGTGAAGGATGTCACTATCAACATTAAAGGAATGTAGTCTCCTTAGAAAAAATAATCTGCTTTGCCCTTTATTATATTAAGTTCTTCCTTCCAACTTGTGGACCCCTAAGTTTTTGTAGGTGTAGACCACCTCTACATTCACTCCCAGAATAGTAACTGGACACAGAGGCTCTTTGGTGTGGTGAAAGTCAATAGGCAGTTCCTTGGTTTTGTTAATGTTTAGTTGTAGACAATTCTCTTTGCACAAATAAGCTAAATTCCTGACTCCTCTCCTCTGCCTCATCTCCTTATCAATACACCACTTTAGTGCAGAATCATCTGAGAGTTTCTGCAAGTGACCCAGCCTGCTGTTCTATTTATACTCGGAGGTGTACACAGTGAAGGAGACAGTCCCGCTCCTTCTGGTGCTCTAGTGTTGCTCACACAGTCCTTGAGTCTCACAAACTGTGGTCTTCCTCCCAGATAGCCCATCATCCAAGACACCACAGGCTCTTCCATCTGCAGATCTCTGTGTTTACCCCTTAACAGGGATGGCTGGATGGTATTGATAACAACAGATGAGATCAAAAAACATAATCCTTCTAGTGCTTCCAGCTTTATACAGGTGAGAATAAGCCTTGAGGAGCAGACAGATAGTTGCATCCTCCACTCCAATCTTTTTCCAATAGGCAAACTTCAGTGGCTTCAGGTGGTCTACCACAAGAGGGTTCACATAGTTCAGGTCCAGTCTCTCAAAGGTCTTTATGATGTGAGATGCTAGTGCCACTGGTCTGCAGTCATTAGGTGAAGAGGCGTCTGCCTTCTTTGGAACAGGAACAATGCAGGATGTTTTCCACAGCAGTAGCACTTCCTGAAGCCATAGTCACAGACTGAACAGGTGACAGAGGACACCACAAAGTTGGTCAGCACAGTCCTTTAGAACTCATTGACTACCTGGCTTTTCCTGTGTGTAGCTTCCTCAGTTGTCTCCTCACTTCAGTTATGGACAGTCCACAGTGATGGTCAGAGTTGGACTTGTTAATGGTGTGGATGCTAAAGGGCACTGTTGCCCCGTGAAACCCAACAAACAGATGTTCAGGACACATGTATAAAAGCACCAAGAAGATTTTTAATTATTTTCTCAAATAAAGTGCACAAAGCACCACAACCAACACAATTCACAATAATCAATAATTAATAAATCACAATAATACAATCCACCTCTCCCAGCAGCTCTGTCACACACCCTCCCAACTCCGGCTCTCCTGCTGGGTCTCGATCAGTCCTTTATATATTCCATGACCCGGAAATGCTCCTCTTCTTCCGGGTCAAATGACACATCATCAGTTCTCAAGCAGGCCGGAAGTACTGTGGGCTTCCGTCCTCCTGACTCCAAAGTACTTCCAGGTTGTAGGAAAAGTAGGAGTCTCCAGGTTCTTTATGAGCTCCCCCTGGCTGTACCCACGGCACCCAACAGGGCTGAGAAAATGGACTCCATGTCCCAGGATGCCCTGAGGGAATCCGGGGCACAGCTACCATCCACAGGAGCTGCCACCTAGCGTCCTGGGGGAGGCAGTGACATAGAAAGGCTGCCTTCCTCCCCTCTTCCAGTTCTGCGATGTCCCAGCTGGATTGAGCTGCCGGCCCTCTGTCACACTGGCCATTCCTGTTGAAGGTGTAGGAGCTGTTGATGTAGTTGGGATGATGTGGGGAGACTGGTCATTGGAAGAAGGTGGCAGTGGGAGGGAAAATTTATTACAAAATCTATACAGCCCTGTGATTATTTTCAAAATTTTCCAAACCTGCTTTGGATTGTTTTGAATAAACCACCTCTTGATTTTTCCCAATATACTGTATCTTCCTATTTAGTTTGATCAACCCGTTAATCCTTTGCTGGAAAACTCATTTTTCTTCTACTTTACTATCCCGGTGAGCACATTGCTTTCATACCTTTAGGGATTCATGGCTTACTATTTGGGTACACTTGGACAGCTTTTAGCTTAATGATCACAGACTCATAGAATTTCACACGTTCACTGACCCCATTCAGTGTCTGTGAGGATGTTAGCACATCCCAAGCAGTACAGGAGAAGCACTCGTTGCTGTCATGTTAACTTTCCATTTTTAATCTGGTAGACTATTAATAAAATGAGGTCATTGTACAATCAACTGGAAAAACAGTGCCAACTTCAAATGGATGGCACCAATGATAAATTACTAAGTTGTGCAAGAAAAAATAGCCTCGGAGTTCACAGTGTCATTACCTTGGTGAAACACAGTCAAGGTAGAAGGAAGTGAGTCCAAGTTTCAGAGAAAATCAGCTTTATCGTTGGGAAGACAGGGACAGTCTCAGCATTTTACTCAAAGGAGAGCTGTCACATCAGTACACACAAACACAGCAAGCAAGGAGTGATATTGCCTGCACCCTCTCCCTTCGTCAGATTAAAGGAACAGAAAGCCTCTTTCATCAAGCAGGTTCATTCTGGAGAAACACATGGCCAGGTCAGCGGCTGGTTTTAAATATTCCCCACATCAACCAACGGGCAACAGACACTTTACGCACTGAACCTGGAAACTTCTAGTTAAATCGTAAGCGGACAACCAACTTCTGCCACTTCAGCACACAGCGCAGTTAGGGGTGGATGTCGAACACCTGTTGGGGGATGCCCAACAAAAAATTATTACAAAAAAATGACTCAAACAATTTCACATTACGTGTAGGAGCAACTTAGAAGTGTCCCATCCAAAGAGAAGGACCAGTCTGCAATTGCTCAACGAGGTGACAGTTCTTCTTTGTAAGCAAAAAGACTTCAGTTCATACCTGGCGGGAGCACTGACCTATGAAAATCTTCTGCTTTTTTCAGCTGCTCCCATTAGGGGTCGTCACAGCGGATCATCTTTTTCCATATCCTCCTGTCCTCTGCATCTTGCTCTGTCACATCCACAACTTGCATTTCCTGTCTTACAACATCCATAAACCTTCTCTTAGGCCTTCCTCTTTTCCTCTTCCCTGGCAGATCTATCTTTAGCATCCTTCTCCAAACCAACACAATCTTGCCCCTCTGACTTTGTCTCTAAACTGTCCAACCTGCACTGATCTTATTCCATATTTTCCTGTCCTCGTCATCTTGCTCTGTCACACCCATCACCTACATGTCTTCTCTTGCCACATCCATAAACCTTCTCTTAGGCCTTCCTCCTCCTCTTCCCTGGCAGCTCTATTCTTAGCACCTTCTCCCAATATACCCAACATTTCTCCTCTGCACATCTCCAAACCAAAATAATCTCACCTCTCTGACTTTTTCTTCCAACCGTCCAACCTGAGCTGACCCTCTAATGTCCTCTTTTCTAATCCTATCCATCCTCATCACACCCAATGCAAATCTTAGCATCTTTAACTCTGCCACCTCCAGCTCTGTCTCCTGCTTCTTCTGGTCAGTGTCACCGTCTCCAGCCCTTATAACATAGCTGGTTTCACTACCATCCTGTAGACCTTTCCTTTAATTCTTGCTGATACCCGTCTGTCACAAATCACTCCTGACACTCTTTTCCACCCACTCCACTCTGCCTGCACTCTCTTTTTCACTTCTCTTCCACACTTCCCGTTACTCTGTACTGTTGATCCCAAGTATTTAAACTCATTCACCTTTGCCAACTCTACTCCCTGCATCCTCACCATTCCACTGACCTCCCTCTCATTCACACACATGTATTCTGTCTTGTTCCTACAGACCTTCATTCCTCTCCTCTCTAGAGCATATCTCCACCTCTCCAGGGTCTCCTCAACCTGCTCCCTACTCTCGCCACAGATCACAATGTCATCAGCAAACATTATAGTCCACGGGGACTCCTGTCTAATCTCGTCTGTCAACCTGTCCTTCACCATTGTAAATAAGAACGGGCTCAGAGCTGATCCCTGATGTAATTCCACCTCCAACTTGAATGCATCTGTCACTTCTACCGCAGACCTCATCACTGTCACACTTCCCTCATACATATCCTGTACAACTCTTATGTACTTCTCTCCCACTCCTGACTTCTTCATACAATACCACAGCTCCTCTCGAGGCACCCTCTCATATGCTTTCTCCAGGTCCACAAAGACGCAATGCAACTCCTTCTGGCCTTCTCTAAACTTCTCCATCAACATTCTCAGAGCAACCATTGCATCTGTGGTACTCTTTCTTGGCATGAAACCATACTGCTGCTCACTAATCATCACCTCCCTTCTTAACCGAGTTTTCACTACTCTTTCCCATAACTTCATGCTGTGGCTCATCAGTTTTATCCCCCTGTAGTTACTACAATTCTGCACATCCCTCTTATTCTTAAAAATTGGTACCAGTACAGTTCTTCTCCACTCCTCAGGTATCCTCTCACTTTCCAAGACTGCATTAAACAATTAGAAACTCCACTGCCATCTCTCTTAAACACCTCCATGCTTCCACAGATATGTCATGTGAACCAACAACCATTCCATTCTTCATTCTCCTCTTCATAGCTGTCCTTACTTCTTTCTTGCTAAGTGAGAATAAAGAGAAAATTTCCAGATTGAGATATAAATCTTTAACTTTTAATGACCTCTGACCTCCAGACAATACACAATGTTGGTAACAACTTCTGGGTTGTGAATGGAAGACTTTGTTGATTTCAGTTCCTTGCTAATAGATTCAGTCGTTTGCCACATTTTTACCAATTACTGAAAGGATTAATGCAGCACACAAGACAGAGTGAGGCTTGGCCTAGATATTCCTATCCTGTCAGCCAGCTCCCTCAGAAGTGATAATGAGTAGCCAAAATAAACTGACGAAAGACCAGAAAGTTTCTTCAGTGCAAATACGCAGTATTGGCCCTCTGGGAACTAAAATGCAGTCTGCTTATCATATTCATCACTTTTGAGGTGTAATATGTTTGGCACATCAATGTTCATTCTAATAACAGCTCATTGATGTGACCGTGAATCGTCATTTAGCTGGTTTGGCTGCAAGTCCTTGCTTGGTCAAGGGTGTTGTCATTTCCCAGTTTCTAAGAATTGTTGCCTACGTATGAGTCAGAGCTGCCCTAAATATACACCTGTTACCCCTTCACATTTTCTTTTATAAATCCTAACGTTTACTTGGGGAGCTGTATGTGCACATTTCAAGCCTCTTTTTGTACGTACACAATCATTAGAAATGAGGTCCCCTAGATGGACTGAGTTAGGTCAGTTGTTAAAAATCTTTTTCTGAGTTGATGACTTTGCAATTAATGTAGAAACTGATAGATTTTTTTAAAATCATGAAATCCTCCTGTCACATCTCTCTGCTGTAGGGATCTCATATCTTTCTAATGGACAACAGTTTGTCACACGCGGTCGATAGAAATCCTTCACCTCACCTGTGTCGCGTGGTGTCCCTCAGGGTTCAGTCCTTGGGCCATTACTTATTCTACTTTATGTCCTTCCTTTGGATCAGATTATTCACAGACATCACCTTAACTTCCACTGTTATGCAGACGATATACAGTTATATCTTAGTATGGACTCTCCTACAGATTCACCTCCCTGCACACTCACTGACTGCATCGTTGATCTTAAGCTATGGATGGAAATTAACTTTCTCAAACTCAATGCCAATAAAACTGAAGTGTTACTGGTAGACACCAAACTCCCAACTTTCCAAGGCATCCACCTTCTCTGTTTCTGTTGATGGTCCACTTGGTCCAAACCTGCTCCTGTTGTCAGAAATCTTAGTGTTTTCTTTGATTCATCTCTTAACCTTGAGCTACACATCAGGTCTCTTTCCAAAATTTCATTCTATCATCTCCATCACATTGCCCGCCTCCATCCATTTCTGTCCTTTAATGATGCTCAAACTCTGGTTCATTGTTTCATGATGTCTCATACTGATTACTGTAATTCCCTCTTCATCGCCCCCCCACTGCAAAAGCAATACAGAAGCTCCAGTACATTCAGAACTCCGCAGCCACACAAAGCATTTTGCTCACATCACCCCTGTTCTTTCCCAACTGCACATGTTACCGGTTCCATCAAGGATTAAATTCAAAATTCTGCTTCTCACCTTCAAAGCTCTATATAACCTTTGCCACTCTCTACCTCCCACCGCTCCATACACTCCATAAAGCCCTTGTCCTTCTCTCAGGTCCTCACTGAGTAATCTTCTTACTGTCCCCTATGCACCCGACTCTCCACCCTGGGAGGGCAGCTCCTTCAGTGTTATGGCCCCTCAATTCTGGAACTCTCTTCCTCAGTCTTTCTGAGATTGCTCCTCTTTCTTTACCTTTAAATATTAACTTAAAACTTTCCTCTTCTACGAACTTTTGTCTTCTGTGTATTTTTTTGTTTTACTCTGTATGTAAAGCCTGCGGTGGGTTGGTGCCCTGCCTGGGATTGGTTCCTGCCTTGTGCCCTGCGTTGGCTGGGATTGGCTCCAGCAGACCCCCGTGACCCTGTGTTCAGATTCAGCGGGCTGGAAAATGGATGGATGGATGTATGTAAAGCGACCTTAGGTTTGTGAAAGGTGCTCTATAATGCAACTTATTATTATTAGTTATTTACTAGGGGGTTCACCCCCTGCTCGCTTCGCTTGCCGACACCCCCCCGGCCAGCACTATGTGCCAGCCACTTCTCACGTTGTGAAGAGGGGAGCTGAATGCACCCCAAGGAGATACGGCCATTCCTCCAAAACCCCCTTTTAAATGGTGATACAATGGGAAACTAATACAGGTTTGTTTTTGACCTCCTTTTTGCTCGATCAGCTGCTGGCTTGCTGCTGCTGCCATACCGCGTGATCTTCATCTCGCACGGCACTTCGAACATATAAAAGTCTGTACAGCAGCTGTCCTACTCTTTGTCTTTTTTTTCCGGACCCAGGCGTGGTTAAATCTCTTGGCACAAAGTCTCATCTCGCGGGACGTGAGTTCTTAATATTTTGTAGTTTATAATTTAAAAATGGAATAAGAATCTGAAAATCTAATAACAAACATCACATTAAAGTTCAATAAATTCTTAAAAGAATGATACCAAACACATATAAGTAGGTTTTAAAATAAGCCAGATTTAAAGCATGACAAAAAAGTCACATAAAATCATTGCACTTTTAGGCTTAGGATTTTATATATGTTACCGGCAATGTATGAAACGCGGGCATTGTATAGAATGTCTGGGCAATCTATAGAATTTCTGGCATTTTTGGGCAAAGTATGAAATATCAGAATTATTTTAATATTATTTTACTTTCCCTAGGCATTGTATGTAATACCTATGCATTATATAGAATGACAAATGCTGTTTAGGCAAAGTATTAAAAGAGAGTCGTGAAAAGGCTTTTATTGAAAAGACGTATATGAAAATGAAAGGAATACAAAATAAAGCATAGGACTTTCTTATTGAGGAAAACAAGAGAAAATAAAATATGAACCTACTTGTTGCAACAAGGAAGGAAAGAGTTTTATTTTAAATTGCACTTAATTCAGAACAAAGACTGAAATGCAAATGGGGAATTCTCTATCTGAGGCGAGCATCGAAAGGCACTTGCCTTGCCACGTGACATTAGAAACATCATTAGCGGGAGTGCATAGAATGCCTAGGAAATGTGTGACAAATTAACCGTTTCATACTTTGACATCCATTTTTCAACATTCTATACAATGCCTGCCTTTCATACATTGCAGGTAACATATTGTCACACATGTGCGCATGGGAGGCAGCTAAAGGGCTTGAGTAAGGACAGTTCCGAGACATACCGGGATGTGGCAGAGTGCACTGACTATTTTTCTCCTTTTCCTGTAGACCATCCCCGGGAGATTCCACCTGGCTCTCTTGACGTCATTTCCGGGACCGAGCCAATGGAAGTAGACCTTACCAGCTCCGGCCCCTCTGATGTCACGTCCGGGTGTGATCCAATGATTGAAGACCATGTACCCGATCCTTATGACCTCACTTCCTGTCTTCCCCTTTAAAAGCCTGCCCCTTTCCCTTTTCCCTCAGTTCTGTATTGGACTCGGTTTTGAGCACAACAGTGCTACCATTTAAAAAGACGATTTGCAGCCAGGATACCACATTATACGGGTGGCTGCCCCAAACCTTGATATGTCTCATTGTGTGCTTTGTGACAATATATATAGAGTAGATTATATTTCTCTTTTTAGAGGCAGCCCACACTATTTTTGGGCAGAAGAACGGTCACAATTATGACGCAGATGAACAAATAACTTGAAATCAGTTGGTCCAAGAATGTGTCAGTATGCCTGCGAAATAAGCAATCATCTTTTCCCCCAACTTAATCAAAGTGAATTTCTATCAGAGGTCTGCAGTCCGCCAATAAAATCAGCTCAGTATCTCCCCTATAGCCTTGTAAAAAAATAAAAAAAGCCATTGAATTTCTGCAGTGTTGGATTTGGAGTACGTAAAGGATCTATATTAATGGGCTTTAACTTTGTAGTGTTCAGATTTAGCTTCTGTCAGATATTAAGATGCTATGTATTGATTTCTTTTTTTCTAAGCCGTTAAGGGTCGACTCTATGAAATGACTTCATTTTCTGTCGGGCAGGATTTAAAGCCGAGGCCAAGGGATTTTTTTTGAGTATCTTAGCAGCAATTTTAAATTGGCCATTTCTTCACTACCTCTTGTATGTTTCGCAGCTTCAGGGATCCAGAGCTCACTTGGGGAAGCAGTGCAGACTTTTAAATAAGGCAATTAGCAGTGTGCTAAAATGGCATACAACACTTTATTTTATGTTTTTTACATATTTAGTTTGGGTTGACTCACTGGTTAAAACACATGTCTTACAGTTGTGACCGCTGCCGCGCTGCTCATAGATTGGAAGGCAACCAGACTGCCTGGAAGCAGCGAGGATGCTCTTGTCTGGCTCAGAGCCCTCCTCAGCCCCTCAAACCCCTTCCTGCGGGCAATCGGCGTTCTTACATGACACAGCCACGGCGGGAGAAGCCGGCCCCCAGCCAGGCACCCTTCCCTCGCCCAGGCACCCAAGTCTGCCAACCTTGCTGTCGGAATTCTGAATAAAAAGACACCATCATGGGAATTCAGGTGCTGGGACACAGTGCAGATGCTTCCGCTGTGATCAGACCGGATATCTGGCTAGGGAATGTCGCCTCTCCCCTGCTCAGTCTATGAAAGTCAGCTTGGCTGAGGTGTGTTGCTCCCAGGTCCCCTCTCTAAATCTTTGAAGAAAGATGGTTTCAGGGTGTCTGTTGCATTAGCCAGCCGGGAGATCCCGGCATTGGCTACGAGAGACTCCTTCCTTTGGCACGTAGTGAGTGAACATACGCTGTGTTCATGGAGACCTTAAGGACTATGGGACTGTGTTGCCTCCTTTGAAGTATAAGGGATGGAACTTTAAAGTCTGGAGTGTGTGGAGGACTGCCGGCTTCTCATGCCGGTCCTCACCCCCAGGCCGCCAGGAGGAGCCCTCCCGACAGCAGGATAGTGCCCCGAGGTCCAGCAGGGCCTCATGGACTTTGTAGTATTTATACACAACCATGCTGGATACCTTGGGGGCCACCAGGAGTCGCTGTGGGGGGGCTTATGGGCTCTTTTGTGCCTTATGACCCGGGGGTACGTCACGGTCATGTGACAGGAAGGAACGACGTGCTCCCGGGTTGAAGAAAAGGACTGTTTGCCCTGACCCGGAAGGAATAAGGAACTGTGGACTGTTGGGACAGGAACACCTCCGGGTCAGGGGCTATAAAAGGACAGTGCCTCAGTCCAGACACTGAGCTGAGCTGGGAGGTAGAGGAGCAAGTGTCTGGGCGAGGAGGAGAGAATATTTGGTTTATTGTAGTGGTTGGATGAGTAGTGTGGAGGGTGCTTTGTGCACATTCTTAGAAAATAAAAAAGTATTGGACTTTTACCTGGTGTCTGGAGTCATCCCTGAGGGTTCAAGGGAGCACTACTGCCCCCTACTGCCACAAGTGCTATATCTGATTCCTGCCCCTGGCCCTTGCTGGTGGGGAAGAGGAATGCCCTGTTTCCTAGGGTCTTGGCCGACTTTAAAGCACGGGGCCGACTCTCTCAGGAGCTTTGGAGGGAGGGGAGGGGCTGGTGGCTGACAGAATTGACCGGGGCACAGACCGGGAAATTGAACCCGATCTCTCCAGTGAGGGGGGCGGTAAGTATTAGGACATTGACACAATTTTCATAATTTTGTCTCTGTATGGATTTGAAATAAAGCAATCATTATATAATTGAAGTGTAGACTTTCAGCTTTAATTTAAGGGATTTATCAAAAATAACGTATGAGCTGTTTAGGAATGACAGACATTTTTATACATGGTCCCTGTACTCCTCTGTCTTCTTTGTCTCTCTCTCTCTATTTTCATTTCCATTCTTCCTCCAACAAGCTTCATCATCTTCCTCTCGACTCATACTCCTGAAATGAAGGCAGTAGGCTTCTTTTATACCATACCCAGGAGCAGTTCTGGTGGCCCTTTAGCATGATCCAGAAATACTTCTGCGTGGGGTGGAAGCTGGATGTAGAAGGGCTGTTTAGCCCCTTCAGGACCCCCTTGGTGGCACCCATGGTACCCAAAAGGGCTGTGCCAAACTCCAACTCCCATGAAGTCAGAATGGGAATCCATGGTGCTGCAACAACCCAGGGGGGCTGCCCTCTAGCTTTCCGGAGGAGAAAATGCACTGAGCACACACTCTCTCTGTCAGTCCTATTGTTGCGGAGGCATCCCAGTTGGGCCCAATATAGGGAATAGAAAAGAAGAAGAAAAGATAGAAAAATACAAATACTCACAGAGACCCTCCATGAACAAAGCCGGCCAGCAACCCAGACCAGAGCAGTCAACTGACAGAGATTCCACAGATAGCAGTACCTTTGTACTGCTTTTGCTTTGGATAGTCCATGGCAAGTCTTGCAGAGCCGAGACAAATAAAATGTTCCTCCAGAGAACAGCCAGGAGTGAACTGTGCTTAAAAGGGTGAAATAATAGATAGATAGATAGATAGATAATGAAAGGTACTATACCTCTGACTTGGCTAAAGATAAAAAGAGCAGTTGCAGTCGCTATACAGGCATTTTGTTGTTGTTGTTGGAGCACCGGGCACATTTCTTGACCCATGTGTGCTTAATCATTTTTTGACTGAACGTCTTCAGTGTTGGTGTGTCAGAGAGAAGAAGTGCACCACTATTCATAATGGCACTCAGTTTTGTTTTCATTCTCTGCTCCTCTACTACCTCCCAGTGGTCCACAGTGCATCCTTTAACTGAGTCTGCCCTTTTAATTAGCTTGTTGATTCAGTGGGCATCTCTTGAAGTGATGTTACCAGCCCAGCACACCACAGTGTAGAAAATCGTGGTGACCATCACAGAGTTGTAGAAGATGAAAAATGTCACTTCTCACATTAAAGGAGCGGAGTCTCCTCAAGAGAAAAAGCCTGCTCTGCCTTTTATTCTCCTTTTCCTTTGTGTTAAGAGAGCAATCCAATCTGTCATTAATGTGGACCCCTAAGTACTTGTAGGAGTGGACCACCTCTACATAGACTCCCTCAATTGTGACCAGACATAGAGGCTCTTTAGTGCAGCCAAAGTCAATAACCAGTTTCTTGATTTTGCTGATGTTAAGTTGCAGACAATTCTTTCTGCATCCAGAAACAAATTCCTCCCCCTGACTCTTCTCCTCTGTTTCATCCACTTTATCAATACACCCCATAAGTGCCGAATATCTGAGAATTTCTGTAAGTGACCAGACCTGCTGTTATATTTATACAGAGTCAAGACATAAAGACACAGTCCTGTCCCTTGTGGTGCTCCAGTGTTGCTCACACAGTCCTTGAGTCTCACAAATTACGTTCTGCCTGACAGATAGTTCATCATCCAGGACTTCACAGGCTCATCCACCTGCATATCTCTGAGTTTATCCCTTAACACTAGAATCCCTGAAGCCTACGAAAAATAACTTGTACTCCTGGACCATCTTAAATTCCTTTGCACCTCTCAATCAGCATCTTTAGTTTTGTAAATGTGTTGATCAGCAAAAGCAGCAAGCAGCCTGCTATCCCATCTCCCATACCAATGGAGCTCAACTCAAGCAAAAAGTTCTCCCACCTCAAGCCAAGACTCCTTATCTGTGAGGTGCCTGGAGTTATATATGGTAAATAATATATCGTTATTTGGAACACAAGCATTTCATGTGTGTTCTGTGTCTACAACAATCTGGGTAACTGTAGGATGACAGGAAATGCAAGAAATGTTGAACACATACCTAAAAGACACAAACTCTTGGGTAGTGGAGAGGAAAGAACTGCTGACTCATAATCAAGAGGTCATGGGTTTGAGTCTGGCTGCTTCCCAGAATTAACCTTTTGAGTAGGGAGCTGCTCTTATTGTTACTATTACACAATAAAAACATACATTGGATTTGAGTCAGTAACAGCCAGTTTAAATTTATGGTTCTTGTAAAGGTTAGCATTTTTTTTTGCGTTATTCAGTTTTATTCTCTCACTTGCATTCACACTCTTCCCGATCTGACACTGCAGTTTTAAAATGAAGACGTGCAATAACAGAAGTGAACTCAGATGAGGATGAGGGGTCTACATCAGAGAAAAACAACAGAATCCCTCCCCACAAGAAATGTCCACTCACACATAAGAACAACGCAGCTGCACCAGGCGTAAACGTGAAAGATGGCACCGTGTGGATGCAGTAACAGGTCGGGCATCATCCTGCCAGTGAATCTGCCACTTACATATCTTTAAATGAAACAGCAGGGCCTACAGAACTGGCCAAGGTATCATGCAAAGTCCAGTTTGTGATTATGTTTTAGGATGGTCTTCATATGAAAAACATTTATATGTTACTTATATAAACGCCACATCTAATGTTATTTACCTATTTATCTTGATTTATTTACTTCTCTTCCTACAGACTGCAGAACTTCATGTGTTTGATCGACACAGGCATGCTGACAAAGTACATGTGCAATGCCACTCCATATTTAGGAAAAGATCAGTTACGAAAAATGCGACGGCAGCTTCCACCTGCAGTTATAGATTCTTCAGTACACGAGTGACTCTCCACGCTTCTGTTTAGATCTGATGGTGCCCAAAAAAAGAAGTCTGACTGCATTCTCGTACCATTGCTCGCGTACTGAAGTGTCAGCATGGCAAAATTTCACACCACAACACCTGGCCATTGTCATCTTAATGAAATGGGACTTGCAAAGCTAGTCAGCTATGACAAACATCAAGGAATAACATAAGTGAAAGGCAAAGTTTATTGCAGCGACTGACTATTATGGATATCAGGAGCATGTGGCACTCTGATGGTCAAATATAGCAGGGCCGTCTGAACACGAGCATAGGGGGTCCCATGCTAATCTATGTATTATGTGACTTGCTGAGTGGTTGTGTAGGTAGGGGCCTCAGTGCACTGCTTTGCCCGGGGCCTCTAATGCTGTTAAGATGGCCCTGAAATATAGGGTCGCCAGATTTTTAAAGTCCCAAACCAGAACACATAAAGCCCATCATCATTTGTTTAAAGCCTGCATTATCTCATCGTATTCAGTGACAGGGACACCAGGAAAATGCAAAACCAGAGAGGAATCAGTCAGGAAAGATAAGGAGAGAGCAATTTGTCTGTGGCCACCACTCCCTTATTGGGGAATTGTCTTGCTGTTGCAGTCCAGGTCACCTGTTGTCACTTTCATTTGCAGCAATGTAGGTGAAGTCGGTACACAATCACTTGTGCTTCCTAACTGGACTGATTAATATCCTGGAAGCTCCATTGACTTGCTGGTAGACTGGGATGACTACGTGTTCCCTTTATTTTTTTTTTTGAACTGTGCATTTTGTTAGAGAACTGTCTTTGATAACCTGGCCTAGTATGAGTGGTCCCTGTGGAGCTCTGACCATGGTTAATTGTTGTCCCCATTAGATGCCGCCCCCCCCATGACCGTAAATGAGATTAATGTCACATTGTATAATGCGACAGCTTTGCTTTATTTCTTTTTGTATGTAATTTTATATAATCATTGTGTATATTTGTATCGGTATTTAATTATCAATACCATTCCTGATGGCTCCTTAATCAATGCTAACCCCTACTTTCTCTTCTGTTCTTTCCCGGTTTTCTGTGGTGACGGTCTGCACCACCACCACCTGATCAGAGCACTGTGATGTCCCTACACTAATGGATTGAAGGCTAGAAGTCCACATGACCATCATCATCAAATTCTTCCATGAGAACCCTGAATACATTGAGGACTGATGGAGGTCATTGATGTTAGGTATGAGCGCTGAGCGCTTTGAGTAGTGAGAAAAGCGCTATATAAATGTAAAGAAATATTATTATTATTATTATTATTATTATTATTATTATTATTATTATTTGGTAGAATGCCTAGAGGGGGCTGGCTGCTCTCGTGGCCTGGAACCCCTGCCAATTTAATTTTATCTCCAGCCGTCTGGAGTTTTTTTTTTTGTTTTTTCTGTCCTCCATGGCCATTGGACCCTACTTTTATTCTACGTTAATTAGTGTTCCCTAATTTTAATTATTTATTGTCTTTTTTCTCTTTCTTCATCATGTAAAGCACTTTGAGCTCCATCATCTGTATGACAATGTGCTATAGAAATAAATGTTGTTTAAGTATTTCATTTTTAAAAGGTACTAAAATTTGAAAGGAATTCAGTAAAATTGTAGACTAATATCATTTAGCTCCCTATTATTTGGCTGCCATCATATAAGTGTAATGGGTCTCGTTACTGAAAAGCCACGGTACTCAAATGTGGCACTTGGTGCCACTGCCCACCTGCCAAGTTGTTCTACCTGTCAAAAGTAAAGTCATCTTTGATGGAGGATTGCAGGATTTATCAAGTAGAAGGGTCCTTTCATCGGATTGGCTGACCCAGCACTGACTCAGCAGTGGAATAGCCAATAGGAGGAGGCAGCTTGATGGCTGAGGTCTCATATTATGTGATCTCATCTACTGTTGAATTCTGCTCTGCACTTGTAATATTTTTATTTTACCATTATATTGTATTGAGGATTACTTGTGTTCTGTGTATTGTATTGTATTATATTGACCCCCTTCTTTTTGACACCAACCTACCTGAAGAGGGGTCTGTCTTTGAATCACCTTTCCTGAGGTTTCTTCCATTTTTTTTCCCTAGAAGGGTTTTTTTTTTTTGGGAGTTTTTCCTTGTCTTCCTAGAGAGTCAAGGCTCGGGGGCTGTCAAAAGGAAGGGCCTGTTAAAGCCCAATTCGGCACTTCTTGTGTGATTTTTGGCCTATACAAAAAAAAATTGTATTTGTATTGTATTGCACTTGCCCACTGATTCTTTTAACTTCTGATATTTTGCAGTTTCACATTATTCTCAGATATTGGAGAACCTAATCTTGAAACTTGCCTTGTTAGCTTTTTTAGACTCCTCCTGTGCTCAAATGAACACTCACTCTTGCTTATACGCCAGTTTTACTTAGTGCAGTAAATCAAACGGCGGGTCTGCGGTGATAATTAAAAAGGTCTGCCGCTTGCACTTCCTCAGCTAAATGGTAGAAACACTAGCAACTGTAAAAGGGACTGTTGTGTCAGTGGAAATTTCTTTGTATTTCATTCTGTGAACAGCATATTTTCTTTTCTTTATTGGTTGTACATATTATATACGGGAGGCTCCAAAAATATTTAGAACTCTTCACATTTCAGTGGCGGCACTCTCTGAGGTGTGCAGACCGAGGACTGGCCAGATCTCTGTAGGTGGATGCACCTTTTATTGGTCTGGTCAGTCTGATGGCTGTCATACTCAGGGAGTAGCTGTTGCTGTAGTGGACTGGCTTCCTCCGATGGTGTCCGATGTCACGCCTTTCAACAAGTGTATTATGGGACTCCCTGGGTACGTTGTCTGTTGTCTCAGTGTATGCTCAGACCGCAGTGAGTGATGTCTCGGCGAGGGAGACATTTTATCCGTAGCTTCACTCAGTTGTTGTTGGCTGCCCATGAGGTGGTGCTTCTCTGGTTATGGGCGACTTCATTGCAGCCACTGGCACTGTCAGGGTTGGCTATGAGGATTGTCTCGGTCCCCATGGGTCTGGTGACCGTGGTGAAAGTGTCTCCATGTTCCTTGACTTTGCAAAAGGTCAGGGACTGCTAATTGCTGGATCCTGGTTCCAGCGCCCTGAACCGCATCGTTGGACTTGGTACTCCAATACTGGTGGTGCAGTGAAGGAGATCGATCACATCCTCGTGGGCAGAAACTGGAGGCTCTTGCAAAACTTCAGGGTGTACAGAAGAGCCCAGTTTGTGAATTCTGACCATAGACTTGTTGTTGCTACTCTTAGGATGCAGCTTAAGTCCGGTAGGTTACCACCTACTAGGAAAATGAGCTTGGACTTGGCCAGACTCCAAGGTTCAGGCTGTTTCTAATGAGTTTGCACGCAGTTTGTGTGAGGAACTTTCAGATTTGGGTACGACTGCCGATATTAATGTGATGTGGGAGACCCTCCATGACAAGACCCTGAAGATTGCTAAGGGTTGTGTTGGTGTTACCGGTGTTCCCAGAAGGAGGTGTTTCATTTTGCAGGGCACCCTGGATATCATCGAGAGGAGTCGCAGCGCACGGCTCAATGGCAACTCTGGTCTGTACCAGGAACTGAGAAGGACGGCTGCGAGGGCTCTGAGGGCAGATAAAGAGGCGTTTGTTAGAGGAATCTGTGAGCAAGTGACACACCATCTGTGGTCCAGTGACCCACGTCCTGCTTACAGAGGAATCAAAGCATTACGCACATCTGAATCTGTTCCTCGGAGAGTCGCAGTCAGCGAAGCTGATGGAACAGTCCTTACGGATGACACTGCAGTTGTGACCCATTGGTCTGCCTACTTTGAGCAGTTGTTCAAACCTGATCCTCCGGCTAGGACGTTGGATATCTCTGGGTCCATGGTTCTTGAGGCTGATCCTCCAATTAGCTGTGAACCACCTAATCTCACTGAGATTGCACAGGTGGTGAACCAGCTGAGGCGGGGAAAGGCTGCAGGGATCTCTGGTATACAGGGTGAACTTCTCCAGGCTGGTGGTAAGGCTGTCCTCCTGGCATTGCAAGCAATCTTTGCTTCCATTTGGGAGACTGGCATCATCCCAACTGACTGGAAAATGGGACTTGTCATCCCTATCTGGAAAGGGAAGGGTGATCGCCTGGATTGCAGCAACTACAAAGGGATAACACTGCTCTCGGTGCCAGGTAAGGCCCTTGCTAGGGTCGTCCTCAATAGGATCTGTGATCACTTGTTCATCTACCAGCGACCGGAACAGTCTGGTTTTATGCCTAAGAAATCTGCCATCGACTGCATCCTGGCACTGAGGGTTCTCATAGAGCGCAAACGCGAATATCAACAGAGTATCTTTGCAGCCTATGTCGATTTTCGCAAAGCGTTCAACTCAGTTGATCGAGCTACCCTGTGGAACATCCTGAGGATTTGCAGGATACCCTCGAGGTTGCTGGATATCATGGATGGCCTGTACACTGGTACTGTGAGTGCTGTGCAGAGTGGAGGCAGGACCTCTGCGTTTTTCCCAGTTGATTCTGGGGTTTGTCAGGGGTGTGTTCTGCTCCTACTCTGTTCAATGCTTGTATGGACTGGGTGTTGGGCAAGGTCATGGGGTCCAGCAGCTGTGGGGCATCTGTTGGTGAAGAAAGATTTCACAGATCTTGACTTTGCTGACGATGCTGTGATCTTCGTGGAGTCAATGGAGGCTCTGATCGGGGCGCTCAAGAGACGAAGAGAGGAGTCTGAGTGTCTGGGTTTGCGAGTGTTCTGATAAAAACCAAAGAGCCAGGCCTTTAATGACCTCTTGGGCACAGCCATCCGCAGTGTGTCTGTTAGCAGAGAGTGTGTCGACCTTGTTTAGAGGTTTACTTACCTCGGCAGTGACATTCATGACTCTGGTGACTCTTCCTGTGAAGTCAGCAGACAGATTGGGAGAGCATGGGAGGTCATGAGGTCACTGGAAAGGGGTGTGTGGTGTTCCTGATATCTATGCAAAAGGACGAAGGTCCAAGTCTTTAGAGTCCTGGTGCTTCCTGCCTTACTATATGGTTGTAAGACATGGACGCTATCCAGTGACCTGAGGCGAAGACTGGACTCCTTTGGTACTGTGTCTCTCTGGAAAATCCTTGGGTACCGTTGGTTTGACTTTGTGTTGCTCATGGAGTCCCGAATGACGTACATTACCTGCATTGTATGGGGGCGTCAGTTACGGCACTACGGCCATGTGGCGCATTTCCCCGAAGGTGATCCGGCTCGTAAGATCCTCATTGTTGGGAACCCAAGTGGCTGGACCAGGCCAAGGGGTCACCCACATAACACCTGGCTGTGGCAGATAGAGGGTCATTTCTGGAGGGTAGGACTGGACCGCTTCTCTGCCTATGCCAACTGGGATACCGAGCTGTTTTGACGTGTAGTGGGTGCAGCAACGCGCTGTACCAGTGCATGCTCCCCAACTTGACTTGATTTGAACTTGACTTTCTTCATACTTTATTGCATTGTAGATTTAATTTTGATGAACAGATGTGCCATTTTGCCCATCAGTCTACACTAATAACTGACAAAGTGAAAATATATTTTCAGCAAGGTTTGCAAATTTATTAAAAATCATCAACTCAAATCTCTAATTTGTAGAAGTACTTGGACCCTTAACTCATGTAAAGGCCAGCCCTGACACAGACAGATGTAGGACACAGGTTCAAAGCACACAGGTCTTTTATTTTCTTTTTCCCCCTTGTGGAAATGACTTCCCTATTCCAACAAGCACAACAACACAGTCCCAAACACCAAAACACAATTCTTTTCTCTTCTCTTACTTTCTTTCTTTCTCCTCCAGCACTCCTCCTGGCAAGCTTCGTCTCCCTCCTCTGGCTCCCGGAGTAGAGGCTGCTGGCTCCTTTTATAAGGCACCTGGAAGTGCTCCAGGTGCTTGATTGCTTGTTTCCATCTGCACTTCTGGGTGTGGTGGAAGAACCGCCCATACAGGATCAGGAGCCACTGCAGCGGCCCCTTGTGGCACCTCCGGACCCCAACAGGGCCGAAGAGAACTCTATTTCCCATGGAGCCCTGCGTGTATCTGAGGAACAACTACCATCAAGGGGTGCTGCCATCTAGCATCCCGGGGGAGGTATTGTGCAGCCCATGCCTATTCCCCCCGGACCATATGCAAAAGAGGAGTCCCGACCGGGCATGGGCCCCGGCTGTCCGCCACAATCAGTACTTCATATAAGCCCCTTCAGCAACAATTACAGTTTTGAGTCTTCTTGGCTAAGTCTCCACAAGTTTTGTACACCTGGTATGGACCACCAGGGACCGTACCGCTCCCGAAACTCCGACACAGACAGTCTGAGACACCAGTTCAATACAACAAACTTTTATTCGTCCATGGGAAAGCATTTTCTGTTACTCCCCACTGTAGTGCACAGTACAAAGCACCAAATATATCACAGCCCTTGTCTCTTTCTCTCTGTCTTAATTCTCCACTCCTCCTCCTCCTCCTCCCACAAGCTTTGTCCACCCCCACCCGACTCTGGATCCCTGATTAATTAATGGTGAAGCGGCTCCTTTTATAGTGCGCCCGGAAATGCTCCAGCTGTTTCTTGACCTTCTTCCGGTTGCACTTCTGGGTGTGGCGGAAGTGATGTCCCAAAGGGTTCAGCAGTAGCTGCAGCTCCCTCTGGCAACGTCTATGGGGCTCAAGTGGGCTGCTCCAAACTACAATTCCCAGCATGCCCTGCAGAGATATGTGATGCAGTAGCGACCCAGGGGGGCAATAATGGGGGAGATAATGATCTGAATAAGGTCTCTCCCTCAGTCCTTAATGGCCTTGGTCATCTGCCACACTGGGTTTGCACAATTTCTCCCATTCTTCCTGGCAGATCTCCACAAGCTCATAAACTGAAATCTGTAATTTACAGAAGTATTCAGTCCCTTATTTCAATACTTCACACAAGCCCCTTTAGTAGCAACTATAGCTTGGAGCCTTTCTGGGTAAGTCTTTACAAGCTTTTTTACACCTTGATGTGCAGTTTTTCCCATTCTTCCGGGCAAGATTGGATGGGAAGCATCTGTAAACTGCCTTCATCATTTCTCTCCATAGATATTCTATCGGGTTTAAGTCTGGGCTTTGACTGGGCCACTCAAGGACACTCAGAGACTTATCCCGATGCCACTCCAGTGTTGTTTTGGCTGTATTCTTTGAGTAATTATCGAGTTGAAAGGTGAATCATTGCCCCAGAACTTGAAGTTCTGTACACTTCAAGGACATCTCTATATTTGGCTTCATTCATTCTTCCTTCAATTCTAACCAGTCTCCCTGTCTCAGCTGCTGAGAAGCACCACCATAGCCTGATGCTATCTTTACAATGCTACATCGTTGGGATTTTTTGCCACACAAAGTGCTTGGAGTTCTACTCAAAGGGTTTAGTTTTTTTTTATCTCATCAGAACATAAAATCTTTCCCTTGTGCTCTCAGACTCCTTTAAATGCCATTTGGCAAGTAGGCTGTCACATGCGTTTTATTCAGGAGTGCTGCTGAGATGTGAAAGCCTGTCAGAGGACTTCTGCAGCTCTGAGTGACCATTCAGTTCTTGTTGACCTCAATGACCAATACCCTGTTTGCCTTTTTACTAAGTTTGGCCAACTCTAGGAAGAGTCCTGGTGGTTTCACTCTTCTATTTCACAATTGCCTGCAGCCACACCACATGCACTTCAAAACAGGTCATCCATCCAAAGCTAAGCTAAGCTAGGATGGGAGACCATCTAGGAAAAGCTTGGGTTGCTGCTGCATACCCTATGGTGACAAGGAGGATCCCAATTCCCCACTGCAGTGACGGGTGCTGTGACACTGTGCTGCAAAACTGGCACCATCCTTTGGATGTGACATAAGACCAAGGTTCTGACTCTCTGTGGCCAAAAAAGATTCCTTGGCATCTTCCTTAAAGAGTAGGGTGTATCCTGATGTCCTGAATAAATTGCCCATCACGGCCTTGTCATACTAGCCTCCTAAAAGTTCGCTGACGACACTGCTATCGTGGGCTGCATCAGGAGGAGTATAGGAACCTAATCAAGGACTTTGTTAAATGGTGCGACTCAAACCACCTACAAATGAACACCAGCAGAACCAAGGAGCTGGTGGTGGAGTTTAGGAGGACCAGGCCCCTCATGGACCCCGTGATCATCAGAGGTGACTGTGCAGAGGGTACAGACCTATAAATAACTTGGAGTGCAGCTGGATGATAAATTGGACTGGACTGCCAATACTGATGCTCTGTGTAAGAGAGGACAGAGCCGACTATACTTCCTTAGAAGGCTGGCATCCTTCAACATCTGCAATAAGATGCTGCAGATGTTCTATCAGACAGATGTGGCGAGCGCCCTCTTCTACGTGGTGGTGTGCTGGGGAGGCAGCATAAAGAAAAGGGACACCTCACGCCTGGACAAACTGGTGAGAAAGGTGGACAGTTTGACATCCATGGCAGAGCGATGGGCACTGAGCAGGCTCCTGTCAATCATGGAGAATCCACTACATCCACTGAACAGGATCATCTCCAGACAGAGGAGCAGCTTCACGACAGACAGAGGAGATCGTTCCTCCCCCACACTATGCGACTCTATCTATCTATCTATCTATCTATCTGTAATTGACTAACTATTTCTCTCTCATCTCTTCTCCACCTGATAACTAACAGTGGCGGATGGTGAAAAAAATTTGAATGGGGCAAAGCTTTTTGGGGGATAAAATGAAGCAGCACAAATCTATTATATAGTGCCTTTCACATCTATCTATCTATCTATCTATCTATCTATCTATCTATC
>JANRMT010062796.1:105435939-105448849 GCA_026402145.1 Polypterus bichir lapradei | reverse complement strand
GAGCAGAGGGTGCAGACCTATAAATACTTGGGAGTGCAGCTGGATGACAAATTGGACTGGACTGCCAATACTGATGCTCTGTGCATGAGAGGACAGAGCCGACTATACTTCCTTAGAAGGCTGGCGTGCTTCAACATCTTCAATAAGATGCTGCAGATGTTCTATCAGACGGTTGTGGCGAGTGTCCTCTTCTACGCGGTAGTGTGCTGGGGAGGCAGCATAAAGAAGAAGGACGTCTCACGCCTGGACAAACTTTTTAGGAAGGCAGGCTCTATTGTAGGAATAAAACTGGACAGTCTGACATCTGTGGCAGAGCGACGGGCGCTAAGCAAACTCCTGTCAATCATGGAGAATCCACTTCATCCACTGAACAAGATCATCTCCAGACAGAGGAGTAGCTTCAGTGACAGACTGAGGAGATTGTTTCTCCCCCACGCTATGCGACTCTTCAATTCCACCTGGGGGAGTTAATGCTAACATTATTCAAAGTTATTGTCTGCTTTTACATGCATTTTTATTACTCTTTAATTTAATATTGTTTTTTTTTTTTTGTTTTTTGTATCAGTATGCTGCTGCTGGATTATGTGAATTTCCCCTTGGGATTAATAAAGTATCTATCTATCTATCTATCTATCTATCTATCTATCTATCTACAGTCCCTCCTTTTCAAAGATCCAAGAGGACAGTTGGAAAAGGATCTCTCACTCAATATCTCAGAAAAGGAGTGGAAAGTAGCAATGCAGAGAATCCACTCAAGCTCCATATGTGCAAAGCATACAATTATTCAACTCAAAATTTAATATCGAGCGTATCTGTCTCGCTTAAAATGGACCAAAATGTTTCCAGGGTGAGAGCCAACCTACGAGTGTTGCAATCAAGTTCTACCCTCACTAGGCCACATGTTTTGGGCCTGCGCAAAATGAACATCATTCTGGACCGAAATCTTTAAATGCCTATCCGACAGCCTTGGTGTCACAATCCTTCCTAATCCATTAACAGCTGTGTTTGGTGGTCTCCCATATGGGCTTAAAGCGGAGAAGGACAAACAAACTGTAATTGCCTTTACTACACTATTGGCAAGTAGACGTATCTCACTCAACTGGAAGAATCCTAACTCTCCTATTCTAAGTCAGTGGGTAACTGATGTTATATACTATTTGAAACTGGAAAAAAATCAAATTCTCATTTAGTGGATCTGTACAGAACTTTTTCAAAACCTGGCAGGATCTAATCAATAACATTTTAAAATAAGCTTTTAAAGCACTGAGGAAGAAGATTCTCTCCCCTTTTTTTCTTCTTCTTCATTTATCTTTATTCACTTATTAATTCATCTATTTACTATTTTTACTAGCTTTACATTTTACTCTGCTGGCCTAGCTCTCTTTCTCAGGGGTGGGGGTTTGTTTGTTTTTAATCCTATTTTTGTAAAAATTGATTTATTTGTTTGGAATGTTGTGTGATTTCAATAAAATCAATAAAATAAAAAAAAAAAGAAAGAAAGAAATGGTTTACACCATTGCCTTGATGTGTGCCTCACCACAATTTGACTACTACTGAAAGTTCCATGGACTTCACGGCTTGGTTTTTATCTTGACGTGAAGTGTGAATTGTGGGACCTTCCATACCACGTGTACACGTGTGCCTTTCTAAATGAGGTCCAATCAATTCAGTTTGTGAAGGTGGGCTTCAATCAAGTTCTGGGCACATCTCAAGGAATATTTAAACAAACAGGAGGCACCTGAGCACAATGTGGAGTGCCACCGGACAGGGTGTGAATACTTTGATCAAGGACAGATTTCAGGTTTTGATTTTCAATAAATTAACAAACTTTTTGGAAAATTTTTTCACTTTGTCATTATGAGTTACTGAGTGTAGATTGATGGGCAAGAATGACAAATGTATTCGTTTAAAATGAAACCTGCAAGACAATAAAGTGAGCAGAAAGTGAAGGGGTCTGAATACTTCCTTAATCTAGTTTAGGTGTAAGAGTTCCCATTATAGCACATTATGTCAAAAAGATTTTTCCCCAAAATGTGTTCACCGAGGGTCTATTAAAGTGTATCATCTGGTACCATTTTTCATGCAAGTCACCGTGTGACTTTCAGCAAAGAAGAGTAAGAGTTTTATATCAAGACCCTTGAGGTGCAGGTTTTATCAAGTCCACAAAATCAAAAAGAGTTGAGGAATAACCCCCGTATAATGTCCAGTGGACGTTATGGAATAAAAATGAAAGTGATCAAAAAACCAAAGCATTTGACAACAGGTAGTTGGAAAATAATGATTTGTATACAGAAAAAATGGTGGTCAGAAATGATGTGGCAGGAAATGACATCAAAGCTGATGGATGGAAGTGACATCATTAGGAAGGAACTGGAAGTGATGTCATCAAGGGAGAGAGACGGAAGTGACGTCACCATCAAGAACCAGAAAGTGACGTCATTGGGAAGGAACCGGAAGTGATGTCATCAGGAGAGAGAGACGGCAGTGACATCATCATCAAGAGCCAGAAAGTGCCGTCATTGGAAAGGAACCGGAAGTGATGTCATCAATGGGCAGCAGGAGTGATGTTGGGCTGCCATTTTGTGAATCCAGAAGTATAGCAGGTGAGTTATTTTTCTTCTTTGGGTCCGATGACTAAGTTAGACAGACATTAGTAACACAAATCAACCCTTCGTCTTGCGATATTTCACTCATCTCGCGGCTTGTTGACTGCCTCATAAGTGCACGTGTGTGACAATGTATAACAACATTTATTTCCATAGGACATTTCCATATACCTGATGTGCTCAGGCGTATGCAGATCACGCAGCAAGGCAGCAGTAGCTGCTGGACAGGCTTTTAAATGATCGATGCGCAGCACAACATGCAGATCACGCAGCTCAGTAGCAGCAAGCAGCAAGCCAGCAGCTGATCCATCTTTAGCGTGCGTTTAGCCACCCCCTTCACAACGCGAGCGGCAGAGACGCGAAGTGGCTGGCGCGTGGCGCGCCCTGGGGTAGGGGGGAGGGGGGAGTTAGTGGGCTTAAGAAGCGAACAGGGGGCATATACTGTATATATAAACTGCAGGAAGCTGGAGGAAAAAACAGAACCTGCAGGGACTCTAGGCAAAAAGGCCGGAAAACCCCAACTGAACATTCAAACTACTTTAAAGTCTATATGTTATTCTTATTTATAATTATTATTTTTTTTTTAGGCTTCATCCTAGAAAATTTGACGTAGTGGATCTTCTGGTGAGTTACTAATGGTTTTGTCTCCTTTTTCCCTCATAGTGCCAAGAAGCCCCGCCCCTTCTGGTCTGAATGATATAAAGGGGAGAAAGGGGAGATGTCTCCGCGAGGTGGCGTCTCATTTAGACCTGAGTGCTCAACTAACAGGAACTCCTCCAAATCCTGACCTACACAAAAACTGAGCTAGAGGGCGATGAGAGGCTACAACCTGATTTTGTGTGACTAAGTAGTTTTGTTGCAAAGTTTCTTTGCAATTTAAATGAGGTTTGCCTAACTAGCACCCCCAACTATTTTGGGACTCTCTGACCCCCATATGTAAAATTCAACCTTAATGCATGTGTGGGGTGTTTCTACTTTTTTAATTGTTTAGTGTTGATTTGCACTGCTCTGTTTAGGCATACAGTATACTAATGTATTAATTGAATAAATTTTGATCATAAAAAAATGACAATGTGAATTATGCTTCTGACACAATTAAGTGAAATGTTTTTGAAAAAAACATTGACAGGTTAAATATTATTACAGACAAAGGATGAGAAGTCTAAACACGCAGGAAACCACTCTTTCCTCTATTAATGGTGCCATGATAAGCCGTTGTGTAACTTTTAAGTCATTTATCTAAAATATCGCTGGGTTGCTAATGTGACCACCTTTCCTTGGCATCATGAAAGGTATTTAACCTCTTCCACCTAGACTAACGTCTTTATGCAAGGCTGCCTCCTGTCGCCATTTCTCTTCCTTCTTGTGATTGAATGGATTATAAAACACAGGAAGTCTATAGTAGAGGACACCTTGGATGTAACTGGACAACCTTGACTTTGCAGGTGACCTGCCACTTCTGTTCCACACACATCAGCAGAGACAAAGGAAGATCTAAGCTGTGGTGGCAAACTCTGCACAGTTCAGTCTTAACATTCACAAGAAAAGGAAACTTCAACAATAATAATACAGAGCCTGTCACTCTACAGGGTGAAATGAAAGAAGAAGTGGAAGCTTTCACCTTCCTGGGCAGTGTCTTTGACATCATAGTTAGACACTGACATCGATGTTAAAGTGAGTCTGAGCAGCCTTTTGACAAGTAAAGGACATCTGGGACTCCATGGAACTAAATCTCTGCACTATGGCTAGACTGTTTAACACCAACACCAAATCAGTCCTGCGCTATGGAGGGGAAACATGCAGGACCATGGCATCAACTGCCAAAATGCTCCAGAGCTTTATTAACAAAGGAAGATTTTAAAGATCCATTAACGCAAAATCATGAGTAAAGAAGTTCTGTGTCAGAGGACGGAACAGCAGACAGTAGAGGAAGAGATAATAAGAAGACACTCGGGACAGATTGGCCATACATGCAGCAAACCCAATACAAATATCACCAGGCAAGCCCTCTTCTAGAATCTTCCGGACAAATGGGAAAGAGGATAACCATCTAATACCTGGCACCAAGACCTGGAGGCAGACATTAAAAGACTGGGCTACCCCTGGAACAAGCTAGAAAGGTGGGCCGAGGACAAAGATGGTCAATGCCCCATAAGAAATAGTAGTGCTTAAGTAAGTAAGCACAGAGCAATTAGGAATATAAGGTTCTTTGTAGGCCACATTGGAGAACTGCCATTATGTAGTAAGGGAGCATGGCAGGATCTGAGAGATGGCCAGTTACGTAGCCATTAAAACATCAAGAAAGACTGAGAGAGGACTGGTCTTATTAAAGGAGAATACCTGTAGCTCTCCAACAGGTGGCGCTGAAAACGACAAAGCTCAGCATTAAACCGTATTGGTTATTTATTTAAAAACATTTGTATCAGTTTAGAAAAATAAAAGTGAGGAAAGAAGAGGAGTGAGATGAATGTTTTATTTCAGGAAAAGATGGAGTTTGAGAGAATGATTAATTGCACATTTGTCATGGTGGAGTGTCTGCTGCCACGGCAGATAAATGGTGTCATAAATTATGGGTGCAATTCTTTGGATTTTTCTTAGGTTCTTCATAATATTAATGACAAGCCATAAACCTTTCCATCTTAATTAAAGAGAGACAGACTTGAGGTGAATGGATGTTTGTTAGCAGTAATGAAGTCCAAGCAATATTCAGTATATCACTGCGGCCTTTGCACTCATATACATAACCTATTTATTAAATATTATTTTTTATACAATACTAGCGGCGCAAGCCTGTGCTGTAAAAAGCCCAGGCTCCTAGAAACTATGGATTCTGGCACTTCAGTCAATCAGTGGCTAAGCGAGGTTCTCTTTCCATAAAAGCTTAGAACAGAATTGGAGCTTCGCTATCTCCCCCCAATCCCTTCCAAGTGTAACATTTCTGTCTCACTGTGCCTTCGTCACAACGTGTATTCTCATTTGAGAATTATGCCTACCTCTGCAAGACCACTTGTCTCCTAACAGACACAACATTAAGTCTGGTGATTTACACCTTAGTGGGATCTGACATAATTTCTGACATAATTTCCCATATTTTCCAAGTTCTTCTATTAGAACATCTTTTTATAAATCTCCTTAATGTTAAACTTTTTCTTCAACATAAAAAGCGTTGCATTTTTTTGCATGAAAAATTACTTTTTTATCAAATTTCATCTTTCTACTAAAAAACGTTCAAAACACTAAAAGTATGCTAAAAAGTCAGACTTGTAAAAATTATAATATTAATTTAAAATTTATAATAATAACAATATAGTGCATACTATCAAAATATTTGTGTGATATATGTTTGAACAGGAAAACTGCTTAGGTGTACAGTCATTTACCTAAGACTGTTTAGCATAATGGTTAATCTCAACAAAGAATCTTTCAATCACATCCTCATCAAGATCAATCAATCAATCAATCCTCTTCGTCCCTAGTGGGACATAAGACTTCAATGAGCTCCCTCCATCTCATGCGGTCCTTTGCAGCATGTTGTGCTTCACCCCATGACAGGTTCATCTTTTGGAGCTCTTGTACCACCGTTCTACGCCAGGTGTTTTTGGGTCTTCCAGTTTTTCTTTTTCCAGGTGGTGTCCATCTTAAGGCAATTCTTGGGATGTGATTTTGCTCCATCCTTAACACATGTCCAAGCCATCTTAAGTGTCTTAATGTAAAGTCCTTGGTAATGCATTGACTGCTTGTTTTCTTGTATAATTGTTGGTTTGATATTTTGTTGGGCCAAAAGATCTGGCAGATTCGTCTGAGAGATCTGTTGTGGAAGACCTCAATTCTCCTCATGTCTGTACTGACCACAGTACAGACATGAGTCTTCTCATATTCTCATCAAGAAATAACTTCAAATAAGCAAGTGGATCTTGGCTGTCAATGTGCATTTTTATTCCTGACTGCCTGACAAAATCCAAATGAGGTGGTGCTGGTTTATTTGAAGCAGGGTCAGTAGAGACCCAAACACGAGAGTCACTTTCAGATTCATCAGAATCACTTTCGGTTTCACTGTCTGTTTCAGTTTCACTGCCTGAAGATAGATTCACTTCGTCATTACTGCTGATGACAGGCTCCTCAGTATCACTGCTCATATCACTGTCAAGAGTGTGCAACAACTGCTGAAAAGCATTTCTTACAAGACACCATTATGAGGCTAGGAGAAGATTTGTCTACACTGTTGCCCGGTAATGCTCAGGCCTGACACCTACGTAAAACACGTCTATACAATTGCCCAAGTAATGCTTAGGAGTAACACTGTTAGCATTTTTACAGCCTGAGTAATCCGAGGGCCTAACGTGAGACGCATCTATGGAGTTGCCCAACAACTAAGGCATTAACCACTGTTTTCCCAGACCGAGTAACACTCGGGTCTAATGCTAGGGAGGTTAACAGGGGAACAATAGAAATAATAACTCTTTTAGCTGGAGTTGAATGAGGCAATATACGAGGGATATCCAGAAAAAAAGGTTACAACAGCTGTTAAAAATCGAAAAATGAATATATTTCAACCAAATTTACAGGGTATGTTCCAAAATATGTGTTTATTTTTCAACATAATCGCCGTCAACTTCGATGCACTTCTTCAGCCTGGGCACCAGCTTTTTTAAACCCTCGTCGAATACGCTCCGCTCCACCTCCGAAAGCCACTTCTTCACTGTCTCCTTCACCTCCTCATCGTTGGAAAAACGTTTCCCCCCCAAGAATTCTTTCACAATTCTTCCACAAGCTGACAATGGATCTTGGCCGTGGATTCGCGACGCAAAGTGAGGAACTTGATGACCGAACGAATCTCGCATCGGCGGTAGGTGGAGCAAACGCACTCAGCAGAGGTTGACGAACTCGCTTGCTGTGATGACATTTCACAACTGACTGACGCGGTCCCGGGCTTATTTTGACCGTTAGGACCCCCCTACACGCAGGTATGCCAACCTTTGAAAAAAAAAAATTCCCTGCACCCTCCAGGGCACTTGTAACTTTTTTTTTCTGGATATCCCTCGTAGAATAGTACATGTATGACCAGGCCGTACTCTACTTAAAGTTCCTCTTGTGTTAGGGTCTGCACCGACTCGTTTTAAATTTTAAATGCATACAAGAATCACATAAATTTTGTTTATTGCATCAAGGCTTTTTGACTTTGTCAACAAAATAAAGCAAAAAAATATATATTTTTACTAAATTATAAAATTCTCTGGTTGAAATTATGACCTTTGTGTTGTTAGGGTCGGTTTCGACCCAGTTATGATAATACGATGATAAAGCAATAATTAGAGCCAAAACTGAAATCCTAAGTGCACTATCAGCTGACACACTGACAACCAGCTCCTCTCCTAATCATGTGAGCTTTCTCATTTTGTGTGGCTTTCCAGTATACCTGCACAAAAACAAAGCAAACAAAGACTTGCATGTCCAGACATGTGAGGTGAATTCACTCATTTGAGTGGCCATTTGACTTGCAGAGTGCACATTTACAATTTGCAGCATGCAAAAATGAGAAGAGGAGTTACAGTGAGCCAAGTTCTGGATCATATTTTTGGTGAAAATGAAGGAGAGGACACAGAGCAGCATAGCGATTCAGATGAGCAGGTTTCTGAGAAGGAAGACAATGTGGAGTATCATCCAGAAGACACAGATACATCTGATGAGTCGGATGAGGAGGTCACTGGTGCTGAAGCTGCTCCTGCTGAAAGATTCAAGTCCAAAAATGGTAAGATCTTTTGGAGCTCAGTACCTCATGATGTACATGAGACTCGGACGCTGAAGCCTTTGTCTCACCCAGCACTCCATCCTCACCATCAGCAACACAGAGAGAATCTGCTTCAGCATCCTCCTCAGCCAGCCCTGCCTCAACACCAACTGAAACTGCCCCAACCCCAGTCAGGCCGCCTGATTCGAAAAGAAAGAGGTGTCAGGTCTGCCCAAGCAGTAAGGACAGAAAGACAAATGTATTGTGTTTCAACTGCAAGAAATATCTCTGCAAAGAACACACAAAAAGTGTCACTTTTTGCCACACATGCCTCTAAACACACGCATACACAAGCATGTTCTTGCACACAGAGGTTTTTACTCTGATTTAGCTTTGTATTAGTTTTGGAACTTGTAATTGATTTCTATTTGTTTGATTTTCTTGATTGGTTTTTGTTTATTTGACCATGCAAATCTTTTGTGTCATGACCTGTTCTGCTTTTCATTGTTTTCAGTTTATATTAAAATTCTATTGCTGAAAGAAATATTTTTTTGCCTTTTCTTGATGTAAATATCTATGGGTCGAAATTGACCCATAACACCATAGATGTCACTTTAGTTATTAATATTAAAATGAAAAAATAAATAAAACAAATTTATTTATTAAGAGATGTGTTCTATACCCCTCAGTATTAGTCAGGTAACACAACAACCTTTTATTTATTAATATGATTCTCTTGAGGTTCATTTTACCATTTTTTAAAATTGAAATCAAGGGGTATACTGACAAAAAAAGACCCAGAGGCCCACACCAAAAGTATTAAAACCAACATTTTCATGGATAAGGAAGCCTAACAAGGTAACCAAGAGATGAGAAAGAAATTGGATGATAGCTTATTGTTTTTAGTGTATTTTATAGCTGATTTAATACATGGGTCAAAACCGACCCGTTAACATAAGAGATGATAACAGAAAGCTAACACAAGAGGAAGGTTAATTAAGTATGCCTCTGAAAAACAACCCTCACAGCATGATACTGATACTAAAATGCTTAACTGTTGGAATAGTATTGCAAAGGCAATGATCAGTGCTTGGTTTCTTCACCTTCATTTAATCCTGATACTCTGTATATTCAATTCATTATAATAACTATCCATGGTTGCTCTAAAATCCGTACTGACCCCTACTCTCTCTTCTGTTCTTTTCCTGGTTTTCTGTGGTGGCGATCTGCGCCATCACCACCTGATCAAAGCACCGTGATGTCCTACATTGATGGATTAAAAGCCAGAAGTCTACATGACCATCATCATCAAGTCCTTCCATGAGAACCCTAAATACAAAGAGGACTGATTCATTTATGTTAGGTAGAATGTCTAGAGGGGACTGGGCGGTCTCGTAGCCTCTGAACCCCTGCAGATTTTATTTTTTCTCTCCTACCATCTGGTTTTTTTGTTTTTTCTGTCCTCCCTGGCCATCGGACCTTAATCTTATTATTTGTTAATTATTGTTGTCTTATTCGAATTCTTACTTTGTCTTTTATTTTTCTTTTCTTCATCATGTAAAGCACTTTGAGGTACATTATTTGTATGAAAATGTGCTATAGAAATAAATGTTGTTGTTGTTGTTCCAGAAGAGATGATTACAATTGTGGTCAAACAGTTCATTCTTGGTTTCATTAGACCAGGGAATTTTATTTCTGATAGTCTGAGATTCTTTCATGTGCCATTTTTGCAAATTCCAAGCAGTCTTTCATTTGTCACCTGGCCACTGTGTCATGAAGCTCAGATTAGTGGAGTGTTATGTTCTTCATTCTGGTGAATTCACTTTGCCCCAGCAGATGGGGTGAGATTGATTTGGGAGTATGTCATTTGTTGACTGCACTTCTTTTAGCACAAGGTGACATAGGAAAAACTCCCTCCATCTTCCGCACGTTTTTGGGGGCAGGTCTGTGGCCCTTCACACTCACTATTGGACGTTCCTATAGAGAAACCTTACACATACAAGCGTGGGTACGCACACAGGTGCTCACATGGTGCTTTCATAGGTATGACTTGGACATCTTCAGCACATGACCTAAGGCTGTGGTTGGCCCTAAATGCCTTAGTAATAATTACTGTGTGATTGTTAGCAAACATTTTTACTTTGATATATCTTCATGTAGCTGATGCATCGATGTTTTTGTCTTGTGGTTTTTTTTTTTTTTTCCCCCTCTCTTTCTGCAGGTCTAGAAGCGGATTCTGGTTTATTTATTGTTTATTCTATACGAAAATCCCCCCTTCCCCCTTTACCTCCATCTCCTCCTTTTCCCTCTTCTTTTTCTTTCATTTTTGTCTCCGTGTCCGGTTCAAATCTTAAAAACATCTGAAAATATTTCTAATAAAGTTTTGGTATCAGGCGTGGCGTTAGCAGAAGCTGTAACGCTCCACCTGAGAGAAAAACTGTAAGGCTAGTCGCCAGCATTCAGACATCAATTCTGATTGCTTCACAGCCGAACAGGACACGGTTAAAAAAAAAAAAAAAAGAAAAAGACATAGGAAAAATTAACTGATAATACAAACAGCTACTCACCCCGGACTTATGTCTTGCTGGAGAAGAAGGGGCATCCCAGATAAGAATGAGTATGATTTATAACCCAGACAGGAGGACAGACCGAATTATTAGACAAACTGGATGGCGGGCGGGAAAAAAAGCTTTGTACCTGGCCAGTCTGATATAGCAGACGGTTTAATAGAAGCTGAGGATCAGGAGCTGTTCCACCCCCCATACACCAGGTGGCAGTGGTCCTCATATGGCAACCCAGTTGGAACACCCACAGGGGTGCTTGGGAGTTGAAGTCCAGAAGTGCAGCCCTGTCAGGGTCCCTTGGAGTGCTGTCGGGGAAGGATCTCCTTGCTTTCTTTATGGCCCAGAAGTGTTTCCTTGAAGACATGGCATCCCACTGGCAGCATTCCAGCTTAAAAAGGATTCTGACTCATTGAAATGAGATATGAGGAAGTGAGCTCAGCACTCAACACTCAACGGTAGAAATGAGGAAAAACTGTTTGGCTTTTTGTAAAAATGTGTGAATTCCTCATGCTTGTGCAACTGGTCTCTGAAGAGATGATTTTGGTAAAGTGCCTTTTGTTTTGTTCCAATAACGTGGTATATTGCTGTATCTTGGGTTTGAGACTCAGTGGTGCTCCTCTGTGGTCACAGTGTTCTTTCTCTTAAATGTTTTTGTTTGTTTTCCTAAATATTGCATCTTAAATATTATTATGTATGTTTGTTTTCCTTTTTATGTGCTTCTTAATGGATTATAAAATGAAACAAAAAACAATGGGATGAGGGTTGAGGTCCTGCTGGAAGACCCATAAAATTCTGGTTTCAGAAGGATGACAAGAAAACAATCGGCTTAGCATCACCTTGAAAAGGTCTTCAGAGGCTCCAAATTCCGTCCTCCTCAGAAGCTAGTCTGCAACTGAATGCTGACTTCTAGAGGGACCTGACTCTGGGTTATTTACAGGCCTGACTGGAAAGGTGTGGCTTTGGCTGTGCAGGAACAGATTTCTGTGGTCCTCCAAGCTTTTCTCTTCTTCTATTATAAGTGGAAAGACAGAACAAAAAGTTAACAGCTGTGTCACACTTCATTCATTTCCAGCACTGACTCAGTGCAGACCCATAAAATGCTCCCTATGCCCAACTATCAGACATTACACAACGTGGACCCTGACCACCCCCCAAACGGGTGGGCTTTCCCCAATTCATTGAAGCTGAGGAACTGCTCTCTGGCTAAATTTGACATAGTAGGGTCCATTCCTTGCAGACTCATTGACTCTTGTGAATGCTTGTCTAGCTGTTTTCTGATATGAATTTTCTATTTTGTTCTGTATTATTTTTTGACTCTAAACTTTGTTGCTGGCATTAAGGGGTAACTATTGACTCTGACCTGATTTTTAAATCACATATTAACCAGATTACTAGGACAGCATTTTTCACTTAAGAAATATAGCAAAAGGTAGACCTCTTATAACATTTCAAGATGCTGAGAAATTAGTTCATCTAGTCGGCTAGATTACTGTAATGCACTCCATTCAGGACCACCCAAAAAAGACATCAATCGATTGCAATGAGAGCAGAATGGAGCTGCTAGAATCTTAACTAGGAAAAGAAAATCTGAGCACATCACACCAGTTCCGATGTCACTACATTTAGAATTGACTTTAAAATACTGCTGATGGTTTACAAAGCCTTCAATAATCTCAATCCATTTTATATATCGGAATGTCTTTCACCTTACACTCCAAATCGTAACCTTAGATCTTCAAATGAGGGTCTGCTTAGAATTACAAGACCTAAACTTATAAGAAGTGGTGAGGCGGCCTTCTAATGTTATGCACCTCAAATCTGGGATAGCCTACTGATAGAAATTCACCAGGCTTTAAAACACTGCTGAAAACACATTACTTTAACATGGCTTTCTCATAGCTTCATTTTACTTTAACCCTGAGACCCCAGTGTTACTCGGTGTAGACACGTCTTCTCCTAGCCTCATAATGGCGTCTCGTAAGAAACGTCTCTCATCAGCAGTGATGACGGAG
>JANRMT010062796.1:105317496-105435539 GCA_026402145.1 Polypterus bichir lapradei | reverse complement strand
TATCTATCTATTATATAGTGCCTTTTATATCTATCTATCTATCTATCTATCTATCTATCTATCTATCTATCTATCTATCTATCTCTTACAGTACCTTTCATATTGATCTATTACATTGTGCTTTTTATATCAGTCTTTATATCCTCATCTGTTGTATATTCCCTTTCTTGCCTACTTAAGTAACTGCTATGTAGTGCCTTTCATATGTCTGTATGTGCCATTTACATGGACCTTTTCAAATCTGCCCAGTTGTTACACAGTCTCTTTAATAGCACTCTGCTGTACGTCTCTCATGTTTGGTGTCTTTCCTATCTTTCTAGTTATTTGTTATGTAATACCTTTCATATCACTCTGGTTACTGTACATGGTGTATAGTGTCTTTCATATGTATCTATATTTTATATAGTGCCTTACTCATCTTTTTATCTACCCATTTTACAGTGCATTTCATATCTGTCTACCTATCTGTTACATCATGCTTTACATGTTTATCTTATATAGCATCTTTCATTTATATTTATTATTTAATACTCGTCACATCTGCAGTATTGTCTATTTAAATATTTATCATTTATGTCTTTCACATCTATCTAGCTATCTACTTTAATAGTGTCTTTAATATCTATATATCTACCTTTTCTAAATAAACTTTATTATCCAAAACTTTTAATATCCTACCATTCTGCTTATCTGTATCATGCTTTTCATATCTATCTATCTATCTATCTATCTATCTATCTATCTATCTATCTATCTATCTATCTATCTATCTATCTATCTATCTATCTATCTATCTATCTATCTATCTATCTTTTTTGACTAACTGGTCTTTATATTCTTCCTAATTATATTATCGTCTAGATTGTTCTAATGTTCTAATTTGAGGTGCCTCCATTCAAAGCCATGAGACAGCACAATACAAACTAATAATTTTAAGTGATCAATCTTGGATTATAGTATAAAGTTCAGATCCCTTTAACTGCCTGGGGTTTGTTCCTGCCTTGTGCCCTGTGCTGGCTGGGATTGGCTCCAGCAGACCCTGTGACCCTGTAGTTAGGATATAGCGGGTTGTGAAATGACTGACTGACTGAAGTCTATAGAATGAGACGCTTCATTTTAAATGCCAAAGTGATCACCATGTTTTAGACGATATGCATGAAGAATAATTGTACTGATGACAGTTGCTTATTCTAGACCAGTTTACTGAATTACTGAAACACCAAACTAATGACAATGAATGCTATAAAACAATCAAGTGATTGTTTTTTCTTTTACTTTTTAACAAGCACTGACTTATTTATATGAGAAAAATACATTAAGAATTTAAAAAAGCCTCATTACGCAAATGGAAGTGCCCCCCACTCGTTTGTTAATGAAGCATTACATATTTTAACGATACATTGTTATTTAGAAATTGCCATTTGTATCAATTTGATAAGTTTTGCAACAACTGCTGAGCATGACAATGGATGTGTGGCTTGATTTCTGCAAACAATGAAACAATGAAACGAACAATGAAAGTGTGGGTTTGGAGCTCGGACCCTCAGTGTACACAGAGCTTCTCAGTGGTTATATCATCACAGTTGATGTCTGTTAAGTAGGATGCAAGAATCTAAACGTACAGTATAAAAATATTCAAAAAGTATGGGAAACAAAAACACTACAGAATACCTTAAAGAATGATGTGATAACATGTGTGGTCAAAAAGCCAAAAAGCAGTTTGGGGTGCCATTACGGCCCTCCCTATTTGGTACCACTTCTTGTATAAAGAAAATAAATGCATAATGGTATGAAAACAAAGACAGAATCGGTACCATGTAGCAAAGTGGTCTCCTCGATCATCAGGCTTCTGTTAGTGATGTAAACTCCAAGTAAGGTGGTTCTCTCTTCAGATCTTCATCCTGGTCTAAAGACACCTCCCTTCGATCTGTTTTATTGCCCCTTTAAAGCCCTCGGACTGAAAGGGAAGGGGTCAATTGCCCCCACCAGGTGTTTTCTCCAGACTGTGGATGAAGAACACAACAAGGCTATTAGTGGGAGCGTCCCTTCTCAGCTCGAGATGGTATTACATGCCAGGGATGGTGATCCTCAGACACACATGTGTAGCACCTGACATACATACAGTCAGTTTTATGAGACTTCTTCTTCTTTCGGTTGCTCCCATTAGGGGTCACCACAACTGATCATCTTCTTCCATATCTTCCTATCCTCTTCATTTTGCTCTGTCACACCCACCACCTGTATGTCCTTTTTTACCACATCCACAAACCTTCTCTTAGGCCTTCCTCTTTTCCTCTTCCCTGGCAGCTCTATCATTAACATCCTTCTCCCAATATACCCAGCTGCACATGTCCAAACCAACGCAATCTCACCTCTCTGACTTTGTCTCCCAACTGTCCAACCTGAGCTGACCCTCTAATGTCCTCGTTTCTAATCCTATTCATCCTCGTCAGACTCAATGCAAATCTTAGCATCTTTAACTCTGCTACCTCCAGCTCTGTCTCCTGCTTTCTGGTCAGTGCCACCGCCTCCAACCCATATAACACAGTTGGTCTCACTACCCTCCTGTAGACCTTCCCTGTCAACCTTCCTGATATCCGTCTGTCACAGATCACTCCTGACACTCTTCTCCACCCACTCCACCCTGCCTGCACTCTCTTCTTCACATCTCTTCCACAATCCCCATTACTCTGTACTGTTGATCCCAAGTATTTAAACTCATCCACCTTCGTCAACTCTACTCCCTGCAACCTCACCATTCCACTGACCTCCCTCTCATTCACTCACATGTATTCCGTCTTGTTCCTACGGACCTTCATTCCTCTCCTCTCTAGAGCATATCTCCACCTCTCCAGGGTCTCCTCAACCAGCTCCCTACTCTTGCTACAGATCACAATGTCATCAGCAAACATCACAGTCCACGGGGACTCCTGTCTAATCACCATTGCAAATAAGAAAGGGCTCAGAGCCGATCCCTGATGTGAGCTCACCTCCGTCAGGCCTACCGCTGACCTCACTACTGTCCCACTTCCTTTATACATATCCTGCACCACTCTTATGTACTTCTCTGCTACTCCCCACTTTTTTGGTCACAGTCAGTTTTAGGAGTAAATTTTTAAAAAAGGGGAATGTGATTTTCAGTAAATGAAGCCAAAAGAATCCTAAATGTCGACTAAAGGAATGTTAATTTGATCTCAGATCAATGAACCAGCACAGAGAATGATAACAGTACAAACTTAAATGTTTTGCTGACAAATGATATACAATTGGAAAATAGCATTAAAGAAAACAAACTGGAATTACATAAGGAGAAGGAGAAATCTACAAGGAGAAGAAAAGAGTAAATTGCTTATCAAAATGGTGATAAATGAAGTGACTTTAAAAAAAAATCAAACTTGTATTCATGAACTTGCAAGGAAAATGATAAATGATTACAACTTGCAGAAAAAAAGAGATTTGGAAACAATGAGGTAGAACAAACAGTAAAATAAAATGAAAGAACATATAAAATGTAACAATGGAAAAGTAAACAGAGAATACAGAATCACACTGATGTTGCATAAACAAAAAAAAATAAAGCTGTCAAATTATAATGTCCTTCACGCACCCTCTCCTCCCACTTGACAAAAGATAAAGGAGTGAAGAAGGAGCCGCGGCTCTCTCAGTTACAGATGTACTTGTCAGTGCCGGCGAGTCTACTACGTGTCATTCCATCCTTCACAGGGGCTTCTTCTAGGACCGCCAGCCTATTAGTGTAAAACTAAAATACAATGTAATCGACAGACGCAGGGCCAAAAGAGACAATCTGTCATCGGGCTGCAGCTCATTATCGCAGAGCACCGCACTGCTGTCCCTCTCCTTCATATTACACCGAACACACTTTCATTCGTTTCACCGGTTTTGAGGATCTCGACAAACCTGCAGACAACCTGGCTTGTGTTATTAATGCAAGCAACCCACCCTCAGCTTTGTGGCTCTCTTTGAACAATCCTTATTTTATATGCCTCTTGTCCCAATATGCATCAGGGTTTACAAAGAAAACATAAGAACGCAAGGTGGGTTTCAAAGAGTCATCACTTCATTCAACAAACAGACCTTGTCATAAAGGATTGGGAAATTGTGGACTGGAAAGTGAAGCGACCAGAAAAGGAGCAAATTAACTGAATGAATAAGGGACAGGGTCAAAACCAGGAGAACAAAGTGAAATTAAAATAAAATAGCAACAATCATCGTGCAGTGCTCATTCGTCAAAAAGAAAGGGTACTGACTGCCGTAAAACCCTTTTCTTAGAAAGCTATTGTGACCAGTAGGGGGCGTTACACCCCCCAAACCCCAGACACAGCCACAACAGTACAAGTTCTAGGATCAAATAAGAGTTTTGTTATAATAAAGTACCTTAACAAAATCTTCACAATAATAAACACAAGTACAACTCTCTTCTCTCTTTTCCTTCTTCTTCCACTTCTCCAGATGAACTTTGTCCGTCTTTCACCTACATCCAAATCCTCCACACAAGACTCAGGAGTACTTCCGGTGTTACTGCACTGCATGTTGAAAGCACTTCCGGGTCAGACAGAAGTGTCATAAATTAGGGATGGCCCATTTTCACCCCTGGCAGCATCCACAACACTCAGCAGGGCTGTCACTTGAGACTACAATTCCCAGCCTGCCTTCTGGTATGGAAAACGGGTGCAGAGACACATGGAGTATTGGGAGAGCATAAACTCTGAACTAGCTAACTTCTCCCAGTCCTTCTATTATTCTGATCTCCCTTCCTAGCAAAGGGATCAATCTGTATCCTGGTTGTGACACCGGTCCATTGCTGTCCTTCCACTCTGACCCCCCTTCCTGGAGGGGATACCAGACAATCCCATATGACACAAGCATTTGTAAATATGTTTTTATCCAGTGTCATTGAGTGGGGATTACCACAGCCTAAAGATATAAAAAGTTAGGATGCCAGCTGGGTCATCCTGCTGTTTAATTACTCTAACTACAAGCAAAAACAGTATGCAATGGCTTGATATCCACACTAAGGTTCAAAAGAAAAGAAATTAGGTAAATGAGAGACGGTCTCTGAGCAAGTCTTCTTGAGAATGATGGTGCTCTGTCTTATGGGTCAGCTTGGTTCAATAATTAATGACCTATTCCAGAAAGACTAGGATTTAGGGGTCTTTTGACCAGAAGGGGTGGAGTCATTTCTTTTCATGGGGTGTCTTTCCTAGAGCTGTGGAGATAAAAGAAGACATTGGGTACCGAGGTGGTACAACATACATCTGATGAGCCGACAAATCCGACAAATGCCGTGTGACACAAGATACCGGGATGACCAAGTTACTGCAGTGTCTTATTAACACTAAAATTACCAGAGCCTACGAGAAAGCTTGCCCACCTTAAATCCATTCTCACCTCTCCGTCTGCGTCTTTTGTCCTGTAAATGCCTCGATAAGCAACAAGCAACCTGGTATCCCATCCCCCTGCCCACCGCTGCAGTTAATTTTGCAAGGAAGTTTCTCAGTGCTCAGCGTTTATCTTCGAGTGAAGTGCTGGAGCTTTATAGGGTAAAATAGTACATCATCATTTGGAATACATACATTTCATGTGTGTTCTGTGTCAACAACAGTCTACAGTATGTAAAATGTAGTTAACACAGAAACATTGTTTATGTTTTAGTAATAACTGAAAAAATGTAGACATGAAATGTATAAGGTGTGAAGCCTGAAATACAAATATCAAATAAACACTTTCACAAAAGGTACAAGTATAACAAAACAAGTGTGCTTTTATTCAAGAATATAACCGAAGAAAAAAGAAAGCAAATTACGGTAGGCGGTTGATACGACAGCTTGCGTGGTGCAATGCTAAGAACTGCTGCCTTCCAATCAAGAGGTCGCGGTTTCGATATCAGCGGCTTCCCATATTTACCATTTTCAGTAGTGAGCTGCTCTTATTGTTAATATCATACAATAGAAGCATACATTTGATTTGCGTCTGTAAATTTATAGTTAAAGTTAGCGTTTTTTTTTTTTTCAGTTTTATTCTCTCACTCACGTTCAAGCTCCCACACACCCCCCGGATCTGACGCCGTTTTCAGATAAAAACGTGGTATAACAAACAAACTTGTTTTGTTACACCCCCTCGTTATTTGAAAACCGTGTCAGATCTTGTGCGCGAATGAGACTGGGACTGGGAAAACTGTGGATGTGGATGTGAGTGGTGTGCGTGACTGAGAATGACTGTGGATGTGAATTTTTTTTTATTCAGTTATATTCTTGAGTGTCCCTGCTCACGCTGAATTAGTATGCGCCTTCTGATCCATGATGTCAAAGCCGCTCTGACAAAAAAAGAGAGACTTAGGTATATATGACATTTGGAATAATTCATTTTATGACCTGTATTGTACATTTTGGAAAACGCTGTTGCACTAATGCAACATTATATTCATTTGCATACCTTCATGCGGTTGTAGTTAGTGACCGCGTTTGTTTTTTGTTAAGATCTTGTTGCTGTGTGTTGGTATTTCTTTTGAACTCAAGGAGATGCAGAGGACAGAATAGTACAGAGAGGTCAGTTCCGCACTATGTACAATCATCAGATTCAAATGTTAACAGTTCCTACGCACACCCAAGGACCGTCTTTACGACATGTGTATAAGGTGTGAAGCCTGAAGTTCAAATATGAAATAAACACTTTCACAAAAAGTACAAGTATAACAAAACAAGTGCGCTTTTATTAAAAAATATAACCGAAGAAAAAAGAAAGCAGGTTACGGTAGGTGGTTGATGCGACAGCTTGCGTGGTGCAATGCTAAGAACTGCTGACTCCTAATCAAGAGCTTCTGGTTTTGATGCTGGCAGCTTCTCAAGTTTACCGTTTTGAGTAGAGAGCTGCTATTATTGTTAGTATTATACAATAAAAACATACATTTGATTTGCGTCTGTAACAATCACTGTAAATTCATAGTGCTTGTTAAAGTTAGCGTTTTTTTATTCAGTTTTATTCTCTCAGTCACGTTCACGCTCTCCCTGATCGGACACGGCTGTTTTCAAATAAAGACGCGCTATAACAGAGGTGAACTCAGATCGGAGAAAAAGAACAGAAGCCCTCCCCGCAAGAAACGTCCACTCACATATAAGAACAACGCAGCTGCATAAGGCATAAAGGTGAAAGATGGCACCGTTTGGATACAGGACAAAGTCTGGCGTCATCCTGCCAATCACCTGTCCTTAAAAGAAACAGCACGGCTTACAGAGCTCGCCAACGCTACACCGCCCAGATCTCAACACTAGCGTGGTGTATGTGCCCAAAAAAAGTCTAACTGCATTCTCGCACCATTGCTCGCATACTAAAGTGTCAGCAGGTATTTTTCATGGCATTATATGTGTAATTTATGAGCATGCCCTTGACGATCAAACACAGGAAGCTCTGCAGTATACTTGTGGCTTTACGCTGTAGGAAGATAAGTAAATAAATCAACATAAGTAACATTCGATCTGGCTTTTATATAAGTAACATATAAATGCTTCTTATGTAAAGACCATCACAAAACATAATCACAAACATGAGTTTGCACGATATGTTGGCGAGCTCTGTAAATCGTTCTGTTTCTTTGAAGGACAGGTGATTGGCAGGATGACGCCAGACTTCGTCCTGTATCCAAACGGTGCCATCTTTCACCTTAACACCTGGTGCAGCTGCGTTGTTCTTATATGTTAGTGGACATTTCTTGCACATCTGAGTTCACCTTTATTATAGTGCGTTTTTATTTGAAAACAACCGTGTCAGATCAGGGAAAGTGTGAACGCGACTGAGAGAGTAAAACTGAATAAAAAAACCCGCTAACCTTTACAAGTACCATACATTTACACCGCCTGTTAAGACTCAAATCAAATGTATGCTTTTATTGTATAATAGTAACAATAAGAACAGCTCACCACTCAAAACGTTTATTTTGGGAGACATTAAGACTCGAACCCAGAACCTTCTGAATTGGAGTCAGCAGCTCTAACCAGTATGCTACCTGAGAAGTCAGGACAACAAGCAACACTAACCTGATTTCTTTTTCTTCGGTTATAGTCTTAGGGGGGGGGGTGCATTTGTTCTGTCATACTTGTATCTTTTGTGAAAGTGCTTATTTGATATTTGGACTTCAGTCTTCACACATTATTCACTTCATGTCTACATTTTGGCGTTAGTACTAAAACACGGAAAACGTTTGTCTTTTAGGTATGTGTTCAACATTTCTGTTATCCTACACTTACACAGATTACATGTGAAATGCATGTGTTCCGAATAACGATATATGTTTTTAGCCTAGGTACCTGACTGACTAATAAACAAGGCTTCAGTTGGGAGAGGTTTTTGCAGTTTCTTCGGCAGTGTTTAATAGCAGGCTGCTTGCTGCTTGGGATTATCAACACATTTATAAGACAAAAGACGCTGAATGGAGACGTGCGAGTGGATTTAAGGTGGGCTGGATTTACGATTTTCTCATAAACTTTGGTAATTCTAGTGTTAAATACTTCTGTGCAGCGATTACATCATATATCGAACGTCCTATCATCATGGGACTGTCACTGAGCATCATTGCCAACAGAACACTTTGCTGAAACCTTTTCATACAACTTTTATCATTTTTCTATGGAATCTCCATGGCTTACAAAGTGGAGGAACGAAGGAAAGAAGGAAGGAAGGAAGCCTTTATTGTCATTGTACCAGTACAATGAAATTGTCAAAGTTTCCTCTGTAAATGGTGCATGTACAATAAACAACGATAAACAAATAATATAAAAAGCACACATCCTATGACAAACAAACAAACAAATAAATAAATAAATAAGGGACAGAAATTACTATTCACCAAAGTATTCATTGTACATATAGGGGAAACAATTCTAACAGTTCTATGAGTTCTGATGGCCAAAGATAAAAACTATTGTGGAGGACTGCCGGCTTCTCATGCCGGTCCTCACCCCCAGGCCACCAGGAGGAGCTCTCCCGACAGCAGGATAGTGCCCCGAGGTCCAGCAGGGCCTCATGGACTTTGTAGTATTTATACACAGCCCTGCTGGATACCTTGGGGGCCACCTGGAGTCGCTGTGGGGGGGCTTATGGGCTCTTTTGTGCCTTATGACCCGGGGGTACGTCACGGTCACGTGACGGGAAGGAACGACGTGCTCCCGGGTTGAAGTAAAGGATTGATTGCCCTGACCCGGAAGGAATAAGGAACTGTGGACTGTTGGGACAGGAACACCTCCGGGTCAGGGGCTATAAAAGGACGATGCCTCAGTCCAGACGCTGAGCTGAGCTGGGAGGTAGAGGAGTAAGTGTCTGGGCGAGGAGGAGAGAGATTACTGTGTTTATTGTGATAATTTATGAGTAGTGTGGAAGGTGCTTGGTGCACTGAGGAACAGATAAATAAAAAGTTGTACCTGAGGGTTCAAGGGAGCACTAGCGCCCCCTACTGCCACACTATGTAAAAATTTATTTGTTCAACATTTAATGCTCTTTGTACCACCTGCCGGAGGGTAGTGAGTGGCCAGGATGGAAAGGGTCTTTAATAATTTTCCTGCCTCTGTGGATGGCATTGGGCGCTGGAGATATCTTCCAGGGAAGGCAGAGAGCAGCCAATGATTTTCTCCTCTGTGGATATTACTCTCTGCACAGCTATACAGCCAGCATACATTGTTGAGATACAGTATGCTAAAACACTCTCAATGGCTCAGCAGTAGAAGGTCAACAGCAGCTTCCCATTAATTTCCACTTTACGAAGAAGTCTCAGGAAATGCAGTTGCTGCTGGAACTTTTTGACCTCCGCCATAGTATTTGCTGTTTGGGACAGGTCCAGAGAAATGTAAGTTCCTAGGAATGAAAAGGAGGAGACCCTCTCAACCAGGTCTCAATTGATGTATAGAGGGCCTGGCTCTGCTTTGTGCCTTCTGAAGTCAATGACCATCACTTTAGCTTTGTGAGTGTTGAGTGAGAGATTGTTCCTGGAGCAGCACATTGACAGGTTCTGTACCTCATCCCAGTATGCTGATGCATCGTCAAGAGTTATGAGACCTATCAGTCATCAGCGAACTTAATGATAGTGTTACTGAAGTAATTAGATTAACACTCATATATTTACAGGGCATAGAGAAGTGGGCTCAGTACACAGCCCTGAGGGGGGCTGGTGCTAAGTGTGAGGGTGGAGGAGTTCATATAGTCAGGTACCAAGGTCAGACCAGGGTAGGTGAGGCAGACAGAGAGACAGAGACTTACTAATCAGAATACTAGCAGTTTACTTAAAACAGGAGAACAAAAAGGTGCAAATGGACACAACAGTGCATTAAATAAACAGTCATTCATTAAAATCTGTGCCGTTAAACTGAAGTGTCTTGAGCTGCAAATAAACAATCTGCAAATAATCCAAATCCGATAAGTTAAAATTCCAGTCGGTGGAGAAGTAAAAACTTTACATCTTTTCATATTCTCCATCTGTCTTCGTCACTCCCCTGTCCACCACCACCGCTAACGGTTGTCACAGCTCCAAGGGTTGTCATGCCCTTCTCCAAATGCCACCATGACTTGGGTTGACTAACTCATGGCTCTCTCAATCTCCCTCTCCTCAGCTCCACAGCTCGGTTGATGAGAGTTAGCCAGGGTTTGAACCCTCTGCCGCACTCGTTCTGACTCTTTAAACGATGGTGAGCCAAGCCGCTACTTCCCTTTCCTTCATACTACTACCTCTCCCACCAGCGATCGCTCATTCCTAATTTCTTTGTGAATAACAAATTGCAACACAACCCCTTTTTGTACTCGAGTTGTCCCACAGTCAGTGCCTGCTGATTACCACAATGCTGCTGCTGCTTCACGGCAATTTTCAATTAGACTAGAGCACGCTTTGATGGATTGTGGTAAAATCATTAAATAAATTAAACATGTAAAGTAATGTGAAACATGTTGATGGAGAAGTATAGAGAAGGCCAGAAGGAGTTGCATTGCGTCTTTGTGAACCTGGAGAAAGCATATGACAGGGTGCCTCGAGAGGAGCTGTGGTATTGGATGAGGAGGTCGGGAGTGGCAGAGAAGTATATAAGAGTTGTACAGGATATGTACGAGAGAAGTGTGACAATGGTGAGGTCTGCAGTAGGAGTGACGGATGCATTCAAAGTGGGGGTGGGATTACATCAGGGATCGGTTCTGAGCCCTTTCTTATTCGCAATGGTGATGGACAGGCTGACAGATGAGATTAGACAGGAGTCCCCGTGGACTGTGATGTTTGCTGATGACATTGTGATCTGTAGTGAGAGTAGGGAGCAGGTTGAGGAGACCCTCCAGCCCATATAACATAGCTGGTCTCACTACCGTCCTGTAGACCTTCCCTTTCACTCTTGCTGATACCCGTCTGTCAAAATCACTCCTGTCACTCTTCTCCATCCATTCCACTCTGCCTGCACTCTCTTCTTCACCTCTCTTCCACAATCCCCATTACTCTGTACTGTTGATCCCAAGTATTTAAACTCCTCCACCTTCGCAAACTCTACTCCCTCATCCTCATCATTCCACTGACCTCCCTCTCATTCACACACATGTATTCTGTCTTGGTGGTCCTACTGACCTTCATTCCTCTCCTCTCTAGGGGGTCAGCTCAGGTTGGATGGTTGGGAGACAAAGTCAGAGAGGTGAGATTGTGTTGGTTTGGACATGTGCAGAGGAGAGATGCTGGGTATATTTGGGAGAAGGATGCTAAGGATAGAGCTGCCAGGGAAGAGGATAAGAGGAAGGCCTAAGAGAAGGTTTGTGGATGTGGTGAGAGAGGACATACAGGTGATGGGTGTGACAGAGCCCCATCTGCTGTGGCAACCCCTAACGGGAGCAGCTGGAAGGAGAATTATTATTATTATTATTATTATTATTATTATTATTATTATTATTTCTGTTGGTTCTGGGCTTCCCAAATCAGGATGGAGTGCAGGATGCAGGATGGGTATTGGGGTGGTTCAGGATGGGTGTTGGTGGGGCATCATCAGGGTATGGTTCTATAATAAATGATCTCTAAAATTTTGTTCCATTTACTATTCTGGAAATATTCAGTACATCATATATCACAAAAAGATTGTCTGTTGAGACTTAGCTGTGGATTGCCTTTTAGTCAAGTCCTTTTGCCTTTCTTCTGCATTGTTGAGCATTTTTATCTAATTTTCTACTTTTTGCTATTAAATTTCCAATTCATAAAGAACCCTGGTTGCTCTTTTTGTCCACAAGCCAGGTGTTGACAGTAATCCTCCACCTTGTGGGACATTTTGATAGATTGGTGGGCAATTTGTGTTATTTTGCCAGCTCCTCATTTTTTGGGGCCTGCCCCAGCTGAAGCCAACAGGTAGTACTTGGGGTCTGGCTGAGTTAAGGTAGGCCTTTTCTTGGCAGGTTAATGAAGGTCCTGGCGTGTTTACTTGCTAATGTTCATTGGCCATACACCCATTGTGCTTTTGTGACGCCTCCATTTCATTACACTGTGACAAATGGCTAGTTCCAGCATAAAGGACCAATAATTTTCCTCTAATTTTTTTTTCAGGAGAGCAAAAGAAGTGCTTTGGGTATCTGAATCAATGTCAGCTGGTGTTTGGCCAACAATCCAGCACTACTTATTGCTCTGGGTTAGCATTTATTGTTTTTCTCTTAGATGATAAGCTTTTTGAAATAGCTTCAGCACTGTAGATGCCAACTATCTTTGCCTGTTTTTCTTTAGAGATTTTTATAGGAGGATTTAAAAAAAAATGGTGAGGTTCCAGTACAAACTGAGGTTGCTGTTAGCCGGTTATTAGAATTTAAACAGGGGTCCAAACAGATCTGAGCAATCCATTAGGTGACATAGGCAGCCACCCAGGGTGGCATTTATGAAATTAAAGGGGTGAGCATAAGGGACACCAAGGGGCATTGTTTATAAAATCCTCCTTCCTTGTGTCACTATGGACAATGAGGGGCACTAGTTTGGTAGCTCAAGATGTGTGTGCTTCAGACACAAAGGGCAAAACCTAGAGCTTCATATGGGATTTGACCAGCAGTTGGACCAAATCATTGTTGTCACTTTTAAGATTATCATTGTGTACTGCTACCCTGGGGGACTAACTGAGCCCGGCACAGCCATATGACCAGAACACTACTATTGTGATTGCAGTAATACTTAAAATACTTAATAAAAATATTTGGAGGTTCCGTGACCAACAGTTGTCCTCTTTAACACACTCACCACATGTCTCAGATAAGCACTCAATGAAAAGCCATAAAGAAATGAAAAGGTATATTTACATATTTATAGACAAGACAACAAACCTTTCGACATACAGTAGCCCCCCAAAACAACAAATATATCACTAACATAAATTCAGAAATTAGCAAATTAGGATGCAAGATGCAACCTCTGTAAATAGATAGATAGATAGATAGATAGATAGATAGATAGATAGATAGATATGGAAGGCACTATATAATAGAGTAAAAAGTACAAAGTCAGAAATGTACTGTATAAAGTATAATAATAATAATAATAATAATAATATGAACAGCACACTGCACATGTGTGCGTGCCATGAGTGTCACTTTTGGATTTCCTTTCGGTTTCACTGACCATTTCAATTGCACGGCCTGAAGACAGACTCACTCCGTCATCACTGCTGATGAGAGACGTTTCTTAAGAGACGCCATTATGAGGCTCAATATTCAATTAAAGAGTGATAACAATGCAGGTATAACAGACAATAACTTTGTATAATGTTAGAGTTTACCCCCCTGGGTGGAATTGAAGAGTCACATAGTGTGGGGTCTCCTCAGTCTGTCAGTGGAGCAGGACGGTGACAGCAGTCTATCGCTGAAGCTGCTCCTCTGTCTGGAGATGATCCTGTTCAGTGGATGAAGTGGATTCTCCATGGTTGACAGGAGCCTACTCAGCGCCCATCGCTCTGCCACAGATGTCAGACTGTCCAGGAAAGTGCCTACAATAGAGCCTGCCTTCCTCACCAGTTTGTCCAGGCGTGAGGCGTCTATCTTCTTTATGCTGCCTCACCAGCACACCACTCCGTAGAAGAGGGCGCTCGCCACAACCGTCTGGTAGAACATCTGCAGCATCTTATTGCAGATGTTGAAGGATGCCAGTCTTCTAAGGAAGTATAGTCGGCTCTGTCCTCTCTTGCACAGAGCATCAGTATTGGCAGTCCAGTCCAATTTATCATCCAGCTGCACTCCCAGGTATTTATAGGTCTGCACCCTCTGCACACATCTCCTCTGATGATCACGGGGTCCATGAGGGGCCTGGGCCTCCTAAAATCCACCACCAGCTCCTTGGTTTTGTTGGTGTTCAGTTGTAGGTGGTTTGAGTCGCACCATTTAACAAAGTCCTTGATTAGGTTCCTATACTCCTCCTCCTGCCCACACCTGATGCAGCACACGATAGCAGTGTCATCAGCGAACTTTTGCACGTGGAAGGACTCCGAGTTGTATTGGAAGTCCGATGTATGTTGGTTGAACAGGACCGGAGAAAGTCCAGTCCCCTGCGGCGCTCCTGTGCTGCTGACCACAATGTCAGACCTGCAGTTCCCGAGATGCACATACTGAGGTCTGTCTGTAAGATAGTCCACGATCCATGCCACCAGGTATGAATCTACTCCCATCTCAGTCAGCTTGTCACTAAGGAGCAGAGGTTGGATGGTGTTGAAGGGGCTAGAGAAGTCCAGAAACAAAAGTCTTACAGCACCACTGCCTCTGTCCAAATGACCCGTTTCACAAAATTCCCACAGTCTGGTTCTACTGTCCTTACAGATGTAAGAGGACAATTAAAAGCCGGAAGGAAAACTGAGCACAGTCGATACCAACAATAACAACATTCTGTCCTACCAGTCAACATGTTGGCTGTTCCAGAATATTCATCTTCTGAGATATGTCTCTCCTGAAGACAAAAATCCAATCTTCCAACAGGTGGCGCTCATTGCAGTTTCTCTGCTAATATGTTGTAACTCCTCTCTTCACCACCAGATGTCTCTCTCTCTCTTCTCCTCTGGATTAAATCCTCTCCAGGCAATCAGTCTCATCTGTGTTGTATCTTCTCCTTAATGGCGCAGACCCCCATCATGAGGCAAACCCACAGCAACCCATTTTTTGTTCTGGTATACATTAAGGAGAGGCAATCTAACAAAAAGCCAGTAGTACATGTGGCGCCCACTACAACTCTAGGTGTTGATTGGGAGATGCCACATGAGTATCTTTCTTTAAAAAGGATCTATTTGTAAAAATAAAAGGTAAAACAAGAAAGCAGGAAAAACAAAATGACAAAACCTAACAAAACAGAATTCAACCTCCACCTGAAGCAGCTCCACTTTTAATTGGCAACTTAGAAACAAAGAAGTCCAAAACAAAATATAAATGGACATGTGCCATCTTGGCCATGTTCTGCTAACAAAGCTTTTTTAGTTTAAATGTAAATGATGAAGTCTCTGTCTCTGTCTCTGTCCCTGTCGAATATCTAGGATCCCAAGCTGACCTCCTTGATATCTTCCTTCTGTATTTGTAGGCCTTGGCCCAATGAGGATGATTGGGGGCGGGGCTATGCCTCCTCTCCTAGCAACCACTCAGAGCTGTTGAGAAAGCAGGACATCCTGTTAACGATCACAGCCCCTCTCACCCCGAGATGGCATTTGTAGACTTACCGGAGCTGTCCAGGTGGTCCAATGCACACACGTGTGCGTGACATTGCCTATTTTAGTTTCAAACAACTCCTTAATAAACATCCATCCATCCATTATCCAACTTGCTATATCCTAACTATAGGGTCACAGGGGTCTGCTGGAGCCAATCCCAACCAACAAGGCAGGAAACAAACCCCGGGCAGGGCGCCAGCCCACCGCAGGGCACACACACACAGACCCACACATGCTAGGGACAATTTAGGATCGCCAGTGCACCTAACCTGCATGTCTTTGGGAGGAAACCAGAGCACCCGGAGGAAACTCACGCAGACACGGGGAGAACATGCAAACTCCACGTAGGGAGGACCTGGGAAGCGAACCCAGGTCTCCTAACTGCGAGGCAGCAGCGCTACCCACTGTGCCATCGTGCCACCCCGCTTAATAAACAGCCATCAGTTAAAAATGAGGTGCATATTATAAAGGAACCAGCAGCTCTCCATCTAATGGGCTTTCATTTATACTTTTGTATTGAATTGAATTAAATTGAAAGCCTTTATTGTCACTGTAAAATTATTACAAGGGAATTACGAGCGCCTCTCCAACAGGTTACAAAAAGCAAAGACGACACTACTTTTCGTGAAACACAAACAATACTGCAACACATAATATAAGCAAGGGAAAAAAAACAGTAATATTATATGTAAAAATACAGCTAAAAAAAATGACAATGGAACCAGTACAATAAAATTATACCATTCCACTAGGGAGTAGCTGCACAAGAGCAACAGTGGTAAGTATGAGTCAATTTCCCAGCACTGACTTAAAAAATGCCATAATTTGCTTGTTTTTGTTCAATGAATTTATGGCCATTGGAAAGAAAGTGTTTCTGAATCTACATCTGTATCTCTCCGTACTTTCAAGGATCTGTAAAGCCAACCAGAGGGCAACCTATCGAACAGGTGGTGACCAGGGTGTGAATGACCCTTGTGGAGGACTGCCGGCTTTGTGTTCCGGCCCTCACCCCCAGGCCGCCAAGAGGAGCTCTCCCGACAGCAGGATCGTGCCCCGAGTTCCAGCAGGGCCTCATGGACTATGTAGTGTTTTTACACAGCCCTGCTGGATACCTTGGGGGCCACCGGGAGTCAACTGTAGGGGGGGCTCGTGGGCTCTTGTGTGCCCTATAACCCGGGAGTACGTCACGGTCACGTGACAGGAAGGAACGACGTGCTCCCGGGTTGAAGAAAAGAACTGTTTACCCTGACCCGGAAGTAATAAGGAACTGTGGACTAATTGGGCAGGAACACCTCCGGGTCAGGGGCTATAAAAGGACTACGGGCCAGTCCAGACACTGAGTTGAGCTGGGAGGTAGGAGGGCAAAGTGTCTGGGCGAGGAGGAGAGAGGATTATTGTGTTTATTTAGTTTGAGTAGTGTGGAGGGTGCTTTGTGCACGTTATCATTTAATAAAGAAGTCTTGGACTTTTATCCGGTGTCTAGCGTGGTACCTGAGGGTTCAAGGGAGCACTAGCGCCCCCTACTACCACACCCTTAATGATGTTTAAGGCTCTGGTGAGATAGCGAGAGTGGGCAGTATCTTTCTGGGAGGGCAGACAAGAGCCTGTGATTTTTTTTTGTGGTGTGTTTATGACTCTCTGGAGGGCCTTCTTGTCTGTTATCGTGCACCCTGTGTACCATGCTGTGAAACAGTATGCCAGGATGTTCTCGATGTTTGAACAATTAAAAGCCACCATTTGATTTTGCTCCAAGTTGTTTCTCCTGAGCACTCTCAATGTGTACTCACACTAGGCCCATTTATTCTGTACCATACCCAAGCGGGATTGTCCCCCCTCCCTACTTCCCCCGCTGGCCTGCGCTCACACAGTGCTTGGGCCTGGGCATGCTTTCGTCAGGATCCTGCGACTTCGTGTAAAGCCAAAACAAGATCCAAACACAGAGTGACAACATGCATGTCAAAATGTTTTTACTTATTTTGTCGCATTTTTGTAGTCGCGTAGATTAGGATAACGCTCTGCCCTCTTACAGATTTATTGAGTGTGCAGCACACCATTTTGCTGGTAATCGTGCTCCACATACAAGAAGATTTTTATGGACACAAATGATGTTAAGGGAGGAATTTGCAGTTTTTCCTGCCAGCTATAATTCATCCATCCATCCATTATCCAACCCGCTATATCCTAACTAAAGGGTCACGGGGGTCTTCTGGAGCAAATCCCAGCCAACACAGGGCGCATGGCAGGAAACAAACCTCAGGCAGGGTGCCAGCCCAGCTATAATTCACATTGTGAAAATAATCAGCCTCAACACAAGAAAAAGGTTTGAGGCAGCCACCCATATGTTGTCCCTGGCTGTGGCTGTAAATGAGTAATTGAAAAAAGGACACTCATGTACACTTGTCGAGTTCCAGGCTGAACTGAACTATTGTTGCAAACTTGGCGGCTTTACTAGGCCAGGAACGGAAATGACATGCTTCTGGGTGGCGGAACCGGAAGTGACACACGGCTGGGTGGCGGAACCGGAAGTGACATCCTCAAAATTGAATCAGGCAGGTTTTCCTGCGTTTGGTCTGCAGAGACAACAGAAGAAGGTTTAGCGCACCCCACCACCCCCTGGCCTGGCATGGGATTACTCCCACTTGGTCCATACAACTCCCTCCTTCTTGCATGTGTGTAACAACGTCTTTCTGTAAGGTGAGAATAAAAACCTGTTTTTAACTCAAATGGTATCAAATGAAATGAGAATTGCAACATCTGACTCGTCACATCATCGACGTCATGTTTGTTTTCCGTACACACATTTAGTGATCACGCTGTTCCCAAATCCTACTGTACTGTACCTGGGCACACCTCTTCCAACCGAGCCAAGGCATGGTTTGGTTGGCCCAGCACAGACTAATCACAATAGTTAAATGAACTAGACTTTGGGGGATTACATGTTGAGGAACGAGCCCCAGACACAGACAGATGGACGTTTTCTCACCCAACACACACATTTTAATTATTGTAATATTTACAAGTCAGATGCACAACCCAGTGCTCCAGCACCAATTCCCCAAAGTCCAGGCCTCTCTCTCCAGTGCCTGCCTTCTTCAGGCCGCCTCCACTCCTCTCCAGCAAGACTCTCATCCACTTCCACCTGACTCCAGTCATCGTATAAAAGGGAGGCGGCCCATTTTATACAAGCCCAGACGCTCCTCTGCAGACACTCCCCTGTGTGGCGGAAGTGCCGCCTGCGCACCTGGAAGCACTCCGGATGTCCCCAGTCTCCTTCCCCCCAGCACTTCCGGGTGTGGCAGAAGTGCTGAGGTCCAGGGCTCTCCAGGCACCGGGGCGCCCCCTGGCGATGACCACGGGCCCCTACAGGGTTGAGTTTCCAAGCTTCCCAACACAACCAGGGCAGTCACCCCCTCGTGGTCTGGAGGAGGCACAAGCCCTCCTCCGGTCCTCTTGGGCAACCCCAGCCTCATGCCACAATGTGGACAAATTTGCTCGGGCACAGAACAAATTGCTACTGTGAGTATCTTATCAGAAAGTGCAGTCTCAGTTGCGCTTTGTGACCATTGCTGTGGTATTCTCACACAAGGAAAGGTTCTCTGAAATGTTGGTTCCCAAGAATGTGAAGATCTGCACCCTTTCCACATGGTCCCAATTGATGTAAAGAGGAACTGGTTCTGTGCTATGTTTTCTGACGTAAAGAATAAGCTCCTAGGTTTATACAATACAATAAAATGTATTTTTTGTATAGCCCAAAATCACACAAGAAGTGCCACAATGGGCTTTAACAGGCCCTGTCTCTTGACAGCCCCCCAGCCTTGACTCCCTAAGAAGACGAGGAAAAACTCCCAAAAAAAACCCTTCTAGGGAAAAAATGGAAGAAATCTTTGGAAAGGCAGTTCAAAGAGGGAGCCCTTTCCTGTCGCACCCTACGCAACGGTGTTTGACCTTATTCAGGAAAAGATCCCAGTCACCCCACGAGAGAAAGACTTTCCGAGACTAAGGTCATAAGGCTTATGAAACCATTTTTGGACAAAGTCAGAACCATAAAGACAGTTGTGTGGAGCTTCCACCTGCAGCTAAAGTCACTTCAGTGCACATGTACAGTGTCAGCATGTCTGTGTCAATCAAACACAGGAAGCTCTGCAGTTTACTTGTAGGAAGACACGTAAATAAATCAAGGTAAAAAACATTCGATCTGACATTTATATACAAAGTACAGTGACTGCAAAAGTCCGACAGGAGCTTCCACCTGCAGCTATGAACTCTTCAGTATGCGAGCGACTCTCCACGCTAGTGTTTAGATCTGATGGTGTATGTGCCCAAAAAAGAAGTCTGACTGCATTCTTACACCATTGCTCGCGTACTGAAGTGTCAGCAGACATTTTTCTTGCCATTTCACGTGTAATTTGTGAGCATGCCCTTGTCGATCAAACAGAGGAAGCTCTGCAGTTTACTTGTAACTTTACGCTGGAGGAAGATAAGTAAATAAATCAAGGTAAATAACATTTGATCTGTGTTCGGATTCAGCGGGTTGGAAAATGGTTGGATGGATGGATATAAATGTTTCTTATGTAAAGACCATCACGAAACATAATCATAAACAGGACTTTGCACGATACATTGGCGAGCTCTGTAAGCCGTACTGTTTCGTTGAAGGACAGGTGTGGGGCAGACCGACTGGCAGGGTGACGCCCGACCTCTGGGTGCATCCAAACGGTGCCATCTTTCGCCTTTACACCTGGTGCAGCTGCATTGTTCTTATATGTGAGTGGACGTTTCTTTGGGGGTGCTTCTGTTCTCTTTGTCCGATGTAGAACCCTCGTCATCATCAGAGTTCACCTCTGTTATAGCATGTCTTTATTTGAAAACAGTAGTGTCAGATCGGGCCGAGCGTGAACACGACTGAGAGAATAAAACTGAATAAAAAAAAAAAAATGCTAACCTTTACAAGTACCATACATTTACAGCGGCTTTTACAGACTCAAATCAAATGTATGCTTTTATTTTATAATAGCAATAATAAGAGCAACTATCTACTCAAAATGTTTATTTTGACACGCGGGGAGGCTTGAACCAGCGACCCTTTGAATAGGACTCAGCGGCTCTTACCGCTGCACTACCAAAGAAGTTACCAGAACAATGCACACTAACCCAATTTCTTTTTTTTCGGTTATAGTCTTGAATAAAAGCACACTTGTTCTGTTATATTTATACCTTTTGTGAAAGTGCTTATTTGATATTTGGACTTCAGTCGTCACACATTATACACTTCATGTCTACATTTTGTCATTAGTACTAAAACATGGAAAAAGTTTGTCTTTTATGTATGTGTTCAACATTTCTTGCATTTCCTGTCATTCCACACTTACATAGATCTTTGTAGACACGGAACACACGTGAAATGCATGTGTTCCAAATAACGATATATTTTTTAGCCTATACAGCTCTAGGTACCTGACTCCCTGATAAACAAGGCTTGAGCTGGGAGAGGTTTTTGCTGATTCTGCAGCAGTGGGGGTGATGGTGTAGCAGGCTGCTTGCTGCTTGTGCTGATCGACACATTTGCAAGACAAAAGGTGCTGACTGAGAGGTGTGAAGGGATTTAAGGTGGGCCGGATTTATGAGTTTTATTGTGAGCTTTGGTAAATCTACCTGTATTGTTAAAGTAAACCTAATCTGTTACAAAGATGGTATAAGTGAGCAATGCACTTCAGCTGGCTTCACATGGTGTCTAACACTCTCAGTTATGACAATACTACCGCAGTCAATGTGACATTGAAAGATAGATAGATAGATAGATAGATAGATAGATAGATAGATAGATAGATAGATAGATAGATAGATAGATAGATACTTTATTAATATTGAAAGAAATGGCAGCCATGTCCACAAAAAGATAACAGCATTTATTTTTAAAGCACTGATGATTGATGATTTTAGGCAGGGTAGAATACCAGAGAATATGTATTAATACAATGTTTCGAAATAGAAGAGAAAGAGAAGCGAAGAGAAAGAGAAGGACCAAGAGGTGCAAATCTGTTCCAGACCACAACACATATGGATAACGTTCCCAGAAAAAGAAAAATTTACAATGTGATAAAGATTTGTCCGGGAAGAATGAAGACAGTAGCGAACCATTAATTAAATACCAAGTTTCATTATCTGCTAGGCCTGACTTCTAATTAAGAAAGTGGTTGGAATGATATACTGCAGCTACTGCAGACCTCCAGGTCCAGAGTTGAGTACCCCATTTCTAGTCAGTTGCCTTGTTTTAGTTCTTACACTTAAATTACATCAGTTAGCTTCTCTTTGACACATGATTTATCAACTTCAAGTAACTCTGTCTTGTTTTTTGCAACTTTTCAGTTTCTTTCCTCACAGATTATCCTGCCTTAATTTTTGCCACTTTCTCTTAACACTACACTTTTCCAAAACATTTTGATATCCAGTGGGAATGACAACCTTTGAGTGTCATCTGCTCACACTTGCTTTTCATATGAACTGTCTAGGATTCACGTCACATCCATTTCCCTCGATTTCCTGCCTATGACTGGGCAGCCAAGAATAGCAGAGTAGACTGTGAATTTTTTTTCTTTTAAATAAGTGCTAACAAAGTGTGACACTAATGGAAGACACAAACAAAAGCCGATGACATTTCTGTGCAGTTTAAAATATGTTTAATGAAAAGTAGCATCACATGGTGAAAGAATGCTCTTCTTCTTTTTATTCTTCTTCTTCAATCTTCTCCAAACAGCTCAGTCATTCACCATCTCACCAGTCAAGCCGTTTGAAAGAATCCTCTAGAAAACCTCCCAACAAAAAGACCACCAGCAAAAAAGAAACACAGAATCACCTGCCTTTTAATAGAGTAGGGTACAATAAACAATTCTTTTTTGTTTTCTTTATTTTGCAAACCCCTTTAAGAGTCAACTGTCAAGTCAAGTGGCCATATTGTCACACCATCTATACACCGTATTGCGAAACAACCTCTTATATAATACACTACCGTGACTGTCTGTTTGTCTGTCCAGGATTTTAAATCACTTGTAGCTCGCAAACCGTTTCACCTATTGACCTGAAATTTGGTACACATATACTACGTGACCTATACTGTCTACTTTCAGGATGATGATTTTTACTACTCTTTTTATTTTTATTTTATTTTATGTAGAATCAACTCTCAGCAGTGGGCAGCAGGGCGGCCGGCTGGGTCCCATGCCCGGCCGAGACGTCCCTTTTACTTATATTCTGGGGGAGCAGCCATGGGCTCCTCAGTATCTCCCCCGGGACGCTCCCTGGTTGACGATGGTGCCTCAGTTTCCTGCAGGGTTCCATGGGAGATGGAGTTCTCCATAACCCTGTGGGGATCTGGGGTGGCCACCAGGGGGTGCTGCATGTATTCCGGAGCCAACCTGGACAACTCTACAGCCCCACCCAGATGTGCAATTAGCAACGGGTGATCAAGCACCTGGAGCACTTCCGGGTGGGCTATAAAAAGGGCCAGCATCCACCACTCAGGAGCCAGAATCGGGAGGAAGAGGAGGAGGTTGCTTGGGAGGACTGGTGATGCCAGAGGAGGGGTTTTGTGTTGCCTTTAGTGCTTTTGGGACTGTGTATTGCCTGTGGGGTTTACAGGGAAGACGTGCCCCACAGGTGAAGAAAAATAAAAGTCTTTGTGCTTTTACATGTGCCTCTGGGTCAGTCTGTGCCGGGTCAGGCGCAATATAGTGCCTTTTACCACAGGGGCATGTGTATGGGTGCCATTCTCATCCCTACCACCTTCGCTGTCACTTCCCCACCTCTTCATATCTCAAATCATTGTTCAGGCAGATATCTAGATAGAGAGCATCATCGCTACCACCTTCGCCGTCACTTCCCCTACCTCTTCATATCTTAAATCATTCTTGAGGCAGATTGAACACTTTAGTGCCAGCTTAAGTGAAAAATTAAGAAAAGCATACTAACTAATTGGAACAAAAACACTGACTTAATCAGTTTTAACATGAAAAGATGCTGACAGAAGAAAAGAAGTGGGCCGCTAGAGTGGAGAAAACAAGAGCTGCTCATGAGGCAGCAAGCGCATCAACCTCTGAGCAAAGGAATGCTAAACGAACAGAGAAAGAGGATGAAAATTATAAGTCAAGTGCAAGTGGTATACATATAACACAGGGCAAGTTCAAGACAGGTAAAGAACTCTATTAGACTACAATAAATAAATAAATAATAGGCAAGGAAAAGACGTAAAATTTGAAATAGAAAGTAATAAATAATTCATAATAACAGTAAATCTAATAATAAAAAACCAACAATGGTGACAAGTGTAACAAATGTACTGGATATGAATTCGCCACTAAGGGAAGATCTGGGGGTGAGTGGCAGCCCAGAGTTCAGAGTCTTGACAGACAAGGGGTAAAAACTGTTGCAGAACCTGTCAAATGTGGTGCTACAATTCCTTCCACCAGATGAAAGTGGGACAAAGAGACTGTGGGAGAGGTGGTAGCGGTGGGAGCGGTCCTTCACAATGTTGTAGCCTTTGCAGATACATCGCTTTACAAGGATGTCTTCAGTGGAGGCCAGAGAGGACCCAATGACCTTTTCTGCAGTGTGTCCTATCTGTTGTTATTACCTTATGGTCAGAGACCCTGCAGTTCCCAAACCAAACAGTGATACAACTTGTTAGAATGCTCTTGGTGGTACCTGTGTAGAATGTGGTGAGGATGGAGAGAGATAGTCTTGCTTTCTTAAACCGCTGAAAGATGTGGAGATGCTGCTGCACCTGCTTGGCTATGGAGCTTGTGTTAACACTAGAATCCCTGAAGCCTACGAAAAAACTTGTAATCCCAGCAAACCTTAAATTCCTTCGCACCTCCTTATCGTCTTTTGTTTTGCAAATGTGTCAATCAGCACAAACAACAAGCACCCGGATGTCCAATTACCCCCCACCGATGTAGCCGAAATCGAGTCAGGCACAAAATTCTCAGAGCTCAAGTCTCTTTATTTAGGAGTGAGGTGTCTGGAATTGTACAGGGTAAAGAATATATCGTTATTTGGAATACGTATGTCTACAACGATCTAGGTAAATGAAGGATGACAGGAAATGCGAGGCAAGAAATGTTGAATGCATAGCTAAAACAGAAACTTTTTTCATGCTATAGTAATAATTGGCAAATTGTTGATGTGAAGTGTATAATATGTGAAGACTGAAGTCCAAATATCAAATAAACACTTTCACAAAAGGTATAACAAAACAAGTGCACTTATATTGAAGAATATAACCAGCGAAAAAGAAATTGCTCAATATACATGTTACTGGCAATGTGTAAAAAGTGAAGTCCAACTCTCAATCGATATGAGTTAGACGTGTCAGTTTAGATGGTGCAGAGGTAAGGACTCATCCATCCATCCATTATTCAACCCGCTATATCCTAACTACAGGGTTACGAGGGTCTGCTGGAGCCAATCCCAGCCAACACAGGGTGCAAGTCAGGAAACAAACCCCGGGCAGGGTGCCAGCCCACCGCAGTGCGCACACACACACACACCCACACACCAAGCACACACTAGGGACAATTTAGAATCACCAATGCACCTAACCTGCATGTCTTTGGACTATGGGAGGAAACCCACGCAGACACGGGGAGAACATGCAAGCTCCATGCAGGGAGGACCCGGAGGTAAGGACTACTGTCTTATAATCAAGGGGTTGTGGGTTCGATCCTGGGTTATTCTCACATTTACCGTTTTGAGTAGTGAGCCTCTATTATCGTTACTATTAGATGATTAAAATGTACATTTGATTTGAGTCTGCAACAGCCGACGTAAATTTATGGTCCTTGTAAAAGTTAGTGCTGAAGGGATAAAAGGAGACTCACAAACGCAGCTCAATCATTTCTTGTTGGTGTCTTGTTGAGCAAACAGACACCACAGTGTCTATGGTGGATGTTACTTTTCCTCGCACACAGACATTCACATCAACATGTTGTTTGATTTTCTGTTTTGAAAGGTCCAAGAATAAAACTGAATAAGAATAAATCATTCAAATTAAGTTTTATTCAAGCAAAAATAGTTAATCAAAAATTGTTTAGATTCAGTTTTATTCAAGAATCCATGAATAAAACTGAATAAAAAAAAAGTCATTTAAATGACTTGTTGATATAAATGTCCATGTGCGAGGAAAAGTAACATCCTTTAGAAGTACCATAAATTTACATGAGATGTTACAAACTCACATGTATGTTTTTGTCTACTGCTCCTCTTAAATGCGGTGTTCCTCAGGGATCCATTTTGGGTCCTATTTTATTCTCTATATACCTTCACCCTATTGGAGATATTTTTAGGAAATTTAACATTTCTTTTCACTGCTATGCTGATGATACTCAGGTTTATATTTCCGTCTGCACAACTGTCTCTCTGAACTAAGATCCTGGGCGGCTAATAATTTTCTTGATCTGAATCAAAATAAAATGGAGGTGCTTATAGTGGGTCCATCAGCTAAAATCCAGGTTGGTCTTGGAGTTCTTGGCTCTTTCTCTGTATTTTGCATACATTAAGTCCGCAATCTTGGTGTTATCTTTGATAGTAACCTCTCTTTTGAGAAACAAGTTAATTCTGTAGTCAAGAGTTGCTTTTTCCAGCTTCGTCTATTAGGTAAGATCAATCCTTTTTTTATCTTCTAGGGATCTTGAGAAAGCTACTCCTGCTTTTATCTTCTCTCGCCTTGATTACTGCAACTCGCTGTATTCTGGGATTAGCAAATCCCTGATATGCAGGTTACAGTTGGTCCAGAATGATGCTGCTCGCTTTCTGGTTGGAGCAAGAAAGTCTGACTCTGTTTCTCCAATATTAGCTTCTTTACACTGGCTTCCTGTCAGGTTTTGAATTGATTTTAAAATCTTGTTGTTAGTTTTTAAATCTTTACATGGGCTCGCTCCTGCCTATTTATCCGAATTGTGTGCTTTACACCAGCCATACAGAGTGCTTAGATCTTCTGGTCAGTTGTCTCTTGTTGTCCCTCGTACCAAGTGTAAAACTAAGGGGGACAGAGCATTTGCAGCTGCTGCTCCTCGCCTGTGGAACTCTTTACCTCGTCATATAAAGGAGTCGTCTACAATTCAAAACAAGATTAAAGACTCATTTCTATTCACCTGCTTTCTGTGACCTTCAGTAATACTTATTGTGATTATGTAACATTACTTTTACTTATTATTTATTTTATTTATGTTCATTTATTTTATTTTTATTTATGTTATTCATGTTAATTGTATGTTTTTCTTTAATTCTATTATTCTAAAGCACTTTGGCCACAGCATTCATATGTTGTTTTAAATGTGCTATATAAATAAAGTTGACATTGATAATAATAATAAGCAGCTCACCACTCAAAGCGCTAAATACAGAGCCAATGCGGGATTTGAATCTGTTACCTCGCCATTGCTAAGCGGTGGCTTATCCACTATGCCATCTGCACAGGCCCGTGTGGGAGCAGCGTTACCACTGTGACAACTGGTCCTAATCCATCTGCTTGCCTGGCAGTTCTGCGTGTGCCCCTGTGCTTAATCTGGCTATGTGTCAGCTGTGAATGTGAGCAGAAAAAAAAGCAGATTTATAAGATATATTTGCACAGAGCATAGTGACATATTAAACTTATGCTTTCACAGACACACAGACTCTAAACACATAAGTGCCGTATGAGTGACGCATGCACAGCCCGTCACTCCCTAACACTTTAAGAGGCTTACTTATCATTGGCACAAACAACATACAATGTCTTAGATATATCACAGCCCTAAATATTACTTTGGTCTCCAAGAATGTAAACTGCTAAAAAAAATGAAAGGAACACTTTGAAAACACATCAGGGCTTGGCCATTCAAGATTTTTCCATGTTTTAGCTTTGAAAATCTACTGTGTTGCCTCAGCAGTCTGTTTGGCTCTTTACCTCGTTGAAGGATGAAACGCCATCCAGTGAGTTTGGAGGCATTTACTAGAACTTGAGAAGATCAGATGTTTCTACACACCTCAGAATTCATTGTGCCACTGCCGTCAGCAGTTCTACCATCAATGAAGAGAAGTGTGCCAGGACCAGTGGCAGCCATACATGCCCATGTTATAACAGCCCCACCACCATGTTTAATAAAAGAGGTGGTCTGCTGTGGATCTTGGGCAATTCCTTTTCATCTCCACCCTTTGATCTTGCCATCACTCTGATGAGGTTCATCTTTGTCTCGTCTGTCCACAAGACCTTTTCCCAGAATTCTGCAGGCTCTTTTCACAAACTGTAATCTGGCCTTCCTGTTTTTGACATTTGCATCTTGCAGTGTGCCCTCTGTGTTCATGAAGCCTTTTGAAAATAGTCTCTGACACATCCACATCGGCCTCCTGAAGTCTGTTTCTGATCTGTCACTCAGATGTTTGGTGGCTTTTTCTTGACCATAGTCAGGATTCTTCTGTCATCAGCAGTAGAGGTCTTCTTTGGCCCACCAATACCTTTGTGATTACTGAGCTCACCAGTCTGTTGTTTCTTCTTTGTGATATTTCAGACAGTTGAGTTGGGTAATCCTGAGGTTTTTCTGATGGCTGTAATGTTTTTCTTCTTGTTTTTCAGCCTCATAATGGCTTCTTTGACTCTCATTGTCACAGTTCTTGTCCTCATGTTGAACAATGCCAACTCCAGACTCCACAGGGAATAAGCAAGCTGAGTTATCTAATGAATCAATGAAACCCTCCTGAGGAATCACAAAAACCCGTGATGGCAATTGTCACAAACATTATGGTGCCCTAAAATGCTGTGGACCATGTAAAAAAAAAGTGTTGTCATTTCTACATGAGTATGACAGCTATCAGAGCGACCAGACCAATAAAAGGTGTATGCACCCACAGAGATCTGGCCAGTCCCTGGCCTGCACACCTTGGAGAGTTCTGCCACTGAAATGCGGAGTTTACGCAGCTCCTCCGACAGCAGAGGAAGATGATCATCTTGCAGGAGAGACAAGACATTTCATGCTCTTGGCACTAAAGCTGTTTTGGTAAATGATATTATATTAAGTACAAAATCTGATCTGTGTCTTATCACTGAAACCTGGCTTAGTAAATGTGACACTGTCCCCCTAGCAGAGGCGTCACCAGATGGATACTCGTTCCTTCATAAGTCTAGAGATTCTGGTCGAGGAGAAGGCCTTGGAATAATTCATTGTAACAAAATGCAAATCATGTCTAAAAATTTAGGCAACTTTACATCCTTTGAGGCATTCATTTTAAATATTAAAACAGATTCCAACACAATTATAGTGCTAGTCTACAGACCACAAGGTCCATATTCATTGTTCATGACTGAATTTAGCAACCTTCTGTCTGATTTGGTTATAAATTATGATCATGTAGTACTGATGGGGGATTTTAATGTACACATTGCTGTGGAAACTTACACTTTTAGCAAATGTTTTACTTATTTGTTAAATTCGGTAGGATTTTGTCAGATTGTCAAAGGTCCAACTCATAATCATAACCACACATTAGATTTAATTATAACTTACAAAGTTGAAATTCAAAATTTAAATATTACTCCATTAAATGAAGTTATTTCCGATCACTACTTAATTACATTTGATTTAGTCCTGCCCTTGCCAACATACTCACAGATTAAAACAAAGACAGTGCGACATCTAGATTGCAATTCTGCTTCAAAATTTATAGATACCTTGAGTAAGTCGAGTGTAATTGTGGAAAACCATTTAGATCAGTTAACATCAAATGTAAACGTGGAAAACAATTTAGATCAGCTAACATCGCATTATAATGTGACCTTGAGAGATGCTCTGGACACAGTGGCTCCCCTTAAAACAAAAGTGATCAAAGCACATAGAAACTCTCCCTGGTTTAATGAAAACACTCGCGCTCTTAAATTAGAGTGTCGAAAACTGGAGCGCAGACGGAGAACAACAAAGCTACATGTCTTTCAAATTGCATGGACAGAGAGTGTTAATAAATATAAAAAAGCCCTGTTTAAAGCTCGCTCAGAATACTATTCTACAATAATAAATAGCAATAATACAAATCCCCGGGTACTGTTTAGTACAGTGGCTAAATTAACAAATGGGAATTCAGATCTCCACTGCAAAATACCAACAGATATTAGCAGTACAGACTTTATGAACTTATTCAATGAGAAAATTAAAAATATAAGATCCCAGATTTCTGCATTACAGTACAAACCAAATACTAGCTTAGCAGGCCCTGTCTCACATTGCATTCAGCACTTTAATCATTTTAATCCTGTAACTGAGCAGGAAGTCTTAACTTTAATTTCTAAAATGAAGCCCACTACTTGTTCCCTGATCCAGTGCCAACAAAACTAGTAAAAAGTGCAATGGATGTTCTTGCAGTGCCTATTCTAAACATTATCAATAGTTCATTATTACCTGATGCACTAAAAGTGTCAGTCATTAAACCTTTACTTAAAAAGTCAGACCTAGACCCACACATACTAAATAATTATAGGCCTATTTCAAATTTACCGTTTCTCTCTAAAATACTAGAAAAAGTAGTCGCCAGTCCGCTTCAGTCACACCTTACGCATTACAATTTATTTGAGAAATTCCAGTCTGGTTTCCGCACTGGTCATAGTACAGAAACGGCACTAACACGGGTTGTAAATGACATTCTGATATCCTCTGATGAAGGAAACTCCACTGTAATTATGTTATTGGACTTAAGTGCAGCATTTGACACCATTGACCATTCTATTTTACTGCACAGGCTAGAAAATGATGTTGGGCTTACAGGCCCTGTGCTCGCTTGGTTTAGTTCTTATTTATCAAATCAATTGCAATATGTACAAAAATGTGCTGACAGTACTCCATCATTATACACAGAAGTTCAATATGGTGTCCCACAGGGCTCAGTACTGGGACCTTTACTGTTTTCACTTTACATGCTTCCACTGGGATCTCTCATTAGGAAACATAATGTTAATTTTCACTCGTATGCAGATGACACCCAGTTATACCTTTCATTTAAATCAAATGAAGTTTCTCCGATGTTGTCTTTAATTAGTTGTTTTAGTGAGTTAAAGGAGTGGATGAATGACAACTACTTGTCTTTAAATACAGATAAAACAGAGATGTTAATTGTTGGAGGGAATGACGCTGATCACAGCAATATTTTGTCATCATTTAACTCAGTTGGAATCCCAATTAATTTTACTGAATCAGCCCGCAATCTAGGAGTTATCTTTGACTTTAGCATGTCATTTAAAGCGTATATTACAAAGTTGTCCAAAACATGTTTTTTCCATCTTAAAAATGTTAGGGAATTAAGGCACTTTCTAAATAAACAGGATTCTGAGAAATTAATTCATGCATTTATCTCTAGTAGGATTGACTACTGCAATGTGGTGTTCACTGGATGTTCAAACTGTTCTTTATACAGCCTCCAGTTAATCCAAAATGCGGCTGCAAGAATTATTACAAGAACAAGAAAATATGAACACATAACTCCAGTTCTTAAATCCTTACACTGGCTCCCGGTTAAGTTTAGGGCAGATTTCAAAATCCTCCTTTTAACATATAAAGCATTAAATGGCCAAGGTCCGGCTTACTTGTCTGAACTTATCATGACTTACAAACCAGAGCACACATTAAGATCTCAAGATGCCGGTGTGCTTATGACCCCAAGGATTAATAAAATAACAGTGGGAGGTTGAGCTGTTAGTTACAGGGCCCCTAAACTGTGGAATGGTCTTCCTGCTTCTATAAGAGATGCCCCTTCGGTCCCAGCCTTTAAATCCCGGCTGAAGACTCACTACTTCAGTTTAGCATATCCTGACTAGAGCTGCTGATTAACTGTACAGACTGCATCTCTGTTGTTAGTCATTAGCACTAAAACATAAATAACATGATAGTTAAAACTGAATACTAACCCTCACCTATTCTGTTTCTCTTCTCGGTACTCAAATATGGCACTTGGTGCCACGGCCCACCTGCCAAGTTGTTTTGCCTGCCTATGGTAAAGTCATCCCTGATAGAGGATCGCAGGAATCATGGGAAAGAGGGGTCCTTTCATCAGATTGGCTGGCCTAGCACTGTTTTAGCCGTGGAATGGCCAAATGGGGAAGGCAGCTTGATGGACGAGGTCTCCAGGACTCTAAAAATATCCAAATCTTATTATATGATATCATCTACTGTTAATTTCTGCTCCTTACTTCTAAAATTTTTATTTTTATGCTGTATTGAGGATTTGTTCTGTTCTGTGTATTGTATTGTATTGACCCCCTTCTTTTGACACCCACTGCACGCCCAACCTACTTGGAAAGGGGTCTCTTTTTGAACTGCCCTTCCCATTTTCCCTACAAGGTTTTTTTGGTAGTTTTTCATTGTCTTCTTAGAGAGTCAAGGCTGGGAGGCTGTCAAGAGGCAGGGCCTGTTAAAGCCCATTGCGGCACTTCCTGTGTGATTTTTAGCTATACAAAAATAAACTGTATTGTATTGTATTGTATTGTATGGGCCACCTCAAATTGGTACCCGAGTGCTGCCGTGCTGCGGGCAACGCCTCAGCACCACACCAGTTCCGATCCCCAACAGACCTGACCCCATTGGCTCTACAACGATTTCAACTCTTCTGAGGATGGGGCTCCCGAGGGATTTCCCCCATCCCCTTCATGATGCTAGCAGCCTTCCAATGGGTGGCTGCAGCAGAGCTACCCATGCAGAGAGCAAAGAGGAGTCTTTTCTGTTGTCTCGGAGCTGTGTCAGGTTTTTTTACTGTGGCTGGAGTGCCAATCCTGCCACCAACTCCCATGATTACCCTGCAAGATGGAGGACCGCCTGTAGGGCCGGATGCGATTTAACATCATACCCAGGTTGTTGCTGTAGCGGATTGGCTTCTTCCAATGGTGTCTGATGTCACTCCTTTCAATGAGCATATTATGAGACTCAGATTATGGCACTCCCTGAGTGCCTTGTCTGTTGTCTCAGTGAATGCTCCGACCGCGGTGAGTGATGTCTCGGTGAGGGAGACATTTTATTCGCATCTTCGGTCTGTGGTTGATGGGTGCCCGCGAGGTGACACTCCTCTGGTCATGGGTGACTTCAATGCAGCCACTGGCACTGACAGGGCTGGCTATGAGGATTGTCTCGGCCCCCATGGGTCTGGTGACCGTGGTGAAAGTGGCGCCATGTTCCTTGGCTTTCCAAAATGTCAGGGGCTGCGAATCCTGGATCCTGGTTTCAGCACCCAGAACCGCATCGTTGGACTTGGTACTCCAATTACTGGTGGTGCAGTGAAGGAGATCGATCATATCCTTGTGGGCAGATGCTTGAGGCTCTTGCAGAACTGCTGGGTCTACAGAAGTGCCCAGTTTGTGAATTCTGAACACAGACTTGTTGTTGCTACTCTTAGGATGCAGCTTAGGTCCAGTAGGTTACCATCTACTAGGAATTTTAGCCTGGACTTGGCCAGACTCCAAGACTAGACTGTTTCTAATGAGTTTGCACGGAGTTTGTGTGAGGAACTTTCAGATTTGGGTATGACTGCCAATCCTAATGTGATGTGGGAGACCCTTCATGACAAGAACCTAAAGAATGCTGAGGGTTGTTTTGGTGTTACCGGTGTTCCCAGAAGGAGGTGTTTCATCTCGCAGGGCACCCTGGATATAATTGAGAGGAGTCGCAGTGCACGGCTCAATGGCAATTCTGGTCTGCACCGGGAACTGAGAAGGACGTCTGCGAGGGCTCTGAGGGCAGGTAAAGAGGCATTTGTTTGAGGAATCTGTGAGCAAGTGACACACCATCTGTGGTCTAGCGACCCACGTCCTGCTTACAGAGGAGTCGAAGCATTACGCATGTCTGAATCTGTTCCTCGGAGAGTCGCAGTCGGGGCAGCTGATGGAACGGTCCTTATGGATGACACTGCTGTTGTGGCCCACTAGGCTGGCTACTTTGAGCAATTGTTCAAAGCTGATCCTCCGGCTAGGATGTTGGATATCTCTGGTCTTCGGTTCTTGAGGCTGATCCTCCAATTAGCTGTGAACCACCCAATCTCACTGAGATCACACAGGTGGTGAACAATCTGAGGAAGGGAAAGGCTGCAGGGATTTGTGGTATCTGGGGTGAACTTCTCCAGGCTGGTGGAAGGCTGTCCTCCTAGCAATCCAAGCAATCTTTGCTTCCATTTGGGAAACTGGCATCATCCCAACTGACTGGAAAATGGGACTTATCAGTCCTATCTGGAAAGAGAAGGGTGATCGCCTGGATTGCAGCAACTACAGAGGGATAACACTGCTCTCGGTGCCAGGTAAGGTCCTTGCTAGGGTCGTCCTCAATAGGATCCGTGATCACTTGCTCACCTACCAGCGACCGAAACAGTCTGGTTTTACGCCTAAGAAGTCTACCATCGACCGCATCCTAGCACTGAGGAATCTCATAGAGCTCAAACGCGAATATCGGCAGAGTTTCTTTGAAACCTTTGTCGATTTTCATAAACCATTCGACACAGTTGATCGATCTGCCCTATGGGACATCCTGAGGGTTCGTGGGATCGCCTCGAGGTTGCTGGATATCATGGCTAGCCTATACACTGGTACTGTGAGTGCTGTGCAGAGTGGAGGCAGGACCTCTGTGTTTTTCCCAGTTGATTCTGTGGTTCGTCAAGAGTGTACTCTGTTCAATGCTTGTATGGACTGGGTGTTGGGCAGGTCGTGGGGTCCAGCAGCTGTGGGGCATCTGTTGGTGAAGAAAGATTCAGGGATCTTGACTTTGCTGACAATGCTGTGATCTTCATGGAGTCAATGGAGGCTCTGATTGGGGCGGTCGAGAGACTGAAAGAGAAGTCTGAGTGTCTGGTCTTGCGAGTGTCCTGGATAAAAACCAAAAGCCAGGCCTTTAATGACCTCTTGGGCACAGCCATCAGCAGTGTATCTGTCTGCGGAGAGAATGTCGACCTTGTTGAGAGGTTTACTTACCTTGGCAGTGACATTCATGTCTCTGGTGACTCTTCCTATGAAGTCAGTAGACGGATTGGGAGAGCATGGGGTGTCATGAGGTCGCTGGAAAGGAGTGTGTGGTGCTCCCAATATCTATGCAAAATGACGATGGTCCAACTCTTTACAGTCCTGGTGCTTTCTCTCTTGCTATATGGTTGCGAGACATGGACGCTATCCAGCCAAGACTGGACTCCTTTGGTACTGCGTCTCTCCAGAAAATCCTTGGGTACCATTGATTTGACTTTGTGTTGAATGAGCGGTTGCTCATGGAGTCCCAAATGAGGCACATTACCTGCATTGTGAGAGAGCGTCAGTTACGGCACTTCGGCCATGTAGCGCATTACCCCTATGGTTATCCATCTCATAAGATCCTCATTGTTGGGGACCCGAGTGGCTGGACCAGGCCAAGGGGTCGCCCATGTAACACCTGGCTGTGGTAGATAGAGGGTCATTTCCAGAGAGTGGGACTGGACCGCGTGTCTGCCTGGGGGTTTGCCAACTGGGATCCTGAGTTGTTTCATTGTGTAGTGGGTGCGGCAACGCGCTGTACCAGTGGCATGCTCCCCAACCTGACTTGATTTCTACATGGTGTGACCGAAATGTATGCAAATACCCGTAAATGAAAGTCTGCAATGTGCACTTTAATCACATCTGAAATGTTTGATTTGTAATTTTAAACTGTGAAGCAGAGGTATAAGTCAAGGGAATAAATGTCTTTGCCCCAAACATTATGGATGGCACTGTATTTGCATAGCCTTCTTGTTTTCTGGATTTTAAAATTGAATGTAACTAATGTGTTGTTAAAGATGACGGTATGGCCAAGTCTGATAGGTCTTCTCTAAAAAGTACTGGTTCAGGTATTGCTTCAGCCAAGCATTCATAAAGATTCCAAATGACTGTTTTTAAGGGAGTAGTTGAGCCGCCAACAACCACAGGGAAGACCTCCGCAAGGGGTTGACAGTCACTGGTGGATTTTGACAACACCTGGAGTTCCCCAGCCACATTGCTGTCACTACAATGCAATGAGACATTGTCATCTTATCTGAGGCTTCCAAGCATGTGATGATGTTGGAGTGGACAATCGCATGGGCAAAACATCTGGAAAAGGCATCTGAGAAGGAAGCTCACCAAATATGTTGGACTGCACAGGCAATGTCAGCAAGTGGGATTAAGAGCCAAATCTCTCTCTCTCTCTATGGAGGTTGGCAACTTTGTAGCCCCCTTACTAATCAAGATCCTCAGTTTTCTGGGCACAGTAATAATAATAATATTAATATATTTGTAAGAGGTGGAAGGAGGAGGAGGATGGGAGCCATTAGCAAAACCCCAAAATGGTCCAGAGAGAAGAGAAGAGAAGAGATTTGGGGTCTAAGTGTGCCAACTGGACACAAGCTGGAGTTTGCTCCTGAGATGATCATTATGCTTTTGTTTGCTCATTATGGGGTACTACTCCACTGGATATACTTTCAAAAATGTTATGTTAATAATATAACCAGGAAATTGAGCCAGAGTTAGTCACAGACCCTCACGTCTCTAACACACGTCAATCGATGCCATTTCACATCACTTGAGGTGGAATGTGCTGTGTCTAAAAGCTGTTGTGCCACCACAAACCTCTTGGAGCTGCATTTTTAACTCTACTGTAAAGTGCTTGTATTTAATATTGTCTACTAACACATGAAATTTCATTGTATTATTGCTGTTATTTTTGAATATGAACCATTGTCACAAATATATTTAATAAACAAAAATGTAATGACTGGAGGAAGTAAATGAAAAGTGTGAAATGCTCAAAATGTCATATCAGTTACCTTTGTCACCAAATGCACCTGAATGTGATGCCTTACGTTTATTAATTTTCACTCACATGCAGATGACACCCAATTGTACTTTTCTTTTAGACCAAATGACGTTTCTCCAATGCTGTGCTTAATTAATGGTGTCTGTGAGTTAAAGGAGTAGATGGATGAGACCATTTGTCTCTGAATACAGAAGAGACAGATATGTTAGTTATTGGAGGGAAGGATGCTGACCGCAACAACATTCTGTGACTCTTTAATTAACTCAGCTAGAATCACCCTTAGTTTTACTAAATCAGTATATAATTCAAGTGATATCTTTGGTAGTAGCACGTCATTTAAAACATGTTACAAACACTATCCAAAGCAATTATTTTCCATCTTTAAAATGCTGGAAGATTATGACGTTTTCTGAATTTGCAAGATTCTGAGAAATTAATTCATGCATGTATTTCTAGTAGGACTGACTTGTGCAGTGCACTATTCACCTTCTGTTTAAATCATTCTTCATACGTCTTTCAGTTAATTCAAAATGGAGCTGCAAGAATTATTACACAAATGAGAAAGTACAAACACATAACTCCAGCTCAGACATCCTTACACTTGCTCTTAGTTAAGTTTAGGGCAGATTTTAAACTTCTCCTTTTAACATATGTTTTGTCTTGGTAGAGTAATGTATTATTAATATGTAGCCTTTGACAGAATGTTTCAAATCTCACAGACTTACCACTGTTTATAAGGTATTGTACTTTATAACTTCTCCCCACCTTCTCTTCTACATTTATAACCTCAGGCAATTAGGTGTAGTAAAAGACAAGCAGGAGTTAAGTGACACTTTAAATAATGTATTACTGATAATATTCATAAATAATAACAATATGCAAAGTACAGGTGAATACTGGCAACCATACAACCAGATAAATACTGATGTGTAGTTTCAGGTGGCACACAAATTTGTTTGTTACTTAAAATGTTTCTGGCTAAGGCGCTATTTTTGGTCAGCTTTCTTCAGAACAGGCCGCATGCCTGTCTCAATATGGCTGCCGAGCTGTGCTCTTCATTGTGTTGTCCTTTTAAGTTCATGGTGTGTGAGATGGTCTTTGATCAGTTGCTCAGAGAGAGAGAGAGAGAGGGGGGTAAAGCAAGCAAATGTATAGATTCTCTGTCCAAACCCTACAGCCAATAGGGCATCATGGTACTTAAAGGTTGCTGATACAAGCCAATTCCAAACAGCCATACTTCAGACCAATTTTGGGGGACACAATACCTTCACACCTGTACCCAAAACCATGTGCTAAGGTGAAGCTTGCCAGCTAGGCAGTCTGGCTTTCCTGTGGGGGGTGACTGAGAGGGTCCTGCAGAGAATCACCTGCCAAATTGGTTTGAGGCGCTTCTCCCAACCCCATCGTAAAATTCACTATCCTGACTTAGTTTAAGGTGGTGATTCTCAATTTGGGGCACATACCCTATTGGGGGGCAATTTGATTTTTTAGGGGGGCAATTTGAGAATTTAGGTACGTTAATGTATAAAATGAGAAAAAACAAAACAGAAATTCACTGTTAAAAATGATAGAGAAGTAAATTCTTTTTATTTTTATTTTTTACAGAGACATTTATACTGTATATTTATATAAACATAGAAGGGATGATGAAGAGCCCTTTAACTTATGATTTTACAACCGACTTGGGTTTTTCTACTTAGAAATCGTTTTTACCATTAAAATAATATGAATTATAACAATGATTATAAAATTGTGCAAAACAACAAAAATATAAAATGATAAAAATATTACAGAAAAAAGTTATTTTATATTTATGAATATCACGTCTCTTATATGTTTTCAAAATTGTATTTGCTGTATTTTCATATTACTTCATATCATATTTTTCTTAGTGGTTTCCTTGTCAGTACTTCAACTGTCCTTTCCCTCTTTTGTTTCCATGTTCTTTGGAAGCTTGTTTAGGCCAAATTAATGACATTATGGGCTTCTTCCATGTGAGTATGAGTTCACTTTTTGAATAGGTAATAATAAGAATAGGGTACTGTGGTGGGCTGGTGCCCTACCCGGGCTTTGTTTCCTACCTTGCGCCCTGTGATGGCTGGGTTTGGCTCCAGCAGACCACCGTGACCCTGTAGTTAGGATAGAGAGAGTTGGATAATGGATGGATGGAAGAATAAGGTTAATGTTACAGTGGGGGACATCATGATTTTAGAGAAGCCTGGGTGGGGCATGGGCAGAAAAAGGTTGGGAACCACTGGTCTAGGGGGTAAACATGAATGCTTCTCTCTAATGTAACACTAATATTACATTGCTTTGCCTAAGTTACAAATAAAGAAATACAAAATATTTATCAACTTGTATGCAAAATTTCACACCACAACAACATATAAAGCCTTAAATGGCTGAAGCTCTGCTTATTTATCTGAACTTATCATTACTTTATAGTGGCCGCAGTGCCGCTAAAATTCACACCGCTGGGGAACACACCCAGCCTAGGCCCGACTCGCACCACTCACACACAGATACATGGTGACAAATGGATTAAACAATAATTAAATTGAATATATCAAATGAAAAATAACAAGAGTAATTAACAAACAAACACCAGAATCCATCCTTCAGTTCCCTGCCGACGGTCGCACATATGACAAAATCCGTAAACAACACGCACGATAAACTCAAAGTCCAATGCACTTTCCATATGAAATGGCAACTGACAATGTGGAAATGAGGCAGAAGAGACAATACAGAGATCAGCTCACTGTAAGTAATGAAAAACGGTCCTACCACAGCCTTGTCAATCTGGCCCCCTAAACATCCCCTGTTTCTAACTGTCTCTCTGTCTCTCACCACTTCACTACCTAACAGCTCCTGTGTGGTGAGCATGTTGGCACAAAAATGGCTGCTGTTGCATCATCCAGGTGGGTCCTACAAAATAGTGGTGGTTGATGTGGCTCCCCATTTACTGAAGTGCTTTGAGTAGTGAGAAAAGGCGCTATATACATGTAAAGAACTATTATTATTATTATTATTGGGGTGCCAGCCTGGACACCCCATATCATTGGTTTGGAAGAATGAAAAAACATACATACAACGTGAGCTCAAAACAGAACGTTCCCAAGATGGTTTGGCTAAGAGGTGGGTCCAGCTGGCCCGACACCGGAAGTGATGTCAGAGGTGTTCTAGCTGTCAATCATCCAGTCTGCAGAGGGAGGAAGAGAGAAAAGTATTAGGACATGGCGCCAACCCCTGGAGCGGGGGCAGAATTACAGTCACAATTACAGAATCACTGGAGCCCTTCAGCTGTCCCCCCATACGCACACGTGTGACAATGCCTTTTCATTCTTAAAAAAAAAAATCTCAGAAAAGGAAAGACGTTTAAAATTAAAAAAATCAAATCATAACAATTGATAAACTAAGCTATCGGATTACAGTATTACAAACCTTGTTTTATGTGGGGCTCGTCACCTCATTTGCAGTAGAGAAGAAGACAACTGAGAAGTGACATTCAGCATCCCCACTGATCAGCATGAACACCCAGTTAGGCCCCAAAGCCAAAGCCCGCTGCTACATTTCAGATGTTTGTGAAGGACATTTCTCCTGATATGTTGCGAATTTACCTACTAATTTATACAGATGATACATTTATTTATTTATTTATTTATCTATGTATGTATGTACTAGTATTATTAGTAATGCTATTAGGTCAAGGTGGTCTGCATTCCTTCCTGGGTTCATTAGAACATTTGAACAACTTTGACAAGATCAGGTCATCTTGACCGACAAAGTAATCCTGATGCATTTGAGGGATGATGAGATTGGAAGCACTCCCTCCAATGAAGAACCAATCCAAAACAGTATTCATATGACAGACAGGCACAAAGCAGTCCACATTATTATCCAATGTTAATGACAAACTTGATAAACACACTTGAACTCCACAGTGGCTCACAAATGACTGACAGTATCAAACAAGTTCTAGGCTCTAGGATGGACCTGTCAGAACCGGCATTGAATTGTTTTGCGTTGTTCTTGGATGGTGCTCTGCATCAACATCCACCAAACTTTTTGATCACACCTCATATGTACCAGTTCTATATTTGTAATTAGTCAGTCAGTCACTTTTTAACCCACTTAATCCAGGAAAGGGTCATGATGGGGGGGCGAAGAAAAGGAAAACAGGGAGAGACATGAAAATTATGTTGTAGATTTAGTATGAAATGGATACATCTGCCATTTTCTGCCCGTCAATCTACACTCAATAACTGATAATGACAAAGTCATTCACTTTCTAAACCGCTTTGTCCTGGAGGTCTGATGGAGCCTATCCCAGCTAGGATAGGGTACAAGGCAGAATAAACCTTGGACAGGAGAACTTAGTAATTAGTATAACTATTAATTAACTAAGAATTGTTCTCTGTATTGTTTTGTATTTTCTACCTCATTTGCTTTTGTTTTTGCAGCCATTTTCTTTTTTTTTTATTTTTATTAATTTTATTACAATCCATACAAATCAATCAAGTTTATACAAAAATAAAAATTGAGTTAAGAACAAATCGATCCCCACCCCTGAGAGAGAGAGCAAGCCAAACGGCGTGAAATTTAAGACCTGTAAACATACCTAAATTAATAAATTCTCTGTGCTTTATGAGCTTATTTTAAAAATATTACTGATTAGATCCCGCCATGTTTTGAAAAAAGTCTGTACGGATCCTCTAACTGAGTATTTGATTGTTTCCAATTTCAAATAGTATAACACATCGGTTTCCCACTGACTTAAAAGAGGAGAGTTTGGGTTCTTCCATTTTATCAGAATAAGTCTTCGTGCCAAAAGTGTAGTGAATGCAATCACAGTTTGTTTGTCTTTCTCCACCTTAAACCCATCTGGAAGAACAGCAAACACGGCTGTTAGTGGGTTAGGAGGGATTGTGACACCCAGGCTGTCTGAAAGGTAATTAAAAATTTTCATCCAGAATAATGTTAATTTGGTGCAGGCCCAGAACATGTGACCCAGTGAGGCTGGGACTTGATTGCAGCGTTCGCAGGTTGGATCATGCCCTGGAAACATTTTGGAGAGTTTTAGTCGAGACAGATGTGCTTGATATGTAATTTTGAGTTTTATAATTGTATGCTTTGAGCATATGGAGCTCGACTGAATTCTCTGCATTGCTACTTTCCACTCCTTTTCTGATATATTAATTGAGAGATCTTTTTCCCAGTGACCTCTTGGATCTTTGAAAGGGAGGGATTGTAAAATGATTTTATATATTGCAGAGATGATGTCTAAGTCCTTGAGATTTGCAGCCATTTTCACTATTGATAAGGTACATCAGGTAGGTGGATGTGACTGCAGGACAGGGAGATTATTTGCTAGATGTGTTCAGGGTAACCACCAGGGGACGCCACTGAGTCCCAAACCTCAGACACTGTCATGCCCAACACATTTCTGGTTTTAAATAAAAGAGATTTATTAAACCAAAGAATCCTTATAATATTCACCCTTGTGAAGATCAGTCACAATACAATCAAATTAATCAATTTCTTCCTCCAAGAGTGTGTAGCAGTGCTACCGTGAGGAGAACTTCACTTCCAAGCAGCCCAAGGGGGTTACCCGCATGGGATGAGGGGAACTGAAGTAGGGGCTGCTGGGGACAAAAGAGGCCAGTAGGAAAGATTAAAAGGGAGGCCAGACTGAGCAAAAGATTAGTGTGTTTTTGTGCATCCTGTCCTACGTGTCGTCTGAAAAGTTAATTGTACCCTGGATCGTTTCCCGTTAGCATCAATGGACTGTCTCACGCCTGCCTGTCATGTGTATAGTGGTGGATTAATTGTCATGTGTCTTCAAAAGGAGAGCACCTGGAAATCTCACCCCTCACCGCTCAGGACTACCAGTAGGACTGTTTCACTCATTTTCTCTGGAAGCTGTTTTTGGGATTGTCATCTTCACACCATATCATTTCACCTGCTTTTTCTGTATTGGACTGTATAAGGACATTGTCTTGAGTGTTTTTTGTTGTGGTTTGTTTGAGTTTATTGTACTTTGCCATAAGGGGACTGGGCTGGGATTATTTAGCGTGTAGTTATATTTTGTTTATTAGCATTGAATACATTCTTTAATTGTTTTATTACCTGATGGTTTTTGTCTCTGCTTATGAGTGTGTGCGGGTCGCCCAAGACTGGGTGCCTTCCTGGAATCTCCACGAAAAAAAAATAAATAAATCACCATCTCTTCGACTGTGTGAAGTGTCACCATCTGCTTTTTGACTCTGACTCCCTGATGTGAGGCAGCAGGTTTCTTGTCAAGCCAGACTCGGAAATGCTTCTGGTGCCATAGTGTGTCCTCTTGGAAGCACATCTAGGTCATATGGAAAGCAGGGATGGTCCTACCCCTGACAGAGCCTCCTACCAGCACCCAGGTTTACACTTCCGGACTCCAACACCCAAGCACCCTTGAAGGTGTCCAAACTGGGACCACTGCCAGCAGCCGTACTGAGGATGAAACTGCTTCCGTCTGTGATGACGTGGGTTCTGCTCCAGGCTCCCGTCTCCATTTTGGGAGCTCTTAAACCCCGACACCATTGGTAATGTCACCGGATGAGCTGGACAGTGAAGAAACAACAAAGCAAGGGGATGGTGCAGAAAAAGTGCAAAGTGTTTTTATTAAAAACCAAACCAAACCAAAAGCAAAAATGTTCAAATAAATTAGTGCAGTGCATCTCAAAGTCCATAAATAAAGAATCCATAAAAACAGTGAAATCCCAAAAGGTTAAAACAAGGCTAAAAGACGAGATTAAAACAGCAGCAGACATTGGGGTTACACCAGCCAGACACAGCTCCTTCCCAGTCTCTTCAGCTCACCCATGGTTTGCTCAGCCAACGAGACTTCAGCCACCGCAGTCCTCTCTCTACCGACCCCCATCTTAGCTGTCTCCGCTCAGGTCGGTTGTCCTCCCATCTTCCTTCTTGCACACGTGGTTGTCCCTCAGATCCCTAAGGTGGACTCCTCCTCGATCGTACCCATTCCTCCACATAGTCATTGAGCACGATCCGTCCCTTGAGCGCCGATCACTCGCTCTATCCGGGACCCCCGACCGTGCTGACCTTCCTTTTACTTAGCTGGCTGGCTCGTTCACTCTCCTGCACCACCAACACTTCTGCTCTCTTGCTCTCCAGATCTTTCATTCTTCTGTAAGGTTACCGGTCTTTCCTTTCTGTCTTTCCACCTCATGCTTTTCCTACTTATTACGGGGACGTGGCTCAGGTATGGCAATTAGCAGCTCCCGGCTTCAATCAGGATGTGCCACACTACCACACCCCCTCTTTAAGCTGCGAGTGTGGCGATTATCTATTGAAAGAAAACTGGCCTTTTTGATCTGAGCTGTGGACCCCCTACACCACACCATCTTCCAGTTTCCACTGGTCCAACAATTATATTATACCAGCCAGGCACAAAGCATTTGTTCATCCAGCTGGCCAGCTCGTCTGTCCTGTCATCCTGGCCTCCTGTCCAGGCAAAAAATTATCTTCCATCCCAGTCGGGATGGTTGTCCATTCTCTTGGCTACTTTCATCAGACATAATGTACATAAACGTCTGCACCTTATTCTCTCTCCATCAGTTTTTCTTCCATATAGAACAAAGTGCCCAGGCCCCATTGCAAACATTCAAGTAAGACGAAGCGTAGGTAGGCACTGCGTGAACACCATTAGCAAGCAGATTAAGCCGACGGTGTTCTGCTGTTTTCTTTAATGGGATTACTTAAACTTTCCCAATTACAGCAAACTAGGTCTGTCAGCCAGAACGTAATCACTGCTCAAATGCGTTAATTCTGCCAATGATATCACCAAATGAGGGCCTGTTCTGCTCCTTTGAGCACTTTCTAGACCTTTTAAATGGCTCTAGCAATTAACTGCTGTATAGTATTTGAGAATCACAGCAGGCAACCAACAGCACAAAGTAAACCGTTATTTATTGAGTTTGTCGTATCGTATTTGGAATTTGAAGGCTGAAGAAGGTGAGGGCACTCTTGAAAGGACAGGTGTAGGTAGCAGGGGGAAAGGTGGGGGGGAAATCCAAGGACTAAGCTGGCGTATGATTCTGTAGACTCTGGTGAGATGATTTAAAAGCTCAATGAGTCTCGAGTATATGGGATTAGTTTAGAGCGCCAACAAAAAGGCGCCCTGCAGTAATTCCGTGACTCAATTGCTCTGCAAAAGTGTTTTATTTCAGTGCTGGTTCTAAACAGTTCAACATAAAATAAAGATTGATTGATTGATCGACTTTCAAACAATCTGTAAATCATCATAATGGCAGGCGCTTCACATGGTTGCACCTATAAGTACACTGAGAAATGAACTTACTGTATGGGGTATTAGCCTATAAAGGCCTGGATTGAAAGGCACGAGAGCTGCAAATGGGGGATTCTTTAAAAGCAGGAATTCTAAAAAAAAAAAGAAAAAAGAAAATGGTTTACGATTTTACAGGTTTACTGAGGATTTAGAAAGAATTCAGACAACAATTTACTTCTTGTATAGCTCACAATCACACAAGAAATGCCTCGATGGGCTTTAACAGGCGCTGTGTTTTGACAGCTCCCCACCCTTGACTTTCTAAGAAGACAAGAAAACTCCCCCTCGCAAAAAAAAAAAAATCTTCTTGGGGGGGGGGAAACATTTTGGGAAGGGCAAATCAGAGAGAGAGACCCCCTTCCAGGCAGGTAAGGAGTGCAATGGGCATCAAAAAATAGGGTAAATACAACACAGAACACAAGTAATGCCTCGTCAGAGAGAACATCCTAACTCTTCACAGGGATGGATGGCCAATCTACAGTACAAAATATTTTGTCCTTGGACAATATGCCTCCGGTGGCGCTGTGGGTAGTGCTGCTGCCTCGCAGTTAGGAGACCTGGGTTCGCTTCCCGGGTCCTCCCTGCGTGGAGTTTGCATGTTCTCCCCGTGTCTGGGTCCCACAGTCCAAAGACATGCAGGTTAGGTGCATTGGCGGTCCTAAATCGTCCCTAGTCTGTGCTTGGTGTGTGGGTGTGTGCCCTGTGTTGGGCTGGCGCCTTGCCTGGGATTTGTTCCTCCCTTGCGCCCTGTGCTGACTGGAATTCGCTCCTGCAGACCCCTGTGACCCTGTGTTACGATATAGCGGGTTGGAAAATGACTGACTGAATGACAATGTGCCTCACTGAGTGCAGACGCAGACCACTGTGACAATTCTCAAGGCGTAAGGCAGGAATTGATGAATAGATGATACCGCTCACTAAATACAGAACTATCACATATGAGAATACAGATTTGTTCCAATACATCAAAAACAAAGTAGAAACAAATTAACATAAATGAAAAACAACAATGTCTGTTCATTAGACCCCCAGACCCCTTCACTTTCTGCACACTTTATTAAGGACTAGCAAAAGAGAAGTAGTGAGTTAAAGAAGTTATGAAAAAGAAAAGGGAACATTTTAAAAATAACGTAACATGATTGTCAATGTAATTGTTTTGTGACTGTTATGAGTGTTGCTGTCATCAACGATTTGATTATCATTATGTCTTTCAATCAGGTTCGTATTTGGAGGATGTGTTCTTGTGTTCAAGTTACATTCCATGTTTGTCAAACGTTGAAACAGGTTTCATTCATCGAAGTGTTCACTACCCAAATCGGTAATTGTGAATCTAAGATGTTTAACAGGCATTCCTGGTATTAAGTTGTGGATTTGCCTGCGAATATTTAGCGGCAGCGTGTCTATGAACTTAATTTAAACTTAAGCTTTACACCTTCCTTTTCTATTGATATGTGTACAAAGGCTTGTTCAGCGTCACAGGGTTGTTCGTTTCCTACTGCATCAATAAGTAGCTCATCTTCCTCTTTTTTTTTAGACATCACCCACTGCATGCACGGGTTTACCTTTCCCAGTCCTGCAAAGTCATTTCACATGATCCGCATTGAAGGTTTTCAACTGTGCTTGTGCTATCTTGTGCGATCTCGCAATGTCTACGGCTTTATTTATTTAGCTCAGACCCGGCCATGCGTCTTCTCATTAAACTTGTATCTTGTGAATATCGTATTCGTCGTAGGCATGACAAACGGCAGCAGCAACGTGTCTATGAACTTAATTTAAACTTAAGGTTTACACCATGCTTTGTTTCTGCACTTATGAATATGCTTGTATGCGTCACTCGCTTCATATTCTTTTGCTGCCTTCTCAATTGTGTAATGCAGTTTTTGTTCAGCGCTCTTTGGAGCTCTTGCTTGTTCTCTGCGTACTGCGTTCACAGTTAGTTCACATGAGCTGCTCGGAGTACATACATCGAAGGTTCTCAGCTGTGCTTGTGCGATCTTGCGATGTCCACGGCTTTATTTAATGTTAGCTAAGACCCGGCACTTAAAAGTTTCTCTCTCACTTCGCTGAGTTTGTGCCAAACACTATTCTATCCCTGACCATCTCATCTTCGTTTGCATGAGCACAGTCCTTCACCAGCGAATATTTAGCGGCAGCGTGTCTATTGGATTGCTGCTGACGGACGGCCTTATATGGGCAGGCACTCAATTACATGGGAGGCGTGACGATGAACAACAACAACAACATTTATTTATATAGCACATATTCATACAAACAGTAGCTCAAAGTGCTTTACATAATAAAGAATAGAAAAATAAAAAACACAATATGAAAACAAAATAAATCAGCATTAATTAACATCGAATAAGAGTAAGGTCCAATGGGCAGGGGGGACAGAAAAAACAAAATAAAAACTCCAGACGGCTGGAGAAAAAAAAATAAAATCTATAGGGATTCCAGACCATGAGACCGCCCAGTCCCCTCTGGGCAAAGGACGCAACTCCACCTCACACGGTGACCGACCTGCATGCTATGGGCATATATATGTACGTAAGTAGGTCCCAGTTATGACCGTTTCGTGTAGAATTTCGAAATGAAACCTGCTTAACTTTTGTAAGTAAGCTGTAAGGAATAAGCCTGACAAATTTCAGCCTTCTACCTACACGGGAAGTTGGAGAATTAGTGATGAGTGAGTGAGTGAGTGAGTGAGTGAGTGAGTGAGTGAGTGAGTGAGTGAGTCAGTCAGTCAGTCAGTCAGTCAGTCAGTCAGTGAGGGCTTTGCTTTTTATTAGTATAGATTTGGAGTTCCAACGCACCTAAGTCCCAATAACTTCCAAAATCACTTCTAAAAAGTGTCCACTAGAGGGCGATATCATTGTTAAACCCCGGCTAGTAATAAGGGCAAACACAGAGTCTTTATAAATAAAATAGATTTATTATCAAAAAAATGTTCTGTCTCACTAAGACATCCGAAGAGCATAAAAAACATAAATGAGTGATGTTCCAAAAACACAACTCAAAAGCAGAGGAAGAAGTCAAAAAATCTTTAATCACAATAAGCGCAGTAAAACACAAGTAAACTCGCCACTCCCTGGCACATCTGAAATGAACTGTGGGAGACTCTCTGGATTTATAAAGCGATGGGGAGTTCCTGGCTGTGATTGTCAGGAGCCCCTGTCTCTTCAGGGACCACCCAAAAAATACATAGCACTTAATACAGGCATCTTACATACAGAAACAAAGTGAAAAAAAAGAATAATGCACATAATCAAAAATGTAACAGTGGCATAATGAACAGTAAGTCTATCCATCCATCCATTATCCTACCCGCTATATCCTAACTACAGGGTCATGGGGGTCTACTGGAGCCAATCCCAGCCAACACAGGGAGCAAGGCAGGAAACAAACCCCAGGCAGGGCACCAGCCCACCGCAGGAACAGTAAGTCAAAGAGTCAGAAATAAAAGAGAAATAAAAATTGAATTTGAACCTCAGCCAGAAAAGGAAAACAGGCAGAGACATGGAAATTATGTTGTAGATTTAGTATGAAATGGATAAATCTGCCATTTTCTGCCCGTCAATCTACACTCAATAACTGATAATGACAAAGTCAGTCACTTTCTAAACCGCTTTGTCCTGGAGGTCTGATGGAGCCTATCTCAGCTAGCATAGGGTGCAAGGCGAGCAAGCCCTGGACAGTGTGGTCGAAATTTAACATCTTATTATAGAAAGAAACATCCTCTGACAGGACAATTCAGTAATCAGGCAGGAGAAAAGCTGTTCATGGTATCTTTTAATGACTCCTCGGAAAAATGCCATGGATGGAGCGGTCTGTTACAGCCTGGTCTGAATGATCAATGAAACAAAGAATAGAGGGTCAGCTTATAAACTGTTGAATTTACATACAGTGTCAATCAATGCACACATTTTACTCTGGTTGGTTCACTTGTTTACACCCAAATGATTTATGATTTATATAAAATAAAAGTCTATTATATTATATTCTGGTTCTTCTTATACCATTTGAGATGAGCCACCGCCCTTGAAATTTCTGTGCATGTAACGATTGTCCATTCTCATTTATAGGACATCTGCTTAGTCATCTCTTAGTCATCCTTTAGTTCATTTTGTATATTACATCAGCCTTTCGTCTGGTACATTCTTTATTTACTTGACCATCTCAGTATTTTTCCTAAACCAATTCTTATATTTCAGTGTACAGTAGAACCCCTGGTCACGAACATTTCCGAACACAAATATAAGTACAAATTGGGCTGCAATCAAAAAGTTTGCCAAAATTTTGCATCTGTTCACGACCACATGCTCTGGTGGCAAACAAAAACACTGCCGTTCGTACGCGATAATGATTTCCCATTCTCCTTTTCCCATTTTCTTTTGTTTGTGTATACAGGGCCTAACAAAGCAGCGGATGTTGCAAAATGAGTTACAATGTTAACCAAGCAAAACTGTTGCTAGTGTGGTTGAACGAGAAGCAACCTGCAGGATATAGCGTAAGCGAGGCGATCATGTGCGAGAAAGCCAGGAAGATTCATGGTGATTTGTTGAAAAAAAAAAAACCCTTCTTCGAGTGGCGAAGGTGAGGAATTTAAGGCCAGTAGAGGATGGTTTGAAAAGTTTCGCAAGAGAAGTGGCATTTAATTTTTTTCCCTGCACTTAAAACTCATAAAAAAAGTGTTTACAGCAAGAAGTTCGTAAGGCTGTAGCGTGAACTCTTACAATGTTAATTTTCTCTGTTCAAGGTTTTCTCAGTGTTATTCAATGTTTTTACATTTAGTTTACTATTACACTGTGCATTCTATGGTATAATTAACTATTTTTGTGCTTAATATATATTTACATACAGTTCGTACGGTCTGGAACGGATTAATTGTATTTACATATAACGTATTTTGCGCACTATAAGGCGCACTTAAAAGCCTGTAATTTTCTCAAAAATCCATGGTGCGCCTTTAAATTAAATTAAGTTCCAAAATCTGTAAAAATGTTGTTGTGCATTAGTAAGCACTCCGCTTGATTTGACTGTCGGACCATTTCCTGCCGACATTGGGACGTAGTAATACGTACACTACCGGTACGTACGCTTGCAGCGATAAACCAATTGCAGAACATTACGTAAAGCCACGTACAGACGTACGCTTACCTCCGCCACTCCTACGGCAGGTAGGTATATTGTACTACTGGTGTGCTGCGAAACAACATTTGTTTGGCTAAGGACCTTGAAAATGGCATCAGAGAAGAGACATGCTTACGATGCACAATTCAAACTACAGGCTATCAGTTACGCGGTTGTAAATGGGAATAGAGCAGCAGCGAGAGAATTCAAAATCAATGAATCTATGGTTCGGAAGTGGAGGAAGCAGAAGAATGAATTGCGCCAAGTTAAAAAGACAAAACAGAGTTTCCGCAGGAACAAGGCGAGGTGGCCAGAGTTGGAAGACCAACTTGAACAATGGATTCTTGAACAAAGAGCAGCCGGGAGAAGCGTCTCTACAGTCACCATTCGACTGAAGGCAATAACGATAGCACAAGACATGAAGCTCGAACACTTTCAAGGAGGTCCGTCTTGGTGCTTTTGTTTTATGAAAAGGCGCCATCTCGCCATCCACGCACGAACTACTGTGGCACAGCAACTGCCAGCGGATTACAAAGAAAAGCTGACCATCTTCCGCACTTACTGCAGCAACAAGATTACCGACAAAAAAATCCAGCCCAACCACATCACCAACATGGACGAGGTCCCTCTCACTTTTGACATCCCCGTGAACCATACTGTGGAGAAAAAGGGGACCAGTACGGTATCCATACGCACCACGGGGCATGAGAAGTCGGCTTTCACTGTTGTTTTTGGTTGCCACGGTAATGGACAGAAACTACCACCTATGGTCATTTTTAAGAGGAAGACGCTGCCAAAAGAAAAGTTTCCAGCCGGAGTCATCGTTAAGGCCAATCCAAAGGGCTGGATGGACGAGGAGAAAATGAGAGAGTGGCTGAGAGAAGTGTATGTGAAGAGACTGGGCGGGTTTTTCCATGCATTACCGTCTTTGTTGATCTGCGACTCCATGCGTGCCCATATCACCGCTACTGTGAAAAAACAAGTGAAGCAAATGAATACGGAGCTTGCCATCATTCCGGGAGGATTAACAAAAGAACTCCAACCGCTGGACATCGGTGTAAACAGGGCATTCAAAGTGAAGTTGCGAGAGTCATGGGAGCGATGGATGAGAGACGGTGAACACACCTTTACTAAGACTGGGAGGCAGCGCCGGATGAGTTACGCTACCATATGTGAATGGATTGTGGATGCCTGGGCTAAGGTCTCTGCTTCGACTGTTGTCTGAGCTTACGCGAAAGCTGGAATCATTGCTGAACAGCCACCCGGCAACGAGACTGACTCTGACAATGACGAGAGGGAACCCGGAATGTTTGATGGCAAACTTGCCCATTTGTTCAATTCAGATACAGAAGGTGAGGACTTCGATGGATTTGTGACAACAGACTGATCAAAAAACAATGTGAGTGTATTTTTAAATACGTAGTAGAATAAGGTTTAACTAAACTCATTGTTTTGCTTCTGTTACCTTGTTTTTGCATGCGCCGAATAATACGGTGCGTCTTATGTATGGCTTAAGTACAGAAATAAGCCCCGCAATTGAGAGTGCGCCTTTCAATCCAGTGCGCCTTATGGTGCGCAAAATACTGTAATCTTATGGGGAAATTACGTTCGGGTCGCGACCAAATCGCGAGTTTTGGAACAAATTACGACCGTGACCAGAGGTACCACTGTACATTTTGTTGTTCACTTGACCTTCATCTGGTTTCCGACATTTATTAACCCTTTATGCTATTTCTTAAAGATGAATGCTATGTTACCCTAAAATTATTCTTCCACAACAGGGTGCCACATCAACACACACATGCCACCTACACACTGGAACCAATTTAGTATGACTAAGTCACCTAACTGGCATGTCTTTAGACTCTGGGAGGAATCGGGATCACTCAGACAAAACCAGCACAGACACAGGAAGAACGAGCAGATTCCATGCAGGAAGGAGCCAGGGGGTAAACTCACTGTGAGGCAGCAGCACTACCCACTGTGCCACTGTGCTGCCCTACAATGCCATGTTTTCAGAAAGGTTTTCAATTTTATTAAAAACCAAAAACTGGAAACTCTCATTCACCTCAACACTGATACTCAACACAGCCACTCTTCATGGTGGTGTGCCGAGCCACTTGCTGCACTCCTTATTCACCTATCAGCATGTGGCCAGACAGAGCACTAAACCCACCAATAAACTGGTTGTTGACACGGCTGTCGAAGACCAGAAAACCAGGAAAAATGAGAATGCTGTAAGAGAAAATGTTCTTCAAACTGCCAGCCTGTTCAATTAGAACATCCTAGGATGTTTGTACCAGCACATTTAAATTAGAGATCATGCATAACATCCATCCATCCATTATTCACCCTGCTATATCCTATCACAGGGTCAAGAGGGTCTGCTGGAGCAATCCCAGCCAGCACAGGGCACAAGGCAGGAACAAATCCCGGGCAGGGTGTCAGTCATGCATAACATTTTACTTTATATTATATTCTCTAATATCAGTTTTTATATCGGAAGTCTTATTTTCTTTAACCAAGTATTCACCCCTGACTCTTAATATGTTTAAGTAGTTTGGGACTTCGTCATAATTTTTAATAATATAAGGAGTGATTCTGGAATATATCATTTATCTGTAGTCTGAATGGTGAAAATGATAATATATTCAAATGTGTTATATAAATGCACCTAAAGGAAAAGACAGTGCTCTGTAAGAGTTCTTCATTCTGCCATGCTGCATTAACAACTGCATGTGGGTCTCCACATTTCTGATGTACAGCTTTAAGCCTGAATAACTCTCGGGACAGTAGTGTGCTGCTAAAACCATGCTGCAAAAAATATCATGAATGCTTCTGTGTGTTTTTCCACTCTATGGTAACTCATCAATATTCACAAGTGGGGCGGAGCCTTCAACAAAATATGCAGACATGGAAATGAAAAGATGCAAAGCCAGGTTTAGAACAAACTGAAACTTAATTGCTTGAATCAAGTGATAGCAGTGACATTGTGAATTGTTTGTCAGATGCTGAAACTGTAGGATCAACCGTAGGATCAAACCACTGTGATATGTTGGTGACTGTGATCATGTGAAGGATCAGCAAGTGAAAAAAGTTAAATTAATTGTGATCAAATGGAAGGACAAGACAGACGTTGGCCACTTAAGCATTGTTCACAATGTAGCAACTGTCATTGTTTAGTTCAGGGGAAATGTGGAAGTCACTGAGCCTTTCGCTGTGGTAGCCTACAATAACACAAGGTGCACATTGATTGTGTGAAAATTATAATATACTGTGTAAGCCCATGCTGTAAAAAGCCCGGGGTTCTAGAAACTATTGAAATCATCAGAAAAAAATTGAAATGTAGAGATGTCATGTAATTGAAAGGAACAACTTTGGGCATCTCTCTCCTAGGAGATTTCGTTTTGCCGACATTCTTGCCTCGCTTGTGTATTAGCAGCTAAGCGAGTTTCTGTTTCCTTGGAGGTGGAGCCCGTACCTCAACCCCAAATCTCACTTCTGGGCCGGACAGACAGACAGACAGACACACTTCCACACAGAGACATTTATGTTTAAGATTCAAATGTGTTATGTAAATGCACCTAAATGAAAAGACACTGCTCTCTAAGCTTTCTTCATTCTTCCATGCTGCATTAACAACCGCATGTGGGTCTCCACATGTCAAGTGAAATAATGGATGTCTTCTTTGTTCACTGAATATTTTCTGCAATACAGCCTACAGAGAAGAACTTTGAAGGCCTTCTAAAAGAGCTGTATGTCCACAACAAACTCTTCCTTGACCTCCTTGGTTTTAACCATTAGACTCTCTCAGACTTGAAATTCGATGTAAAGAGGGTTAAGCCTGAGTGTCTCTCTGGCTAAGCTGCCATGACCCCAATGTACAGCCTTAAACCTGAATAACTCTCGGGAAAGTATTCTGCTGTTAACACCATGCTGCAAAAATATCACGAATGCTTCTGTTTGTTCTGCCACTCTATGGTGACTTATCACTATTTATAAGTGGGATGGAACCTTCAAACAAAATACAAAGGCGTGGAAACAAATAGCTGTAAAGCCAGTTTTAGAACAAACTGAAACTTAACAATTGCTTGAATCAAGTGATAGCAATGACATTGTGAATTGTTTGTCAGATGTTGAAACTGATGCATACAGCACTGTAGGATCAAACCACTGTGATATGTTGGTGACTGTGGTCAAGTGAAGGATCAGCATATTGAAAAAGTAAAATGATTGTAATCAAATGGAAGGACAAGACAGATGTTGGCCACTTAAGCATTGTTCACAATGTAGCAACTGTCAATGTATAGTTCAGGGGAAATTTGGAAGTCACTGAGCCTTTCGCTGTGGTAGCCTATGATAACACAAGGTGCACACTGATCATGTGAAAATTATAATATACTGTGTAAGCCCATGCTATAAAAAGCCCGGGGTCCTAGAAACTATTGAAATCATCAGAAAAAAATTGAAATGTAGAGATGTGAGATAATTGAAAGGAACAACTTTGGGCATCTCTCTCCTAGGAGATTTCGTTTTGCCGACGTTCTTGCCTCGCTTGTGTATTAGCTGCTAAGCGAGTTTCTGTTTCCTCGGAGGTGGAGCCCTTACCTCAACCCCACCTCTCACTTCTGGGCCGGATAGACAGACACACACACTTCCACGCAGAGACATTTATGTTTAAGATTCAAATGTGTTATGTAAATGCACCTAAATGAAAAGACACTGCTCTCTAAGCTTTCTTCATTCTTCCATGCTGCATTAACAACCGCATGTGGGTCTCCACATGTCAAGTGAAATAATGGATGTCTTCTTTGTTCACTGAATATTTTCTGCAACACAGCCTACAGAGAAGAACTTTGAAGGCCTTCTAAAAGAGCTGTATGCTCACAGCAAACTCTTCCTTGACCTCCTTGGTTTTAACCCTTAGACTCTCTCAGACTTGAAATTCGATGTAAAGAGGGTTAAGCCTGAGTGTCTCTCTGGCTAAGCTGCCATGACCCAATGTACAGCCTTAAACCCAAATAACTCTCGGGAAAGTATTCGGCTGCTAACACCATGCTGCAAAAATATGCTTCTGTGTGTTTTGCCACTCAATGATAATTCATCAATATCCACAAATGGGGTGGAGCCTTCAACCAAAACACAAAGGCGTGGAAACAAAAAGCTCTAAAGTCAGTTTTAGAAGAAACTAAAACTAATCAATTATTTTAATCAAGCAATAATGATGACATCGTGAATTAGTCATCAGACGTTGAAACTGATGCATACAGCACTGTAGGACTGAACCACTGTGATATGCCGATGGCTGCCAGGAGCAGATCGGACATTGGCCGGTCAATTTAAAGCGACATTGGCCATTTCCCAATTTGGCCAAACACTTCCCACTTTGGCTGATTTCGGGTTTTGGCCATAACATATATATAAATATATATATATATATAGGGGGAGTCAAGCTAAAGTTAGAAAATGGGATTTATTAGAAAATAGAATGAACCTTCACAAAACTGATCATGTCATTTCTCAACGTCGTCTCCACCCTTTTCAAAGCACTTGTGCCACCTGCCTGGCAGTGCCCAGATTCCAGCAGAATAACATGTTTTGTCTTGTCCTCGCCACCACTCATCAACCTGGTCTTGGTACAATCTTGTCTTTGTTGTTCACTTGACCCTTATCTGCTTTCCTGATCTGCCTGACTGACATTTATGTTTTTCAGGGTTTGGGCTAGACCCCCTGGTACCATTGAAGGGTACTGTTTATACTTCAGCATACAAAGACATTTTAGGCAACTGTGTGTTTCCAACTTTGTGGAAGCAGTTTAGGCAAGGTCTTTTGCTGGTCTTGCATGACTATGCCCCCCTATTCAAAGCCTGGTATCCACAAAGACATAGTTTTCATGAGTGTAGTGTGAAGGATCTCAAGTGATCTACAAAGAACCCTGATCTCATACTTATTGAATATCTTTGGGATGAAATAGATCAGTAATTGCATGCTAGGTCTTCTCGTCCAACATCAGCACCCGACCTCAAAAATCTCTTGGCTGAATGGGCCCAAATTTCCACAGACAATGAATATCCCACTGATAACCCCTTTAAAGCTTTGAAGATGGATGACTATGTGACCCCTAAGTCTCATTTTTCTTCCGCACTGCTATGTGAGTAGCCTTAACTTGTTACTTAATAAGGTTTCATGAAATTGAATATTGTATTTGGAAAGTATCTAGTTAGCATGCAGAGCAGATGTAGCACAGCTTGTCCTCACTATGTTCCTATTTACAGTATAACTGCTGGGCGACATCAGATGGATTCTTTTTTGCAGTTGTAAAAACAAGTGATGAAGGAAAGATCCAGAGATGTTAATGGTAGCTTCCTTGAAAGAATTAAAAAGTCTGAACTTGCGGAGCTTTCAAGACTTCAGCTCCATTCTTGATGCTGAAATACAGAAAGTTTTGAGTCTCACTTCTCCCATGTTCCATTCAACCCGAATTATGCAAAGAGAAAAGTGAAGGAAGAGGAGTTGGTGGAATAAAAACTCGACAGTAAAGAGGAAGAAAGTGAAAATAGAGAGAAAGAAAATGCTTAAGATGAGCCACTGGCAAACTTTGCATGCTTTGAAGTTTAGCAGCTAAGACTTTTGAGTGATTTGGCAAGAACTGTAAATCTTCCTGGGTGCTAAAGACGTTTTACATAAGGAGATTATTTCGATGTTCCTAGTAGACTTATTTCCACTCAAGATTTGTTTTTGTTTCTTACAACTGAGATTAACATGTCGTTTAATTACTTTGCCTCATTTCTGAGAGTTGTACTTTCAATTTATTGTTTTTTTGTCTGTTTGTTGTATGAGAGTGCTTTGGTTTCAGCCACCACATGAATAAGTCGTACGCAAGCCGGCACTGAGGGTGTCATGGATATTACATTTTTGACAGGTCTTTACCCATTTTTGGATGTCCTTCCAGTTGCTGTATTGTCATTATTATTATTTGTTTGACACCATTTTGTTTTATTGTTGCCATTTTGTATTTTTTCTTGGTAATGGCTGAGAGATATGTACTGTTGATCGGTAAAATTTGCCACAGCAATTTTTGGCAGCAAGTCTGATGGGTTTGCCATTAACTTTGTTCACCAAATTTTTCTGTGAAAATTTACAGTGTGGCCAGTCTTACATTACATGACATTCCAAGTAATTTTCAGAGTCCAAATTTACATAATCACAGGGAGTCGGAGTAATTCACCAGCACAGTCCCGTGAAGTTGATTGCCTAATGTGACTTACCCAGCAGCTTGCTTCAGATATTTGTGATGCCCAGGTTGTCCACAAACCTAAATATCGATAATGTCATGAATTGGTGCCTGGGAATTACCAACTGAGCTCTATTTCAAGTGTGTAATACCACCCCAGGACACGATGGGGCACAGTCACTAAACAAGTCATCTCTTTTTGCCTCCACACCACTGAGAAACCACCACCTAAAAGACAAATGAACTCCACCCCCAATGTCCCAGAGGCATTGCCCATGTGGACCGGTACACTATAAAACCAAGATGCTCCCAGAAAAGAGTGTCTCCCTTCAGGGAGAGACCTCCACAAGGCGCAACCCACCTGTGACTAACCCACTCAGATGAGCCCCCTTTTCTTTCAAGCCTGGTTGGCTAAGATGCCATTTATGAAGACTGATTTCTGTTGCACCATCAAGCAATTATTTGTGTTCAGTTTTTGGACAATTGTATTTAAAGCGATGCCCAGTTGGAACTCCAGTTTTTCTTTGGGACATCAGTTGTCCTTCCATTTATTACAATAGTCATGTAACGAGATGGACCAGTGTAACGAAGACCCAAACAAGCAAAAATACTCATTGCCTTTTTATTCAAACAATAAATATCCAAAAATAAAGTGTGTTGCAGTTCAATACATAAATAAATAATCCTTGATAAAAACAGCGTCCATGTGGTTCTTAAAATCCATCAACAAATTCTTCCATAAGCAGGTTAAAATCAAGAAATAAATCACATTAGGACAGTTAAATAAAGCCACAAGCCACAGTACGTTCTTTCTAGACCTCGTCTCCATTACTTACCCAAATTGCTCAAACCTGTTTTTGCTTGTGTCCCCTCCACTGTCCATCACTCAGTGTCCATGGGAACCCACGAGCCCCTTATCCCATTTCCATCTCTAATCATCTGTGGGACCTCACCAGAGCCATCAGCTACTCCTACTCCAATATGTTGCCTCAGCTGGAGTGACCCTAACCACCGAAGTGCTGTTGCTCCCCCCAGACCACCACACCTTCTTTCTGCCACACCGGCTTTGCCACATTACTGGTAATTTTACCTCCAGTATTTCGCTCATTCTCTGTCACTCAGATCTTCCCTTCTTTCTTGCTCACAGACCCCTTTTTGTCCCTAATGAGTTTAGGTATGCCAAAAGACCTGCGGAGTCCCAATGAGAGACAGCTGAATTAACTGCTGTCAAGCACGATAACACTAGAATTCCTGAAGCCTGTAAATTGAATGCTTTTTTCCTTTGGTTATATTCTTGAATAAAAACACACGTTTATTTGATATTTGGACTAAAGTCTTCACACATTATACCTTTCTCGTCATTATTAGTATAACATGAAAAAAGTTTGTGTTTTAGGTATGTGTTCAATATTTCTCACATTTCCTGTCATCCTACATTTACCTAGATTGTTGTAAACAAGGAACACACGTGAAATGCATGTGTTCTAAATAACGATATATTATTTGCCCTCTACAACTCCAGGTACCTCACACCCAGATAAACAAGACCGGAGCTGGGAGAACTTTTTGTCTGATTTGGGATAAAAGGCTGCTTGCTGCTTATGCTGATCGACACATTTACAACACAGAAGACGCTGTTGGAGAGGTGCGAAGGGATTTAAGGTGGGCCGTGATTACAAGATTTTTCCTAGACTTCAGAAATTCTAGTGTAAAGCATAATTATCAACTTCCTGCTTCAAGATTCCCATGGTCACATGTTTTTTTCACCCACCTACGCTCGTAGAGTCTGCACTACCATACTGTTTTTTGATTAACTTGAACTGCCATGGACCCCCAATATGCTTTACTGCATGCTTTCGAACACTAGAATAGAATTTAAATCAAATATTTTTAGTCAGTACATTATAATTTTTACAATATAAGCATATTCTCAAATGACGCTGTAACAATGGATTGCTAAAAGAATGAAGAAAAGGACTGAATATAACTAAAGGGTTGATTAAATGAGGCATAAAGTTTGGGCACATGAGGCTTTTGCCTAATCTAGAGGAGATCTTTAGGATAGTCGCTAAGGATAAAATGAAGTAGATGTGTAATGAAGATTCCCTTAAAAAGCGAGAACAAACTAGTGAGAATTGCAAAACAACCCTATTATGAAGTGGTGACAAGATCAATGGGAAAACCTGTAGGACACCCCTATTAACAAAATGATGTTTAGAATAAAAAAATCAATGTATATATGAAGTTACTGGTGGCTGTAGTTGATTGGCTAAGATGATAAAATTCTGCATATTAACAGTCAGATGGCGTGATGTATTAAATAAGGTAATGGTAAGAAGAAAGTATAAAAGGGAATGAATTGTTTTATTGATTTCTCACTCCATTGACTGAGACATTTGTGCATATCTCTGTGTAAATAAAGAATGGTTCTGTATTTTCATCTGGTCTCCATGAATGACTTCTTTGAAAGAGAGGAAAGCGTATTCCACAGCACTACTAACCACAGGACCTCACATAAAATGTTGTGGTGCCAACTGGGCCATGCTGTTTATTGTCTGATGCATGTAACAAAATAATAAGCATACAATGGTGACATATATAGCAGAAATCAATACAGCTGTCGAATTTAATATCATTTCTTATTTAAAATTGTCAGGCTTCCCTTAGATGGGTCATCTTCGAAAAGAGGCGCCACATTCCAGGAGCACCCTCTTTTTATAGTCCCTGGTACTGGTAGGGGCGGGGTTAGTTGCTCACACTGAACAGCTTCTTTGAGGCTGTGGATTTAAAAGCAGACAAGGTGGTTACCGATCGCACTGCCCTGGTGTCCCTGGGTGATAGAGCTAATCATTAATGAGCCGGGAAGGTAACCCTCTGACGTGGGTTAATTGCCCCCATTGAGCGGCTTCTCTTAGGCTGTGGACGAAAAAGGAGACAAGGTGGTTAGCAATCACTCTTCTTGGTGTCCCTGGGTGGTAGTGCTAACCTGTGATGACCAAGGAAGGTGACCTTCTGACACACATGAGTGACAACCAGTACTCTGCAACTGAGTCCAATAAAATTAGTTTAATTTTGTATGTATGAGAGCTGACCAGCAATGAATGAGCATCCAGAAGTACAATTCATATAATACAATGATGATGAATAAGGAACAAATATGTGTTTTGTATACTAAAACAGAATGGAAAAAGTAAAAAGGTCAAAGACTCATTGTACCTGTTGACCTATTAAACCCTGTATTTTATTGGTTGTCACAGAAAAGGAGATGGAAAGTTGAAATGGAGTCAGTAAAGTAGACATGGACTGTGATTTTCAGTTAGTTAAACTGACTGAGTCCAGCGACGATATCAACGACTGTGGTCAACAAACCTGATGCACCAGTAGATTTCAAGTTGCATAATGTGACATTGGCTTTAGACAAATATGTTTCCCATGATGCTTTGCGATACCTGTGTAACATCAAAGAGCTATACCAGTTATATCAGATGGAAATGTCACTACCTGATCTGTGCTACCTGTACATGCACAGAACTTTTATTTGTGTGTACTGTAAGTTTCCTGCACTGTATGGTACTATCTGATCTGCTTTGTGCATGCATGAATAATTAACAGCGTTAACACTGTGATAAATAGGGGTCAGCACTGAGCCCCAAACCCTGGACACAACCAGCATAGATATAGTAACAACTTCAAAATAGAGGTTTTTATTATAAAAATGCTTCACAAATGTTTCTCCAAGGTTGCACAAGCAGGATTACAAACAATATTCTTCTTTCTTTGTTCTGCCCGTTCTAACTCCTGACTCTGACTCAACTAGATGAGGTAGGATGGCTTCCTTTTATGTTTGACTCTGGGGTATTTCTAGTACCAGGGCATAGTTCAATGGAAGCACTTCTGGGTCAAAAAGAAAAACAGAAAAAAATTAAGGATCATGAACCCCTACAGCACTCCCTGGTGGTACCCACAAGACCCAGCAGGGTTGTCTCATGGCACTACAACTCCCATACCATACAATACAATACAATACAATACAATACAATACAATTTATTTTTGTATAGCCCAAAATCACACAAGGAGTGCTGCAATGGACTTTAACAGGCCCTGCCTCTTGACAGCCCCCCAGCCTTGACTCTCTAATAAGACAAGGAAAAACTCCCAAAAACCCATTGTAAGGAAAAAATGGAAGAAACCTCGGGAAAGGCAGTTCAAAGAGAGACCCCTTTCCAGGTAGGTTGGGCGTCCAGTGGGTGTCAAAAAGAAGGGTGTCAATACAATACAATACACAGAACAGAACAAATCCTCAATATAGTATAAAAATAAAAATTTTAGAAGTATGGAGCAGAATTTAACAATGGATGACATCACATAATATGATTTGGATTTGTTAATAGTCCTGGAGACCTCATCCATCAAGCTGCCTCCCCCATTTGGACATTCCACAGCTGAAACAGTGCTGGGCCAACCAATCCGATGAAAGGACCTCTCTTTCCCATGATTTCAGCGATCCTCCATCAGGGATGACTTTACCATAAGCAGGCACAACAACTTGGCAGGTGGGCCATGGCACCAAGTGCCACATTTGAGTACCGAGAAGAGAAACAGAATAGGTGAGGGTTAGTATCAAAATCTAACTATCATGTTACTTATGTTTTAGTGCTAATGACTAACAAGAGAGATGCAGTATGTACAGTAAATCAGCAGCTCTAGTCAGGGTGTGCTAAACTGAAGTAATGAGTCTTCAGCAGGGATTTAAAAGCTGAGACAGAAGGGGCATCTCTTATTGTAGCAGGCAGACCATTCCACAGTTTAGGGGCCCTGTAACTAAAAGCTCGACCTCCCACTGTTATTTTATTAATCCTTGGAATCATAAGCAGACCGGCATCTTGAGATCTTATGTGCGCTCTGGTTTGTAAGTCATGATAAGTTCAGACAAGTAAGCTGGGTCTCGGCCATTTAATGCTTTATATGTTAAAAGGAGGTTTTTGAAATCTGCCCTAAACTTAACCAGGAGCCAGTGTAAGGATTTAAGAACTGGAGTTATATGTTTGTATTTTCTTATTCTTGTTATAATTCTTGCAGCAGCATTTTGGATTAACTGGAGGCTGTATAAAGAACAGTTTGAACATCCAGTGAACACCACATTGCAGTAGTCAATCCTACTAGAAATAAATGCATGAATCATGCTCTGCAGGTATTCGCATGGTTACTGTGATCCTGGGATGCTACCATCTAGTGCACGGGTGTCAAACTCCAGGCCTGGAGGGCCACAGTGGGTGCAGGTTTTCTTTCTAACCCTTTTCCTAATCAGTGTCCAGTTTTCACTGCTACTTAACTTCTTTTCCCTCTATTTTAATAACCCTGTTTTTAAGGATTAAGTCTTCTGAATTGATTCTTTTTTTCATTAAATGACAGCCAAACAGAAATGAGACATGAAACGAGCCAACAAATGACCAGCTAAATTGGGGCTTCAATCTCCAACCAGTTCCTTAATGAGAAAGTGATTCTTGCTGTTAATTAAACCTGTTATTCAATTCCATGGTTTGGTGCTACTCTCTTTTTGCCACAGCAGACATTTCCAAAACTGTTGATATTCTGTTTTTTTCTAAGAACTCCTAAAATGTTTTGGTAACATGAGGGATCAACCTTACTGAGACCATAATCTTTATTTTTAGATTTTGTTTGATGGGTACAGGTGAGCTGGTCATGTCCTGCTTGTTTTATGTCTCATTACTGTCTGACTGCTAATTAAGGAAAAAAACAACTAAGGGGCCTGAGTCAAGCTAATTAAAGCTAAGGCTAAAGAAGTTAATTGGCATCAAAAACTGGTCATAAATTAAGAAGATGGTTAGAATGAAAACCTGCAGCCACTGCGGCCCTCCAGGACTGGAGTTCGACACCACTGATCTAGTGGATGGGGGCATAAATATTTTTCTAAATATCAGAATACATATGTGATGTCACTACCTGATTGGTACTCCACATGGAATTACACCCTGCATTTGTTTAAAAAAAAAAACTTGCAGTATTTTAATTTGAGGGTTATATTAGCTAACCAGAATGAGAAAATTATGAAAACACTTTGTTGTTCTGCATAGATTCATTTTTTTGTTGAGTCTTCCCTTCTCTTTGCTATGTAGCGCAGATTGGGTAGAGACAAGGAGAGCCCACGCAAGCCAAGAGTATGAAACTGATCCCTTGTATGAGAAGTGGGTGTGTGTGTTAGTCATAGCAATAGGGGCTTGGGAAATGCAGAGAGAGATAAAGGATTCAGAGTATAGGCATGGTGGTGCAGTATTAGCACTGTTACCTCACAGCTCTTATCACATTTTTGGCCACAATGTAAACACTTCTCACTTAACAACCTACCTGTTTAACAACTGTGTGGACTTACGACCAGCTCTCTGAACAGTTGGTACTATACACTGTACGAGAACCTTGGTCATGGAAATAGCAGCATGGCACCTCAGCAAGTAGCCTGCCATGTTTGCTGATGACACTGCTATTGTGGGCTGCATCAGGAGTGGGCAAGAGGAGGAGTATAGGAAGCTAATCAAAGACTTTGTTAAATGGTGCGACTCGAACCACTTACACCTGAACACCAGCATGACCAAGGAACTGGTGGTGGATTTTAGGAGGCCCAGTCCCCTCATGGACCCCGTGATCATCAGACGAGACTGTGTGCAGAGGGTACAGACCTATAAATACCTGGGAGTGCAGCTGGATGACAAATTGGACTGGACTGCCAATACTGATGCTCTGTGTAAGAAAGGTCAGAGCCGACTATACTTCCTTAGAAGACTGGCATCCTTCAACATCTGCAATAAGATGCTGCAGATGTTCTACCAGACGGTTGTGGCGAGCGCCCTCTTCTACGCGGTGGTGTGCTGGGGAGGCAGCGTAAAGATGAAAGACGTCTCACACCTGGACAAACTTGTTAGGAAGGCAGGCTCTATTGTAGGAATGAAGCTGGACAGTTTAACATCTGTAGCAGAGCTCAGGGCACTAAGCAAACTCCTGTCAATCATGGAGAATTCACTGCATCCACAGAACAGTGTCATCTCCAGACAGAGGAGCAGCTTCAGCGACAGACTGCTGTCACCGTCCTGCTCCACTGACAGACTGAGGAGATCATTCCTCCGCCACACTATGCGACTCTTCAATTCCACCCGGTGGAGTAAATGCTAACATTACTCAAAGTTATTGTCTGCTTTTACATGCATTTTTATTACTCTTTAATTTAATATTGTTTTTTGTATCTGTATACTGCTGCTGGATAATGTGAATTTCCCCTTGGGATTAATAAAGTATCTATCTATCTATCTATCTATCTATCTATCTATCTATCTATCTATCTATCTATCTACCCTGTACAGTTTCAGTCTCTTTCCCATAGGCAGTCAGTATTCACTGAGACATGAGTGTGAAGTATACACGCCCGCACATTCTGAGCCTGGCATGCTGCTTTTTTTTTTTTCCTGCCCAGTCACACTGCTGCCTCATGCCCATCACGTGACCCCCACCCCACTGAACTAGCTGTGTTTTTCTGTCACAATAGGTGCAGAAGTTCTCCTGCAGCTACAATGAGGCTGTAATTATGAAAAAGAGAAAAAGGGGGATAAAAAAAATCTCCATGAGAGGAGTCTGCTGTGATACGTCTCAATTCAGCCTGCAGCAGAAAAATCTTAAGTGTACACAGAGCATGGACTCTGGTTGAAGCTCCTCGTTTAACAACCTAGTTGTATTAACGTAACTCGTCGTTAAGTGAGAAGTGTTTGTAATCCATCCAGGACAGTTGGCAGAAGCGTCTCTAGTCCTCAGCAACACTTAAAACGCTGTTTCATCATTATTATCACCTCAACCCTAGTTCAGTTTCTTTTTCCCCATTGACCTGAAGACATTTTGCCAAGTCGACAAAATCCCACATTTCATGCTTTTTCGCCAAATTAGAAGCAAAGCAAATTTACCCATCACTAGTGATATTAAAGCCTATTTAAGGTGATGGTGCACATGGCATTGTGTCTTAAATCTCATTTTTTGGAGGGATTAATGTGGTTTGCAATTTAAAGTACTACCAAGAAAATTAATGCTAGGATTATTTTTGCCTTTTTCCTGATTTTCACTTAGAGAATGATGCTCTTCTTTCTGGATTCGTCAGTTTCTGCCTGTACACCTGCACTTTTTTTAACACTTTCATCTCCTGGTAATATTTTCTGTGCAAATAATCCAGGCTTTCGCTGCAAACTGACTCACAGAGGGTAATTGTTGGTTATTCCTTTTATTAAATTGTTGCTAATATTATTTTTCTGTTACCAGTCTAGTTGAGTGTTTTAATGTAGTTAGCTGATTTGATGGGTTCTGCATGTTCCGTAGAACAAAATGAGAAAGACAAGTAATTGAGAGTGAAATTAACACTACTTAGGTAGTAGATACCTCATCAATCAAACTGTTCAAGTATAAAGTAATTAATGTTTGATTTTAATCCTCTAAATTAGAATTTAATAAACACATTTAGTTTGGTGCCCATGGTTAAAAGGGTGAAGAAAGCACTACACTGGTATATATTGTATATAATGTTACTATTATTAACTGTTTTACTATTGTTACTAGTTTGCGTGTGTGTCATGAATGTGCACTGGAGGACATCCTGGGGTATGTAAGAACCCACCGGGACGAGAGGGGGCGCTGTCGCTAACATTCTCTTCTCCTTCTCTCCCTGCAGCACCAATAAACCACCCAGTGATGGCACTTAGTCTCGACCCCTCCAGTTCCCCAGTTATAAGAACATCGGCTGCCTGGACGGAGCTCCCCACAGACAGAACCTGCCAAACCTTCTTTTGTTTAGTTAAGAGCCTAAGGGCGAGAAACCTAGATGCTCAGAGGCATTGTTTTTTGCTGGAACTTTCAGTTAAATTAAACAGGACAGCCCGGCTGGCATCCCAATTTTTATTTTTTGAGTGACCTGTCATTGCTGCACCTGGCCACAGGAAGATCTAAAAGTAAGAATTTGATTGTGTTACCTACACAGGGCAATCATTTTGAATTTAAGCTAAGTTTGCAATGCAGTTTATGGAAATTTGCTGAATGAAGGTGTCATGCCCCGTTACCACAGGCAGTGGACACCAACCACTTTTGGAGAATCTTGTAGTTCAAGGTGGAATAAGGCAAATGAGGATACACCAATATGTTTTTAGTGCAAATATGTGAACAGTACATATTTCTTAAACAGCAAAAAGCAACAGGGCCATTGTGCAGTGATATAAAATTCTTTAAAAATAGTGCAGTGGGGAAATTAATCAAATCTAATAAATAATTAAAACCAACAGGCTTCTCACAGATTTTTATATCTGTGTCCTTCACTGGTCGCCCCTGCTCTCACTCCAAGTCTATTCAGCTGGCACAAGAAACCCTTGAGCCCGGTCTTCTCAACTCAGTCTTGGCCACCTCAGCCAGTACCCGTAGAGAGTCCCAGAGCCCGGCTTTCTCTCTCTCTCTGCCATCTCCATTGATGTCCACAGTGAGTTTCTCAGAGTCCACACTTGTCCCTGTTGCCTCTGACTCAGAAAGTTTACATCGACTCCTCCCGGAATGACACTCTTCACATGTTCCCTGGAGCGTCACCAGAGCAGTCCGCTTTCTTTATCTGTCTCTGTCTCTCTTCTGGATATCAATAGTGTCACGTATTGGTGTCTGAGGATCACCAACTGAACTCTGTTCATGTGTGTTATACCACCCCAGGATGAGATGGGGCGCAGTCACTAAACAAGTCATCTCTTTTTGTTTCCACAGCACAGAGAAACCACCCCTTGAAGAGAACTGAACTCCGCACCTCAAACGTCTCAGAGGCCCTGCCCTTGTGGACTGAGACACTATAAAACTGAGAAGCTCCCAGAAAAGGGCGTCTTACTTTAGGGAGAGACCTCCGCATGGCACAACCCCCCGTCACTAACTTGCTCAGATGAGCCCCTTTTTCTTCCAAGCCTGGTTGGCTAAGATGCCATTTATGAAAATTGATTTCTGTTGCACCAGGATGAGATAGGGTGCAGTCACAAAACAAGTCATCTCTTTTTTTTCCGTATCACAGAGAAACCACCCCTTGAAGAGAACTGAACTCCATACCTCAGATGTCTCAGAGGCAACGCCCATGTGGACTGGGACACTATGAAACTGTAGATGATCCCGTCTCACTTCAGGGAGAGACCTCTGAATGGTGACTAATCCTCTCAGGTGAACTCCTTTTTCTTCCAAGACTGGTTGGCTAAGAGTGATTTCTGTTGCACCACCAAGTGATTTGTGTTCAGTTTTTGGACAATTGTATTAAACAGGGTGACCCAGTTGGCATCCCAACTCCTCCCAGAATAGCACTTCTCACACGTTCCCTGCAGCATCACCAGACCAGTCCACTCTCTTTATCTCTTTCTGCCACTGTCTCTCTTACTGGTTTACTCTGCCAATTCTTGTCTCTATTTTTCATTTATTCATTTTTGTCTTTTTTTATCCCTTTCTCCTTGCACTCACACCTTTATACCCCGAGTGTAGGTCCTGCACTAAACAACTCACAGACCACTAAGGAGAGATGTCTGCGCTGATCTCTAACTCACTCACGAATAATTAATTAGCCCTTTCCCCTTGTCAATAATGAGACAAATGAGTCACAAAAAAATTTGGGGCAGCCACCCGTATAATTATTCCTGCAAAAGAGTTAAAATGAGAGTACATTGGTGTACAGATTCGAGTCCAAAACAGAACTGTCTTGATGAGGCAAAGATGGCGGTTGTAAAACAGAGGATGGGAAGTGACATCATCAGGGCTGAAACCAGAAGTGGCATCATCAGGACCAGAACTAGAATTGGCATAATTGGACCTGGAACCAGCAGTGACATCATTGGGACCAGGCGAATTTCCCATAATCGGTCTGCAATGGAAAGAGAGAAAGGGTCAGTATACTCTGCCACCCCCAGGTCTGCTGTGGAATTACCCTCATTCAGGCCCTTTAGCTGCTTCCTATGCGCACGTGTGTGACACCCTCTAAAGCACTCCTTGGCCGCAAGTCTTCCCTATTCACACACACAGCCACACTACCTGAGTTCCACTATTGTAAAACTGCACCCCACCATTTTGCCACAGCTCATTGACACTCCATGCCACAGTGGGCTCTCTTTTGCATTTTTTCATTTCCTGTCTGAGCTAATTTATCGAAAGCTTGATTTTTCTTTCACTTTTAACTTCTATTGTATATTTGTTTATATATATGTGTTGATTTTGTAAATGATGAATAATTATTTGTCTTGTATGCATATTTATTCTGTTATTGGGCTAGCTATGCACTGTGTCTTTGAAAGTTAATATGTTCCATGTTTTTTGTGGGTGGTTCCCCCAAAGGGCAAAGCCATCTGCCAATCACCCCTTGGAACAGCAGTCCACCAAATAAAACCAGAGAGTCTCCCACAATTCCTGGCAGTTTACTTTGAATGCGCTTAGGAGTTACTGTGAGTTTTCTGTGCTTATGGTCTCCCATTCAGACATCTCTGTTGGTCGCCATATGAGCCTGGCTCACTCATACTCATTCTCTGCCACTTTCGTCGATCACCATCAGGAAGTCATCTGGAACCCTGGATCTCCCTTGATCCAAATAGCTGCTCAGCAGGTTCTCTCTTTCCTTCTGAGGACGGCACCTCGTGTTCCACCCCGAGACTTTCTCCTGACCTGTGTCTCTTTCTTTCTTCAGTTCACTGTCTTTCTAATTCTTATGTTATCTACTCAGATCTTTAATCCCATACTGTAAGTGCTGCACTAATAGCCACCTGGAGCTGCTAATGAGGGATTGAGAAAGAAAAATTAGACTTAGGGGTCACATAAGTCATTTAGAGGTGGTATATTTATTGCACATAAATGCTTTCCACTTTATAACATTGCATCTATTATAGGAGTAGTATAAAAGGGTTAATATCTGTCAGAATTGTATTGTAGCATATCAGGGAACCAGAAAAAGATCAAGTGAACAACAAAGAACAAGAAGGTTCTGGGTGATGGTTCAAGATGGTGTGCCCAGTAAGACTTGACAATTGTCACAAATGCGGTTTTCCATAAAAGAATAAGAGCTGAATTTAAAAGACACTGTAAGACAAGAATGTAGTAGAATAAGACTTTTGTTTTGGGCTTATGTAAGCTGGTTATTCTCTCTGCTAAAACACTTCATGTTTTTTGAACCAATCAGAGTAAATGTCAGGTAACGTGTGAATTTTAATTGAGCACTGTTATGCAAATTCAGACCTTTGCTTTTATACTGTGACCTCTTCTTCCAAATTTACACTGGTTGTCACAGACTAAAATCAAATGTATGTTTTTATTATATTATAGTAATAATAATAGCAGCTCACTACTGAAAATGCAAACGGCCCAGACTCAAACCCAGAACCTTTGGGTTGTAAAGTAGCAGTTCTTACCTCTACACCATTCAGGTAAACATATCAACTCCCTGTTAATTGACATTTTAGCTTGGGTTTTTAACTCATTGACAGCAACATGTAAATTGAATGATTTTTTTTTTTTTTACTTTGGTTATATTCTTGAATAAAAGCCCACGTGTTTATTTGATATTTGGACTGAAGTCTTCACACATTATACACTTCACATCATTATTAGTATAAAATGGAAAAAGTTTCTATTTTAGCTATGTTTTCAGCATTTCTTGCCTTGCAGTTCCTGTTATTCTTCATTTACACAGATCATTGTAGACACAGAGCACACATGAAATGCATGTATTCCAAATAACAATATATTATTTACCCTCTACAACTCCATGCACCTCACACCCTAAACAGACTTGAGCTGGGAGAACTTTGACTGCAAATGTTTTGGGATAGCAGGCAGCTTGTTGCTGATCGAGACATTCGCAAAAGAAAAGACGCCGATATAGAAGTGCAGAGGTATTTAAGGTACCCCGAGATTACGACTTTTTTTGTAGGCTTCTGGGATTCTAGTGTTAATGAGGGAATTGGTTGATTGCATGTTCTAGTGTGGGTGCAATCAGCACAACCATCCCTGATTGACACTCCAAGGTTTATTCACAAGGACAAAAAGGGTCTGAGGAGGAGAGACTGGGAGATTGAGATCGAGAACAGAAACGAACTAGAAGAAGAAGAGAGAGGGAGACAGAGAGAGATTTGGGTAAGGTGTGAAAGAAACTAAGCCACAATATTTTAAAGTTCTGAATACCAGTTAAAGCAGTGTCCTTTTTTTATAGTTTGGATATCTCCAACCCTCTAACTCTTTCCATTAATCTTTGTTCATACCAACAAGAGTTAGGTCACGTCTGGTGACCCTTAGTTAGCAAACATTTACCAGCTTTATTGCTTACAGAGATCATTAATTGTCTTATTGATCAATAATTGCTTATCCTTGAAACTCCAAAATACTCTAAACCTATAAAGATAAAGATTTGGTTACAGCATAAGAAAATAACTAGTAGGAAACAATTTAATATGCATGAAATCCAGTTCATTACTTATTGTTAAACAACAATATATATTTTCCTAGTGATAGGATCTGAAGTTAACAGAGCAGAATAGAAACCCTAAATAGACACATTTACAAACTGAGTATATATATTCTTCCATGGAGGTGAGGCGGTTGGGTTGTCCCATGACGGAGGAGCGGAGCTCCTTGGGCAGGTCACTCCTGCTGAGCATTAGGAGCAGGATGAACCGAGGGCTCCAAGGATCATCCAACAGTCACCGATGGTTGATGGTGGGACGATGGAGTGCCAATGAGTATCAGCTGAGGTGGCTGAGATGAGAGCCTAAACAGGGTTGACTGCATTTGCTGGCATCTCAACCCTACTGTGAAGACACAGAGACTGGGCAGGGGAAGTAAGAGAGAGAGAGAGAGAGACACTGGGAATTAACAGAAAGGTGTTATAAAATAAAATGTTATTATTATTAACATGAAATCAACATGACTGATTTGATTGTATTTATTGAGATCTATTTATTGATGATATTAGCCTCCACATATACTATTTTTATGGATTATTTATTGGAATATTTTTACACAACACTTTTTAGACCCCAATTGATTTCTTGCGAATAAACATGATGCACTTTTGTATCATATCTTGTTGTTTGTGTCCTCATTCATTCTACTCACCCCTCGGGTGTGACTATCAGGGTCCTAGTTTTCGGAAGAGGCCTAAAGTTGTGGGCACCAGGGGTGTCACAGGCACCCAACTACAATATTTTGCTTTTTTTTTTTTACATATACCTAATGCTTACTTCAGTATTTATTTCAGCATTTCTTGCACTGCCCTGCACTTTTTACGCATATGTTCACATTCTTTGTATTTATCTCAGGTTTGTGCTTATCAATTGTCTGTTATGTATACTTGGGGAGTCATCAAATAAACTGAGTAAAATTCCTTGTATTTGTGCATACTTGGCCAATAAATGTGACTCTGATTCTGATTTTATGTGTTTGTATTTCATTAACTTTGTGTCCAAGTGAGACACAGACGTCACATCATAAAGGTGTCACTGCCCAACACTGTTTGTTGCCAGGCCTGTGTGGGTGAGAAGGAGCAGAGGATCTCAGGAGTGCCTCCTCATACATGTGTGCTGATCCATTGAGTATCCTGTATTAAAGGAGGACTCAAGGACTTGAACTTAAATTGTGCTGATCCAAGGAGCCAGTGGAGTGATCTGCAAATAGGAGTGACATGTGCCTGTCTTGGCTGGTTGTATACAAGATGTGTCGCTGAATTTTGGATTAGTACTAAGTACTCTCGTCTCGCCCGTCCCTGTTCATTTCATTATTCTCTTTATGAAAACGGGATTCTTCAAACTTTTTTAGCTGTTCCTGCTAGGGATTTCCACAGCAGATCATCTTTTTCAATATCTTCCTGTCTTCTGCATCTTTCTCTGTCACACCCATCACCTGCATGTCCTCTCACACCACATCCATAAAACTTCTCATAGGCCTTCCTCGTCTCCTCTTGCCTGGCAGCTCTATCCTTAGCACCCTTCTCACAATATACCCAGCATCTCTCCTCTGCACATGTCCAAACCAACATAATTTCATCTCTCTGACTTTGTCTCCAAACCGTCCAACCTGAGATGACCGTCTAATGTCCTAATTTCTAATCCTATCCATCCTCGTCACACCCAATGCAAATCTTAGCATCTTTAACTCTGCCACTTCCAGCTCTGTCTCCTGTTTTCTGGTCAGTGCCACCGTCTCCAGCCCTGATAACATAGCTGGTGTCACTACCGTCCTGTAGAACTTTCATTGATTTCTTATAAACACTGGTGTATAGTATGTGCAGAACATTAGGTCATTAGAAAAGTTGGGACGAAAGCAGATCATTAAGCACAACAAGTACTGTATGTGTCCAAAAAAACACCAAGTCAAGATACGAAGGTCATTAAAGTCCTATTTTCCATCACACTACATGATAAAAATACAGCATACCCTTCATACTGTCCTGTTAGGGTATCTTGAATTAGTATTATTGTTTTGGCTTATGCAATACATACAACATATTGAATGCATGTAATAATTTATGTAGTAATGAATGTAATAATTTATAAAAATAATCTGCTGACTTAATTGGAGCTTCTTTTTATGATGGACAGCGTATTCTCAATGCAAAACATTTCACAATGAGAAACGCAGAGACTAGGATGACCTGATTTCAATGACTACCTGGGAATTTAACGTGCTGTACCTACTTTGGTAATTTTCCTCTTCTCATTTTCAGCCTTTTGTCACTTAATAAGATGCTCATTGAAGAGAACATTCACAGCCATCAGTTTCATTTTGAAAGTGTTTATTATCATATAAAGAGACAGTGAATGGAATCCACGTGTTTCCTTACACTGGCGCTCCAACCCAGGATGTAAATTTGCGAAGAGTGAATGTGTGTCTGGGTTGTCACTACTACTTTCTCTTTTTCTCCTTCTCCTCCTCTTTATTCTTCTTCATCTTCTCCTCCACTTCTCCTTCTGCTTCTCCTCCTCTTTCTTCTCCTTCTCCTCCTCCTCCTTCTTCTTCTTCAATAGCTATTCCCATTGTTATATGGGGATGGTATTATTTTTTTTTAATAGACTTCTGGAATAAAGGCTCTGGCATGATTTTTATGGCCAGACGTCTTTCCCGACACCAAACCTCCCCATTTACCTGGGATTGTGACCAGCTCCAAAATGGAGGGTGGGTTCGTGGGTTGTCATTTTATTTTCTTTTATAGGCTGTGTAATGGATGGCATAACATCTTCTAGCAACCCAGCCAGCATTGAGCAGGGACCCTTACCCCGTGAACATGCCAGTGTGATGGAAGGACTAGATGAGATGTTGTTTAATGAATATTTTCTTCCACATTACGATAGATGGCAGCATCCCTGGGCTTTGGTATCCATTTGGAAACCCACAGGGTATGCAGGGAGCTGGGGTCCTGAACTACAGCCGTGTTGGATTCTGTGGCACTGGAAGTGTTCCCGGGTCTGAAATAAAAGGAGCTGCTTCACCTCACCTCAGGGAGTTAGAGTTGGGAAGCTGAGAGCAACACTGAACTGGATGTGGAAAGAGGAAGAAATTTACTTTTTTCAAATGTTTTGCCTGGCATTTGTGTGTAATTGTGTTTAGTGAAAAATAAAAAAAAATTATTTGAACCCAGAATTATGTGAGGTTGCTTTGTATCTGATGTTTGGGGTTCAGTGACGCCCCCTTGTGGTCACAGTTGATTGAGTCAATAATTGGATGTGAATAAATTGTGGGCCTGGACTTGTCACCATCATAGAATCTACCAGAAATTCTTCATTATACTAGAGTGTGCCTGAGGATAATGTGAGTCCATCTCTCACAAGACTGAAATTCAACTGAAAGTGGACCTTGCAACCTTACAATGGCCCTAAACATAGCAGCAAATCCACCAAGGAAGTGATGAATAGAAAGAAAGAAAGGGAGGCTTCTGGAATTGCAAGGTCAAATTCCCATCAAAATGCTGCAGGGCATGACACCCCTCAAAAGCAAGACACCCCGCAAACAAATCACAGCTGGAAGAATTCTGCATGGAGGAGTGGCATAAACTTTCTGCCAGTTGATGTTGTGGACTGTTAGATGATAATTCCACCCTGGTGGAGCACTATTAGCTGTTAGAGCCAAGGATGGGCTTATTTTTTCCACAGATGGAAATGGCCTGTCTGTTCAGTTTTCATTAAATAAATCTCTCTATATATAAAATCCAACATCTGTCTGTCTGCCTGCCTGCCTGCCTGTCTGAATATCCGTTTTTCATGAGAAAGCTACTTAACAGATTTATTTATTTTTTTATTTATTTTTTCTTTTTTATTAATTTTATTGTAATCATTCCATACAAATCAATCAATTTTTACAAAAAGTAGGACTGAGAACAAGCTACTTAACAGATTTAGATTGTTTTTTTTTCTATAATTTGCTTGCTTGCGATTTCTCTCACTGTGTAATGTATTATAGTTCACTTGCGGTACTGATTTATTTGTGCAAATGAGACACAGTGGGCTGGGAATGCCTCCTTATTCATGCACCAGCCTGGGGCTTATCTTACATCCGCTTAGCTAGCAAACGAGAGATCTTCTTAAAGGATTTAGCTCAAATTTTTTTCTAGAATTTGCTTGAACATTCCGGTTGATTTTGCGACTTCTCTCATCGCACTAAGTATCATAGTTCACTTGTGGTACCGATTTATTTGCACGAATCCGAGAGAGACATAATGGACCAAGGGGAAGGGCGCGGGGCCCTCCTCACTCACTCGCCAGCTTCAGGAGTGTACCTTACCTCCACTTAGCTAGCCAACGAGAGAACTACTTAACGGATTTTGATCGGGTTTTATCTATAATTTTCTTGAACATTCTGGTTGATTTTTCTCATCATAGTTCACTTGCAGAAGTGATATATTCACGCTAATCTGAGACAGAGGCTGCGGGCCGAGTGGACGGGGGAAACGTGACATCAGGAGTAGGGAGCCGGGCAGGACCATCCTCACTGTCCTATTTCACTACTATGCGGGTGGAGCCGCAGGAGATGGCTAGTCATTAATAAGTCAAATTTTCTTTTTTTTTTCTTCAATTACATCAACTTTAGCTGTAGAAACTGTTCAAATTTGGATGTGTCCACGTGTTAAAAAGGAAAAAATTATAATTTCGTGGGGTGCCCTTACTTTTTTACATGAACGTATATACGTCTAAACTTTGCTTTTGTGAATGCTATTTTGACAGTCTGTTTTCTTGCATATATTTTGCTACTGATGTTACCTGAGCTCTGACAATTGTTTTAGACCCCCAAAAAACAAGTCCACTCACTTAGCATTTGTCAGTTTGGACAGAATTGAAACAAAGTGCGAATTTTAGGTGATCTGTACCTAAAGATGGCCCATGTGAGGTCTGTCAAATATGCAGTGAATGTTGGTGTGCGATGTCACAACGCATGGCATTGTAATAATAAAAACATTTAATGGCATGGGTGGTGATATAGTGATGCCCTGTGCGACAGAACCCTGGGCATCTGTAGTCATAACCAAGCAGTAGGCGAGAGATTAAGACACAGACATCAAAGATGGCAGAGTAACAGAATTTCTCTTTTATTCTATTGGCTGCTAGACCAACATGATTGCCATGAGAAAAAAAGAAGAAGAAAGAAACCGATTTGATCTTTGTAAATATTGGTTCCTGTGCAGCAGTTCGTTTGTCCCTCTTGCCTTATTTTTATTTGGAGTCGAAGGAAGGGAGGAGGACTGCATTTCAGTCTGCAGATGGGCAATCTGTTTTAACTGATGACTTTTGCTTCGGGGCTTCATCCTTACATATTTTTGTTTGACTCACCTGTACTTAAAGCACACTTTGTCACCTTTTTACAATTTCACGTCTGTGCCTTTGTGCTCTCACGGTCGATACCAAGGTTATTATAGTTTTGATTTTTAATATTAGTTTTTATTTCTAAAATATTTCTGATCTTACTAGGAAATTCAGTTTAGTTCTAATTTAGTTTTCATTTCACAGAAATATTTCTATTTTATTTTTATATATATTAGTTTCCGTGTTAGTTTTAGTAATTATGGTATGGTTAAAGAGCTACTATGGACTTAAGTTTTGTGTCACAATCAGATAGAAATCTACACTTAACACTAGAATTCCTGAATCCTGCGAAAAAACTCGTAATCCCAGCCCACCTTAAATCCCTTTGCACCTCTATCATCAGCATCTTTTGTTTTGTAAATGTGTCGATCAGCACAAGCAGCAAGTAGCCTGCTGTCCCTTCCCATTGACGGAGCTCAACTCTCCCAGCTCAAGCCAAGGCTCCTTATCTGCGTGTCAAGTTCCTGGAGTTGTACTGGGTAAATAATACAGTATGTCGTTATTTGGAATACTGTACATGCATTTCATGTGTGTTCCGTGTCCACAAAGATCTGGGTAAGTGTAGGATGAAAGAAAATGCGTGAAATGCAAGAAATGCTGAACACATACCTAAAGCAGAAACATTTTCTATGAAGAAACTTTTTTACACACAAGTGGCCAGTGTTATGTAATGAAGAACTTTTGTTTTTTTTATTTTTTGTCAGTTTATATCAGCCAGCTGTTGTCACTTGTGAGGGAACAGGCTATCAGGTCAGGAATATCTCAGCCAAGAATTAATCCATCATGTCTGCTATGCTAAAAGCCATTAACCGTCTGGCAAGGCGCTACATCCAGTTTTCATATGGTGTGGGTGCAACATGTTTTTGTCGACATACAAAGGGGATTTGCAAAAGTGTCTGGTTCTCCTAACATAATTGGAGCACAATACAGTACTCATATTGCAATACGGGAACCTAGTGAGAATGAAGCTGCTTTTGTTAGTTGTAAGCTGTTACAGTCCATTAATGTTGCAAGTTATCTGTGATGCCATGAGGTGGCTGAGAAACTTTGTGTCCCCAAGGCCTGGGACAGCCTGCCATTCATTTATTTAGAAGCAAAATAGATTTGAAAGATGTGACGGTGCTGTAAATGGTGGCTGGCTTGTTGTCGGATGGCATGTACTATGCAGTGTAACAGCAATCATTTCTTTACATGTGACAGGCGATAATGGCTACCCACTCGGATGCTGCTGGCTTATGCTTTTACCTGACTTCCAGAATGAAATGGAGAGGTGCTATAATGGCACGCAAGATCTTAGTTGGGGAGCACCACCAGATACTCTTGAATGCGGGTGGTGATGTCTCAGTGGGTCAGGTGGTAGCTGCTCTACCAGCCAATAGTACAAGGGTGTTGTACCATGTTAGCCATTATGGAAGTAATGAGAAGTCAAGCAAAATGACACCTTTTATTAACTAAAACGATTACAATAAGCAAGCTTTCGAGGCAACTCAGACCCCTAAAGCTTCATAAACTGCATATGTATGAGGTTGATTAGCATGCTCCATATATGGATGTTTCAGGGTGGTGTTATTTACAAGGTGATTGTGATTTATAGAGGGCAAATGGCACAGAAATACATGTACAGCAGGATTTATAAGCCTGATTATTTTTTTTTGGGCGTACACATTTTCCTGTTTTTTGAAGTGCCCATATTTCCAGGCTCGAATCCACACAAAATTTTATTAACAAGACCCCAGGAGAGAAAGATAAAGTGAAAGAAGTGTTCCATAGAGGATGCAAAGAAAATAAAGAGAGGAATAAAGAGTGTCACACGTGCGCTAAGGGGGCAGGCAGCCAAAGAGTCCAAGAACAAGAGATGGGGGATTGGAACAGAGTACTAACGCCTTTTCTATTCTCCCAACAGATCAACAGAAGATTAATAAAATGTTCTCACCTCAGTCCCACATAATAGCACCACTTCTGGCTCCCCGCAATGACATCATGTCCAGTTCCTTTTCCCGAAGATGTCACTTCCGGTCCCGTATTGATGACTTCACTTCCAACTCCTGATGACGACACCATCTCGGATCCACACTAATGATGTCACTTCCTGCAATATCATTTCCGCTTTTCTCATTTGCTACCACCATTCCATAAGAAACCCAATGAAGAGATTGCTTTTTTGTCAAATGTGCTTTTTTACAAATTTTGACCATTGAATCAGTCTTTTACGATTACTCGGACCATCAACATTATACGGGGAATTCCTCCAACTCTTTTTTTTTTTGTTTCTCTCTCGTATTTCTTCACAAGAGATACACGAGTGGATGAAAGGAATGTTTTGGGAGGTCAAAGACACAGGAGACTTGAAGACACGGGTTCAACTCTGGTGAACCACTGGCAAGTTGGTGCTTTCCGTAGGTGTGAGATGCAGAGTTTGGAGGAGCTACATGTGGTAAAATGAGAGACGTAGGTCTTTCCATATTGGAGAAAGGCCTACATGTGTCAGGCTAACTTCAAATAAAGTCCGTCTATTATCCTCTTTTTTTATATGGCTTGAGGAAAAATCTCAAGTCAAGGAGTCAGTTCTTGTTTTAGATTTTTTTGGCCTCCAAGCTCCCAAGCTATAGTTTGAGGCCCCTTAAACTATTGGAGGGGAGCTCAACGATGGTATTTGAGTGGGACATTTTTTATTATTGTAAATATTTTGTTGCTTATGGGTTTAATTAAATTCTCCAAATAACTGTATTTTTGTAAAATTTGGCTAATGCAGTCATTTTGAGCGGTTAAGTAAAGATTAAAGGGTAACAAGTGTCTATTACTTTTACTATTATGTAGCAAAACCTTACCAAACACTACTTTGGGTCTTCATAACACTTACAAAGCATCAGTTGTGCTCATCTAAGGAAACAACGGGCTGAAACAAAACTAAATTTTGAGGTGCCAATCTGGCCGCCCCCATTTAATTAATGGTTCAAACAAAAAACAACACTCAATGGCATGAAAATGAAATAACTTTTGCCACCAGAATAATGAGCTAGAATGACTATGACTGCCGTCAGGTGACTGGGGTGATTCTCTGCTCTGGTCGCTTGGCTAACAAATGACACCTCCTTCTGGGCAGTCGTGTGTTTATGGCTCAGGGACAGGAAGGGGCAGAGTCAGTTGCCCTCATTGGTGGGTTTCTCTACAATGTGGAGAAAAAATATGACAAGACAGTTTTTGGCAGTGCCACCTTTCACTACAGGGCAGTACCACATGCCTATGAGCAACTCAGAGGGTGACCCTGTGATTCACATGCATGACACAGTAAAGTGTTTATTCATCTCTGCAGTGTGACCCACTAACAAAACATCACTTTGGAGTGGTCTGAAGTGGTCTTAACTGAGACACACTTCTCCTGATATAACATACAGTAATTCCTCCTCGATCGCGGGGGTTGCGTTCCAGAACCCCCCGCGATAGATGAAAATCCGCAAAGTAGAAACCATATGTTTGTATGGTTATTTTTATATATTTTAAGCCCTTATAAACTCTCCAAAACTGTTAACATTATTAGAGCCCTCTAGACATGAAATAACACCCTTTAGTCAAAAGTTTAAACTGTGCTCCATGACAAGACAGAGATGACAGTTCTTTCTCACAATTAAAAGAATGCAAATATATCTTCTCTTCAAAGGAGTGCACGCATCAGGAGCAGAGAATTTAAGAGAGAGAGCACTCACTAAGAAAAGCAAACAATCAAAAAATCAATACGTGCTTTTGTGCTTTTAAGTATGCCGAAGCACCGCGATAAAGCGGCATTTTTTTAGATGAGCGTCCGTATCCTCTGTGCAAACAGCCCCTCTGCTCACACCCCCTCCATCAGGCAGAGAGAGTGACAGAGACATAGAAAAGCAAACAATCAAGCACCACGCGGGAAGCATATCATATATTATTGAGGAGTTTTAGTTAATATGTAATACATGCTCTGATTGGGTAGCTTCTAAGCCATCCGCCAATAGCGTCCCTTGTATGAAATCAACTAGGCAAACAAACTGAGGAAGCATGTACCATAAATTAAAAGACCCATTGTCCGCAGAAATCTGCGAACCAGCGAAAAATCCGTGATATATATTTAGATATGCTTACATTTAAAATCCACGATAGAGTGAATCCGCGAAAGTCGAAGTGCGATATAGCGAGGGATTACTGTATTTAGATAGATAGATAAATTATTAATCCCAAGGGGAAATTCACATACTCCAGCAGCAGCATACATAATAAAAACCAATATTAAATTAAAGAGTGATAACAATGAAAATATAACAGACAATAACTTTGTATAATGTTAACGTTTACCCCCCGGGTGGAATTGAAGAGTCGCATAGTGTGGGGTCTCCTCAGTCTATCAGTGGAGCAGGACGGTGACAGCAGTCTGTCGCTGAAGCTGCTCCTCTGTCTGGAGATGATCCTGTTTAGTGGATGCCTTGGATTCTCCATGATTGACAGGAGCCTGCTCAGCGCCCGTCGCTCTGCCACGGATGTCAAACTGTCCAGCTCCATGCCTACAATGGAGCCTCCCTTCCTCACCAGTTTGTCCAGGTGTGAGGTGTCCCTCTTCTTTATGCTGCCTCCCCAGCACACCACCGCGTAGAAGAGGGCGCTCGCCACAACAGTCTGGTAGAACATCTGCAGCATCTTATTGCAGATGTTGAAGGACGCCAGCCTTCTAAGGAAGTATAGTCGGCTCTGTCCTCTCTTGCACAGAGCATCAGTATTGGCAGTCCAGTTCAATTTATCATCCAGCTGCACTACCAGGTATTTATATGTCTGCACCCTCTGCACACAGTCTCCTCTGATGATCACGGGGTCCATGAGGGGCCTGGGCCTCCTAAAATCCACCACCAGCTCCTTGGTTTTGCTGGTGTTCAGTTGTAAGTGGTTTGAGTCGCACCATTTAACAAAGTCCTTGATTAGGTTCCTGTACTCCTCCTCCTGCCCACTCCTGATGCAGCCCACCATAGTAGTGTCATCAGTGAACTTTTGCACGTGGCAGGACTCCGACTTGTATTGTAAGTATGATGTATGTTGGCTGAACAGGACCAGAGAAAGTACTGTCCCCTGCGGTACTCTGGTGCTGCTGACCACAATGTCAGACCTGCAGTTCCTGAGACGCACATACTGAGGTCTGTCTGTAAGATAGTCCACGATCCATGGCACCAGGTATGAATCTACTCCCATCTCTGTCAGCTTGTCCCTAGTATTAGTATAATCCTTCATATTAACAAGTCATTTTACCATCAGGTCAATATGCCGCACCTTTACAACATGTGAAGGACATCCAACACTAAATCTTAAATGTGAGCTTTTGTCTATAAACAAGTCACTAATAATTATTGCCAAAAAAAAAAAGGAATTCAATGGTACTATGCTTACTGAAAGTCAATTAGCACATGCAAGTAAGAATTTCACTGTACGCTGCACATGTCACTATAATGACCCTAAAAACCTATCTACGTAAATAGGTGTTATAATGAGCAGAGAAATGACATTTTGGAATTTCAGTAAAACAATTGTTCTTTAAAAGGTGAGCACCTTCCAGCCTCACTGCTTGTACAGAATACAAAGAAGGCAGATAAAACCACCCCGACCCAGATCACTTTTTTGGCTCTTTTCCATGTCACATCCATCTGCAATGCAATCCTGAGTGACAGTTTTGGAGAGCTATCTAGTCTCTGCAGTATTGCAGAAATCAATATAGATTTCAGAAACTGGCCCATTAGCCAGCAGGTGTCATTTAAAATTACACAGGATGACTGAGCAAAAAAAAAAAAAAATTAAATAATGCTGAGTTCCTGATAAAGATGGAAGCTGCGAGGATTATCACCAAAATTTGCATTAAAACTGCAAACAACCTAAAGTTAACCTTATCAAAATGAGCTTGACCAGCATTTGCCATTCATTCCAGGGAAATTTGATAGTATAGCGGAATTTGACCCATGCCACCTATTTATTTTTCCTTATTTTTATTTTGATATAATTGCAAGTTATTTGAGCCATGTTATACATAGCAAAAGGCAAACAGTCCCCTTTTTCAGCCCACCACCAGACCAAATCATATATTCCTTTCATGAGGCCATCAGCCAAGCATTATGTTGATGGTAGGGGAGAATCATTAGAGGACAGCAACTCCTAATTTACTTATTTCAATCCAGGATGGTAGAAAAACCAAGGGTCTCAGCAGATTCAAATAGGTTTCAATCACATTAGGCAGCTACTTGTTCCTGTGTGTTTCGATAACAACAATAACAAATTTATTTATATGGCACATTTTCATACAAATAATGTAGCTCAAATTGCTTTATATGATGAAGAAAAGAGAAATAAAAGACAAAGTAAGAATTAGAATAAGACAACACTAATTAACATAAAATAAGAGTAAGGTCTGATGGCCAGGGAGGACAGAAAAAACAAAGAAAAAAACTCCAGACTTCTGGAGAGAAAAAAATAAATCTGCAGGGGTTCCAGGCCACGAGACCACCCAGTCCCCTCTAGACATTCTACCTAACATAAATGAAACAGTCCACTTTGTATTTAGGGTTCTCTTGGAAGGACTTGATGATGATGGTCATGTAGACTTCTGGCTTTAAATCCATCAATGTAGGACATCACGGTGCTTTGATTAGGTGGTGATGGCATAGATCGCCACCACAGAAAACCAGGAAAAGAAACAGAAGAGAGAGTAGGGGTCAGTACAGATTTTAAAGCCACCATGAATAGTTATTATTCTGAATTGAATATACAGAGTATATACATTACAAATGTACAATGTTTCCTTGAAAAATGTTTTATCTTGTTATGATGCTGTTTCCACAAGGAATCAAAAAGGGGGGGGGGGGCTAGGCGGGGGTTTGACTTGAAAAAACACAAGCCAGACCAGCCCTTCATCCAGGTCTTGCTGCCCGGAGCAAGTATCACCCCAGGCAGCCTAACCCCAAATGAAAAACAGTTCCTGGGTTGAACATCTTATGAGAAGAATTTAGGAGTTGAAGTGAACTCCACACTATCAACTGCCAGACAGTGTTCAGAAGGCATTAAGGAGGCTAATTGAATGTCAAGATATATGTGGTGAGACACAAAAATAACCGGACTGGGCTTGAGGCTTTCCTGGAAAACCGTCTGGAGGTTAGCCGAACCTTAACCATAGAACTATATCCCCTCCTACACGTTAATGTCAATGTCAATTTATTTATATAGCAAATTTAAAACAACATAGTAATGCTGCGGCCAAAGTGCTTTACAATAATAGAATAAAAGAAAAATAAAAAAACTAAAACAATAAACAATAAAACATAAATAGTAATAAAATATAAGAACATAAAATAAGATAGATAATAAATAGAAATAATGTTATATGATCACAAAGAGGAAAACCATCAGTATTATTGAAGGCCACTGAATGCAAGTGAAAAGAAGTGAGTTTTTAATCTTGTTTTGAACTGTTCAATTGTAGACGACTCCTTAATATGATGAGGTAGAGAGTTCCACAGGCGAGGGGCAGCAGCTGCAAAGGCCCTGTCCCCCTTGGTTTTACATTTGGTACGAGGGACAACAAGAGACAACTGACCAGAAGATCTAAGCACTCTGTATGGCTGGTGTAAAACACACAGTTCAGATAAATAGGCAGGAGCAAGCCCATGTAACGATTTAAAAACTAGCAGCAAGATTTTAAAATCAATTCGAAAACTGACAGGCAGCCAGTGTAAAGAAGCTAAAATAGGAGAAACAAAGTCATACTTCCTTGCCCCAACCAGAAAGTGAGCGGCAGCATTTTGGACTAGCTATAACCTGCATATCAGAGATTTGCTAATCCCAGAATACAGCGAATTGCAATAATCGAGGCGAGAAAAAATAAAAGCATGAGTAGCTTTCTCAAGATCTTTAGAAGATAAAAAAGGCTTTATCTTACCTAATAGTTGGAAAAAGCAACTCTTGATTACAGAATTTATTTGTTTCTCAAAAGAGTGGTTACTATCAAAGGTAACACCAAGATTGCGAACTTCAGGTTTGGAAAAGACAGAGAAAGAGCCGAGAAGTCCAAGACCAATTTGGGCTTTTGCTGGTGGACCCACTTTAAGCACCTCTGTTTTATTTTGATTTAGATCAAGAAAATTATTAGCCATCCAGGATCTTAGTTCAGACAGACAGTTGTGGAGTTGATTTGTTGCAGAGTTGCAGACGGGAATAAAAACCTGAGTATCATCAGCATAGCAGTGAAAAGAAATGTTAAATTTCCTAAAAATCACTCCAATAGGGTGAAGGTATATAGAGAATAAAATGGGACCCAAAATGGATCCCTGAGGAACACCATATTTGAGAGGAGCAGTAGATGAAAAAGAGGAATTTAAAGTCATTGAAAATTGTCTACCAGTTAAATATGACCTGAACCAGTTAAGAGCAGCCCCTTTAAGCCCAACAAGATGTTTGAGCCACATCAGCAATATTTCATGGTCAATGGTGTCAAAGGCAGCGGACAGGTCAAGGAGGACAAGGACTGCCACATCACCTGAGTCAGTAATAATAGAGATGTCGTTGAACACTTTCAGGAGTGTCGTTTCAGCACTATGATAATGCCTAAAACCAGATTGGTAGATCTCAAATAAATTATTGGAGTTAAGGTGATTGATTGATTGATTATAAATAATTTTTTCTAGAATTTTAGCCAGAAATGGCAGCTGGGAAATTGGACGAAAGTTGGTTAAAACTCCAGGATCTAATCCTGCCTTTTATAGATGGGGACGGACTGCAGCAAGTTTAAATTTAAAAAATGAGGGCACAACCCCCGAACTAATAGAATCATTTACAATGGCTAGTAAAGATGGGCGCAACACATGAAAGGCTTCCACTAACAGATGTGGTGGTACAATATCGAGGGGGCTGGAAGCTGGTTTAAGGGTGTCAATAGTTCTTTTTAGCATTGAAAGTGAGACTTGATCAAAGGAATCTAGAACAATGTCATGATTAACAGTACAAAGTTCATAGCCAGTTTGAACAATGCCACGGTGGATAGTATCAATTTTGCTGACAAAGAATGATAGAAACTGCTCACATGAATGAACAGTGCTATTTAATCCCATCATAGAATGAGGGTGAATGGCCGCATTAATTGAATTAAATAAAACCCTAGGATTGTTTGAATGGCGGGATACTAAATCGGCAAAGAAGTCACGTTTCGATTTCTTAACTTCAGCCTGGAAATTGAAAAGAGAAGTCCTGAAAATCTGTTTAGAGATAGTCAGTCCATATTTTTTCCAATGCCGTTCAGCAGTTCGACAGGCGTGGCACAGTGATTGCGTAGTTTCATTTAGCCAGGGAGCAGGTCTTACCTTATTACAGCGTATCTTGGGCGGAGCAATTGCGTCTAAAACCGTTTCACAGGAGGAATTAACTTTTACGACAGAGTCATCGATATCATTATTTTGGTCATGCATATAAAGACTAGAGAAAATGGTTTTAAAATCAGTTATAATGGAAGAATTTAAAAAGCGCGAGCAGTGTGGTGGACGGCTATTAGTCGGGAGATCAACAGTAATATTCAGATCCATCATTACAGAAAAGTGATCAGTGAAAGAAACATCACATAAATCAATACTATTCACTAAAATATCGCGAGTAAGAACGAGATCAAGGGTGTGACCGAGAGAGTGAGTTAGCATATTAATATGCTGTATAAAATCAAATGAGTCCAATAGTGATAAAAAGTCTTTGACCAAAGGTTTCGATTGACAACAAACGTGAATGTTGAAATCACCAACAATAAATATTTTGTCATGGGAGAGGGTGATATCAGCCAGGAGATCAGAGAATTCAGAAATCAAAGTATCATTAATTACAGAAGGTCTATAAACCACAACAAACAACAAAATCAAATGAGTCCAATAGTGATAAAAAGTCTTTGACCAAAGGTTTCGATTGACAACAAACGTGAATGTTGAAATCACCAACAATAAATATTTTGTCATGGGAGAGGGTGATATCAGCCAGGAGATCAGAGAATTCAGAAATCAAAGTATCATTAATTACAGAAGGTCTATAAACCACAACAAACAACAAAGAAGGGGAGCTGCACACTTCGAAAAGTTGAAGTTCAAAGCTGCTAAACGGATCCCTTGTAAGGCTCCGACACAAGAACATACTTTTAAAAACATTGGCAATGCCCACCCCCCCCACGACGAGTTAAACGAGGAGAGTTTAAAAATGAATAACCTGAAGGAGCCAAGTCAGTAAAACATGAAGAGTCACCATTTAAAATCCAAGTCTCAGTGATGAAGAAGAAATCCAGATTATTTGATGTAATAAAGTCTTGCAGAAAAAAAGTTTTATTAGACACTGATCTCACGTTCAGGAGAGCAGCTGTGATAGAAGTAGAAGAGCTTGTTGTAGGATGAGCACAGGTGAGTGTGCGAAGATTAGCAGCGTTTACTGCCCGAGTGCACACTGAGGAAGAGTGATGCTATCTTGAAATGGAAAAATTAAATCCGGTGTCCAGCGCCCATGAATCAGTGATGGAATCCTGAACAGGAGAAGATGGGTCATAGACAACTTACAGGCATCGGGAAACAAAGCACTGGGACTTGAGACGTCATTGTTTAACAGCAATTCCGCCTATTTTCCCACGACGGCGGCAAGTGCGTTTGCGTCTCCAAGGAGCATTCAACTGACTGATACAGGTGAACAGGCGTCCAGGATACAGGAACAGGATACGGGCGTCCAGGTGAAGAAGTCAGGAGATGAATAAAACAAAGGTGGAGGTTCACAAAAAATCCAATCAGAAGATGAAAATTGAGAGGAAAGTAGGCCAGAAAATATGTTAAGTAAAGGCTCCCGATCATAGGACAGTGATCGTTGGGATGAAATAAAACATAAAAACAAGTTAAAACATAGACTAGAGAGACGAGCAGACGGCCAGCCACACCAGTCGGCGCCATTGTAACCGTCCTCTCAAACCGCCGACCAGCGAGGTATATCCTGTGAATAACCCGGTCAGTATTTGCACAACAATCGCTCCATGATTCAACATCAGCGAATCAACATCAAATTTCTTGCGAAATTGAACAAAACGGCCACAGAAACTTATGAAATGATAAAAACAGTGTATGGTGATAAAAGTTGGTCTCACACAAACATATAAGTTTTTGAGTAGCACAAACATTTCAAGGAAGGACAAGAAAATGTGGAAGACGTTCAGCTCCCTAGTCACCCACTCTTGTCTCGGATGGATAAAAACATCAAAACGGTGAAATGTTCAAATTGATCGTAATGCTTTTTCCATAAAGCAGTTTTTGACTGACGAAAACATTCCTGTCCTGGATTATCTTTCCTATTTACCTGATTTTTACTTTTTCCCGAAGTGACCTGAAGGGAACGCATTTTTCTTCAGTGGATGAAATGAAGACAGAAATGGCAAGCCTGTCGAACAGCCTCAAGCAAGAAGGTTCCAGCACTGTTTCAATTAATGGAAGATATGTATGGAGCGATGTAGAGATCGGGAGGGGGAGTATATAGGTGACAATGTTTAGAATGCTGTAAGTCATCAATATATATATATATATATATATATTTACCAATCTGATTATTTTTGTGTCTCACCTCGTTTAGCACCCTGATGTATGGAGTACAAGACCAAGGAGGTTCTGCTCAAGCTTTATAACACACTGGTGAGGCCTCATCTGGAGTACTGGGTGCAGTTTGGTTCTCCAGGCTACAAAAAGGACATTGCAGCACTAGAAAAGGTCCAGAGAAGAGCGACTAGCCTGATTCCAGGTGTGGCGTGCGGCCAGGGACGTTGCCTCACGGGGAGGCCTCCATGCTGGAAGGGCTGGGTAAGGGAGCATATTCAGAGCATTACCTCCCCTGGAGTGCTATGTGGCAGCCGCCCTGGGTGCCTTAGAGTCCCACAGGGCTTCATGGGAGCTGGAGTTTGATGCAGCCCTGTTGGGATCTGTGTGTGCCGCCAGAGGGTACTGCAGCTCATACTGAGCCCTTAAGGGCTGCTCTTCTAGAAGTGCTGCCAGAAGGAGCCAGCAGCCTCTACTCCGGGAGTCAGAGTTGGGAAGACGTAGATGAAGCTTGCCTGAAGGAGTGGAGGTGAGAGAACAAAGAGATTTTTATTGTGCTGTAGACTGTGCAGTACTGGTGTGAAACAGGGGGAAGGCGTTTCCCACAAGGGAAAGAGAAAGAAAAATAAAAATGTGGGCCTTGAACTTGTGTCCAATGTCTGTCTGTGTTGGGTTTGGGTGTCAGTGCGCCCCCTGGTGGTCCACACAGGGCTACAGGGGATGAGCTATGAGGAAAGATTAACAGAGCTGAGTCTTTTTCAGGAGATTAAGAGGAGACATGATTTAAGTGTTTAAAATGATGAAGGATCTTTAAAACTTTAAAAGGAGTTCATCAAGAACACGGAGACACACTTGGAAACCTGTTAAGTGTAAAATTTTCACAAACATTAGGATGTTTTTCTTTACACAGAGAACCACAGACACATTGAAAAAGTGACCAAATAGTGTGGGACTTTAGGGACCTTCAAAGCTTGAGTTGATTTTATTTTAGAAAAACAAAGTTGATAGGAATGGTGAGCTTTGTTGGGCTAAATGGCCTGTTCTCGTCCATATTGTTCAAATGTTCAAAAGACATGCTTCAAAACCAAAAATGGAAATTAGGCTTTAAAATAAAAAAAAAATGTTTACAGCAGGAAGAGTGGTACAGCAACACATCTGCGACAGAAGATCTACCCAGTGATGAAGCAATACTCACTTTGTTGGTGCAAAACATAAGGAGAGCTTTCAGGAAACTGAATACCAGGAAGGCAGCAGGTCCAGACGGCATTCTGAGATGTGTTGTCAAGATCTGTTGAAATCAGTTTGCACTGATGTTCACAGTATTTAATCTTTCTTTAACCCAGTGTCACACACGTGCGCATAGGAGGAAGCTGAATTGACCAAATGAAGTTAATTCCATGCCAGGCCAGAGGGTGGCGGGGTGCACTAAATCTTCCTCTGTTGTTTTTGCATATCAAATCTGTGAAATTCTGCCTGAGGCACCAAGGAGGACTTCTCTTCTGGTTACGGCCCCAAGAATGACGTTATTTCCAGCTATGTCCCCAAGGAGGACGTCACTTCCGGTTCTGAACCTCAATGACTTCACTTCCCATTCCGTATTTTAAAACATCAGTATACCTCACTTCAATCTTGGACTCCAACCTATACACTTCAGTGTGACTTTTCATAGCCTTTTGCAGCCGGGGATAAAAATTGGGGTGGCTGCCCCAAACCTTTTAGCGTGTTTCGAGGCTGATTATTTCACACCAGTTAGTAGTCCCAACATTCTTTAAATGCTTCATCATTGTCCCTTTAGCTAAGAAACCACATTCAACCTGCTTGAACATTTGAATATTAGCACAATCAAGATGAGAGCCAAGCATGCTTAGTTGAATGAAGTGGAAAGTGGAGGTGCTATGGAGGAAGGACAGACATCCCTGTCGAGATAAAGGATGGATTCATACTCAGCCAGGAGGACATAATGGATGGACTGAGTGAATGGGCTTACCGGGAGCAGTTCATTCTCCCACAAGAGATGTGACAGTATTCCTCAGGGTGGACTAGATTAACAAACCTGCAGGTGTGGCTTCCACACAACCTGGAAATGCATGAGACCGAGAGCAGTCCCTGGATTGAATTTAAAAGAGAACTTGCCACCTCGCTCAGTCAAGTCAGAGTCAGAAAGTGGTGGGCTACACTTGTATCGCTGTGTTTTTGCTGGTGTTCTTGTGAAGAATGTGTTAGGAGTAAATAAGCTCCTGTATTTGAATCAGAATTGTGCTAGGGCGTTACTGTTTCTGTGGTTTAGGGCTCAGTGGCACCCTCTTGTGGGTACAAGAGAGATGTTATTTTTTTGATTCTTCCTCACACAATTCCAACACATTATGTAAACACAACCTTCCCTATCTGAAACCATGCTGAATGCTCACTAACACGCCTAAAATTGACATCTGTTGCTCAATCTTCTTCTTCTTTCAGCTACTCCTGTTAGGGGTTGCCACAGTGGATCATCTTTTTCCATATCATTTTGCTCTGTCACACCCATCACCTGCATGTCTTCTCTCACCACATCCATAAATCTTTTCTTAGGACTGAGACAGCTCTATCTTTAAAATCTTTTTTCCAATATACCCAGCATCTCTCCTCTGCACATGTCCAAACCAATGCAATCTCGCCTCTCTGGCTTTGTGTTTTTGGGTTTTTCAAGGCATGCTAATTGATATTCTTGACATAGTAAATTCGTCATTAAATACGGGGGTCTTCCCAGACTGTCTTAAGACTGCTGTAGTTAAACCCCTGCTCAAGAAAAATAATCTTGACCCCTCTGCTTTTGAAAATTTTAGACCCATCTCTAACCTGCCCTTCTTAAGTAAAATTCTAGAGAAAGCAGTCATTATGCAGTTAAATGACCACCTAAATAAACCTGCTATTCTTGATAAATTTCACTCGGGTTTTAGAACAAATCACAGCACAGAAACTGCACTCGTTAAAGTAGTAAATGACTTGCGGGTAAATGCAGACAGAGGCCATTTATCTGTTCTCATCCTCTTAGATCTGAGTGCCGCATTTGACACCATTGATCACAATATTCTTAGAAATCGCCTTAGTCAATGGGTGGGCCTCTCTGGCAGTGTCTTAAATTGGTTTGAATCCTACCTGGCAAGTAGAAAATTATTTGTTAGTTGTGGTAATCACATCTCAAACACACATGATATCCGATATGGTGTTCCACAAGGCTCTATCCTGGGTCCGCTGCTCTTCTCAATCTACATGCTTCCGTTAGGTCAGATTATCCCAGGGCACAACGTGAGCTACCACAGCTATGCTGATGACACACAGCTGTACTTATCAATAGCACCTGAATACCCTGACTCTCTCGATTCACTAACACAATGTCTTACTTGTATTTCTGAATGGATGAATAGTAACTTTCTCAAGCTAAATAAAGAGAAAACTGAAATTTTAGTGATTGGCAATAATGGATTCAATGAGGTTATCAGAAATAAACTTGATGCATTAGGATTAAAAGTTAAGACGGAAGTAAAAAACCTAGGGGTAACTGTTGACTGTAACCTGAATTTTAAATCCCATATTCCTCAGACCACTAGGACAGCATTTTTTCACTTAAGAAACATAGCAAAAGTTAGACCTCTTATATCATTGAAAGATGCTGAGAAATTAATTCACGCTTTTGTTTTCAGTCGCCTAGATTACTGTAACGCACTCCTCTCAGGACTACCCAAGAAAGACATAAATCGTTTGCAACGAGTGCAGAATGCAGCTGCTAGAATCCTAACTAGGAAAGGAAAATCTGAGCACATCTCTCCAGTTTTGATGTCACTACACTGGTTACCTGTGTCTTTCAGAATTGACTTTAAAATACTGCTTATGGTTTATAAAGCCTTAAATAATCTCACTTCATCTTATATATCGGAATGTCTGACACCCTATATTCCAAATTGTAACCTTAGATCCTCAAATGAGTGTCTCCTTACAATTCCAAAAGCTAAACTTAAAAGAAGTGGTGAGGTGGCCTTCTGCTGTTATGCACCTAAAATCTGGAATAGCCTGCCAATAGGAATTCGCCAGGCAAATACAGTGGAGCACTTTAAAACACTGCTGAAAACACATTACTTTAACATGGCCTTCTCATAACTTCACTTTAACTTAATCCTGATACTCTGTATGTTCAATTCATCATAATAACTATTCATGGTGGCTCTAAAATCCGTACTTCTACTCTCTCTTCTGTTTCTTTTTCTGGTTTCTTTGTGGCGGCGGCCTGTGCCACCTCCACCTACTCAAAGCTTCATGATGCTCCAAAATAGATGGACTAAAAGCCAGAAGTCTACGTGACCATCATCATCAAGTCCTTCCATGAGAAGCCTAAATACAAAGAGGACTGTTTCATTTATGTTAGGTAGATTGCCCAGAGGGGACTGTGCGATCTCATGGTCTGGAATCCCTGCAGATTTTATTTTTTTCTCCAGCCGTCTGGAGTTTTTTAAAAAATTTTTCTGTCCACCCTGGCCATTGGACCTTACTCTTATTCTATGTTAATTAATGTTGACTTATTTTATTTTTTTACTGTGTCTTTTATTTTTCTATTCTTCATTATGTAAAGCACTTTGAGCTACATTTTTTTGTGTGAAAATGTGCTATATAAAAAAATGTTGTTGTTGTTGTCTCCCAACCGTCCAACTAGAGCTGACCCTCTAATGTCCTCATTTCTAATCCTGTCCATCCTCGTCACACCCAATGCAAATATTAGTATCTTTAACTCTGCCACCTGCGGCTGTGTCTCTGGCTTTCTAGTCAGTGCCACAGTCTTCAACCCATATAACATAGCTGGTCTCACTACTGTCCTGTAGACCTTCCCTTTCACTCTTGCTGATACCCGTCTGTCACAGATCACTCCTGACGCTCTTCTTTACCCACTCCACCCTGCCTGCACTCTCTTTTTCACCTCTCTTCCACACTCCCCATTAATCTGTACTGTTGAACCCAAGCATTTAAATTCATCCACCTTCACCAACTCTACTCCTCGCAAACTCACCATTCCACTGACCTCCCTCTCATTCACACACATGTATTCTATCTTGTTCCTACTGACCTTCATTCCTCTCCTCTCTAGAGCAGATCTCCACTTCTCCAGAGTCTCCTCAACCTGCTCCCTACTATCACTACAGATCACAATGTCATCAGCAAACACCAAAGTCCATGGGGACTAATCTCGTCTGTCAACCTGTCCATCACCATTGCAAATAAGAAAGGGCTCAGAGCCGATCCATGATGTAATCCCACCTCCGTCACTCCTACCGTAGACCACATACATATCCTGTACCACTCTTACATACTTCTCTGCCACTCCCGACTTCCTCATACAATACCACAGCTCCTCTCGAGGCACCCTATCATATGCTTTCTCCAGGTCCACAAAGACCAAATTGTGCTGCTCAATCCTTTTCTTTAATAATTGCTTCTATTAATTCACCTGTGAAGTATGTTATGTATGTTTATGTGATGTATGTTAAGTTTACTGGCCTACAGTTACTCAGATCAGCCCGGTCACCCTTTTTATACAAGAGAATAATATTTGTTTTCTTCAAGAACTTTGGAGTTTCCCCAGTGTGCAGAGATTTCTGAAAAAAAAATTCATATTTTTGTGTCCCTACAGGGCATTCACAAAGAGATGGACGCAAGTACCGCTACGCTACGTCCCTACTCACTTTCTGATTACTCTTTAAGGTGCCTGTAGGCCTTTCCAGCTTTCACAATAATCTGTGGCCCTTTGAAGCACAGACAGTTGCTCATGCTTCTCCTAGCCCCCAGTCTTTATCTGTTAACAGCTCTATGAGTGCCAGTTAAATCATTTGCTTAATACTATCTTACCCTTTTTACATTTTTTTCTTTCTTTCTTCACCTTTACACGCTCTTGCTAAAAGGCTTGGAAATTATTTTAAGAGATGAATCATTTAACTTTCCATCTCAGCAGCCACTAATGTGGTCTTCTTTAAGGTTGCTGATATGTGATATCCTTGCTATGCAGCTATCATAAGTGCCTGCATCTGGTACCTTCAAGATGGAAGACACAAAAGAACTTTTTAAAAATGTTGTGGGGAGTCCAGGAGAGAGAGTACCCTAAAAGTAACATTGCCTTCTTCATTAGTCACTTCCACCATGCAGCCCAGGTCTCCTGAAGTGTGAAACGCTTCCAGTGACCTCATTGCCCTCAGTCCACACACACACACTTCGCCAAACTCTGCCTCATTCTTCTCACTTCGTGTCAGAGGCAACCTGACTGCCACAATATATCCCAGTTCGTAAGCTGACCCAAGGCCATGTCTGTGGCTTGTTGGTGACTCCTTGCACAGACCAATAGGCCTCATTGTACAGAGTGGGCTATTTATATGGATACACCTTAATAAAATGGGAATGGTTGGTGATATTAACTTCCTGTTTGTGGCACATTAGTATATGTGAGGGGGGAAACTTTTCAAGATGGGTGGTGACCATGGTGGCCATTTTGAAGTCGGCCATTTTGGATCCAACTTTTGTTTTTTCAATAGGAAGAGGGTCATGTGACACATCAAACTTATTGGGAATTTCACAAGAAAAACAATGGTGTGCTTGGTTTTAACGTAACTTTATTCTTTCATGAGTTATTTACAAGTTTCTGACCACTTATAAAATGTGTTCAATGTGCTGCCCATTGTGTTTGTGTTAACAAACAAAACCACCGCTATTGGTCTGACACTAACCCAAGTCCAATTATGTTTCTGGACTTCTCTAGCACCTTCAACACCCATCATCTCATTAGGAGCATGCCCCCCATGTTTCTTTAATTTTTTGAGCCTTGCCTTACAAAGATGTCTTTAATGGAGGGTAGAGAAGTCCCAATAATCTCTTTTGCTGTGTAGAACCATTGAAGGACCTTACAGACAGAGACACTGCAGAATGTGATGGAGCAGGTCAGAACACTCTTAATGGTGCCCCTGTAGAATGTGGTTAGACTAGGTAGGGTTGGCTTCTTCAGCTGCCAAAAAGAAACAGAGATGCTGCTACATCACCTTGGACTTGGAAGTGGTGTTAACTGAACAAGTAATGTCAGCTACCATGTGCACACCAAGGAATTTGGTGCTCTTCACCAACTCTGCCGCAGATTCCTCGATATGCAGTGGACCGAGGACAGTGGGCCTTCCTGAAGTTAACAATCATCTCTTTCACCTTGTCCACAGATTGTTGCACTTGCACCAGTCCACCATTTGTCATATCTCCATTCTGTAATCTAACTTATCCCCAATGCTGATATGACCAACCACCATTGTGTCATCTGCAAACCTAATGATGGTATTAGAGCTGTAGTCAGCTCCTTAGTTGCCCAAACAAAGGTAGGAGGAAGTGCACATTGCTCTCTGTTTTTCTTCTTGGGTTATCCTCAGTATGACTAATAAATGCCCCATGGTTTGACCACTGTACGGTATGTGGTGGGTGTCATGTTTCAGCCAGTATTTCTCTCTAGGCTGGAGTTTAAACTCATGTTTCTTGTCTGTTTTGTCCATTTTTTTGCCAATAATTAATATTAATGCTTTTGTTTATTATGTGCATGACTTGTTGTGTTTGTTTATAACTGAAATATGCCTTAGTTGGGTCCCATGTGTTTTATGGGCGAGGCCACCTGCCAATCACCACCAGGAACTGCTCATTTCTCTATAAATTGAAGGGCCTTCCATAGTTCCTGGCAGTTCATTTTGAATGTGCTATGGTCAGGAGTGTTTACTTGTGTTTTGCTGTGCCTTTTTGGTTTTTTTCTAATTTCTTGGATTTTTTTGAACCTGTGCTCTGTTTTTGACTTTACCTTGGAATTCTGTATTAGGAGTGTGTTTGCTGTGGATTGCCTTCCATTCTCTGGCAATTCATTTTGTGCTCTTAGGAGTTTCTTGGACGTCAGAGCCTTTTGTTAAAATAATTTTATTTTATAAAGATTCTTCTAGGCCCCTTTTGTATCCAGTTGGGGTTTTTGGATGGTAATAAGAGAGCGCACATTTTTGAGACTTCTGTGCTTTTGGAACTCAGTGGGTAGGAGGCATCACAATTTCTCTATGCATTCTCACCCCTCTGACAATTTGTCCCTTCCTAGAAAGTGTGTCACTCTCCCCCTTACAATTTCCTTCTTTTTGTCATCAAAAACAATGCTTTAAAAGCAAACTTTACTGTTAAAATAAATACAAATAAATACCAAAGGATGCCTAAAACTATAAAGAGTGATACAGAGTTCTGAATTGCTTTTCTGATCGTCACCCAAAGATACTTTAAGAAATAATGTTTGTAGCAGTGACCACAGGTGGCTGTATGTGACTAAAATCTTGTGTGACTTTGCAGTAGTAGGGGACTCCTTTGAAATATCAAACACTGCTGTTATTTATTATAAGAAGTTTGTCTCTGAAACTTCTGAACTGTCTCTTATTTACTCCATCAAAGTGCTGTGTTGTCCTCATAAAGCACAAGGCACTGCCTCTCAAATGCAGATTTCCTTTTTGATGTCTCCTTTAAAGTTTCTAATAAAGTGTTCTTCTACTTATTTCTTATAATCTTGTTGGCTTTGTGTTTGCTTAAATTCTTTATTTAAGATTAATACTAGAATCCCCGAAGCCTACAAAAAAAGTCGTAATCCTGGGCCACCTTAAATTCCTTCACACCACTCCATTAGCGTCTTTTGTTTTGTAAATGTGTCGATCAGTACAAGCAGCCTGCTATCCCATCTATCCCACCAATGAAGCTGAAGTTCTCCTGGCTTAAGTTTCTTTATCTGGGTGTGAGGTGCCTGGAGTTGTAGAGAGTAAATAATATATCTTTATTTGGAATACATACATTTCATGTATGTTGCGTGTCTACAACAATCTATGTAAATGTAGGATGATGGGAATTATGTAGCACGAAATGCTGAACACATATCTAAAACTGAAACTTTTTCCATGTTATACTAATAATGATGTGAAGTGTATAATGTGTGAAGACTTTAGTCCAAATATCAAACAAAAACGTGTGATTTTATTCAAGGATATAGCCAAAGAAAAATAATATTCAATTTTTATGTTGCTGTTAATGAGTTACAAACCCAAGCTGAAATGTCAATCGGCAGAAAGTTGATACGTATTCCTGGATGGTGAAGAGGTAAGAACTGCGGTTGCAGGTTCGTGTCCAGGTGCTCCTCGTTTTAAGTAGTCAGCTGCTATTATTATTAACATACAATAGATTTGAGTCTGTAAATTTTGAATTAGACATGATTCACCAGTGTGTGTGTGTCTGCTTATATCCCTTCAGCGATATCTTTTACAAGTAGCCAAAATTTTTAGGAGGAAGTGAGGAATGAGGATGTCGGGAGTGGCAGAGAAGTCTGTAAGAGTGTTACAGGGGAGTGTGACAGTGCTGAGATCTGCAGTAGGAGTGACGGATGTGTTCAAGCTGGAGGTGGGATTACATCAGGGATCGGCTCTGAGGATCTTTTGTCCATCTGCAGACCAGCAGAAGAGCCAACCAAACATTGATACTAAGTAACTAAGAATAAATTAAGGTCCAATGGCCAGGAGAACAGTAAAAATCAAACAAAAAAAAAAAAACTGCAGGGGCTGGATGACATGTTCCCTCTCAGAACCCACCTACACAAGTCATTACTTCCTCTTTCAGCCACCCTGGACCATCCCCTTCCTGTCTCCGACATATAAATGCCTCTGTTTTACCATCTGTATTCAGTTCTGTTTTGAACTCGGTTGTAGCCATGTGCTTTCTTTTTGCTGCAATTTTCAGTAAATGGGGTGGCCATCTCCAAACCTTTTGGAGTTTCCTGCTCTTCTTATTTACACAGTAAATGCGTATGTGCGTAATCACATCTAGAGATAATGACAACTAGAAACTCAAATGATGGCCTTCAGGCAAGCCTCCAGTTTTTACAATTTCTTTATACCCTGTAAAAATATGTATCTGTTTAATCGAGGCCTTCTTTGGAGACGGTTTTTCATAATCAGAAAATTGTTCTTTGTCGAATAAGGTTAAAATGCTATGCTCCAGTGTAAGCGATGTTATATTCTGTCTACTGCCTGTTAAAAGTTAAGCCATATTGTTGGAAGAGCAGTGAGGCTTTCAGCATCACAAACCTCGAAAAAAACTTGCCATTTTCACTGAAGCTTGAATCCTTTTAACTTTAGTATCTCCAGAACACAACACGATATTGATGTGATTTTTTACCTCAAAAGATTCCGCAACAAAACATCAAGTGCTTCTGTTGACCACAATAAGTATTTAGAATTTTCAAATACAAACACAAATTTCAAAGAAAAATTGGGATTCCAACACAACAACAACAACAACATTTATTTATATAGCACATATTCATACAAACAGTAGCTCAAAGTGCTTTACATAATAAAGAATAGAAAAATAAAAAACACAATAAGAAAACAAAATAAATCAGCATTAATTAACATCGAATAAGAGTAAGGTCCAATGGCCAGGGGGGACAGAAAAAACAAAAAAAAAAAAACTCCAGACGGCTGGAGAAAAAAAAATAAAATCTGTAGGGATTCCAGACCATGAGACCACCAGATGTGTTCCAACACATCCACCCCATTTTAATAATACCTCAGTAATCAGCTTTCCTATTGTTCGATGGTGCAAGCACAAAATAAAGAAATAAATGATAGTTCATCACTAAAGTCTTTCTATGGAGCTCAGTTCTTCAGTAACTTCGAGTCTAGACTGAGACGCTGTGTTCCGGGAGTGGCAACCTTTGGAAGGGGTGTGGCATCTTGGAGGAAGGAGGGCGGAGTCATTCTCCCTCAAGGTAGCATCTTCCCTGAACTGTGGAGAGAACAGACAAGACTGTTAAGCAACAGCGCCCCCTCTTGTCCCAGAGTGGTATCGCATACCTGTGTTGAGCCAATAAGGTGATCCATAGACATGCATGTGTGACAATAAATACAACAAATGATCAAAAAAGGAATACATAACATGGAAAACAATATTTGAAAGAGGAGATTGAACAGAGATGAAATAACATGGAGATTGGGTGAACCCTGACACACCGTCAAGGTGGATCCTTCACGTTCGCCTTGTGTCAATCTTCTGTGGTACTTTGGGTGTCTCCCACCTCTCAAAGACAAGCAGGGTAGAGGAAATATGTTATGCCCATCTAATTATATTTCATTTTAAAAATTAATGTGAACAAAGGAACATTAATTCTTTACAACTTCCAAAGTTTTTTTTAAATTTTTTATAATATGTGTTTTCTGTTAGTCATTCTTATTACTCACTTGTTAACAAAGACCTAAATTAAAGAATCTGTCTTTGTAGTCAATGCAGAACAATGGACCACTTTTATGATCATTCAAACAAACAAAAACAGTAATTAAACAAAATTTAAAAAAAAAAATTGCTAAGAAGTATGAAAAATATCTTCATTTGCCAGTAGTGTGACTCTAATGTTTTATTGTAAGTACTGATGCATAATTCTCTGTTTTGATGCCCTGGAATAAAATGAGCAGATCGTTTGTTCTTAAGAAACAAAAATATACATAAATATATACACCAGCACAACAAAATACTGTATGGCAGTTTATGGAGAATTTATCGACAGTTGGCCTTAAGAGATAGGATAAACCACACAGATAAAACTGTACAACAAAGGTTTTGCTTCTTGAACACTGTTTGGTGTTTCCTATAGATTTTTGGGTGCTGATCACGAATATCACATCAACATTTACCCATCACGTACCGTTTCAGTTTTGTCATGATTTTTTGTTATATTTGTATCCAAACATTTTCGCTTCTGTAAGGGACTTATCAACAACGGTTCAACGGTTTGAAATCAGGCCATGTTGGAAGCTGTTCTGTGGAAGATAACATCCTGGGCCGGCCTGAACGAGCTTGACGCTGTCTCAGCCTGCTATAAAGGTGGCTTGCATACACAGATCGTGCTCATTTGGTTTATATAGTGTCACAAAAGCCAGAATGAGACATAGCAAGGTTTGGGGCAGCCACCTGTATAATTTAGTTTGCTGGCTGCAAATCGTCCTTAAATGATAGCACTGCTGTGCACAAAACCGAGTCCAATACAGAACTGAGGGAATAGGGAAAAGGTGGAGGCTTTTAAAGGGGAAGACAGGAAGTGAAGGGGTTGGGCTCATGCAGGTTTTCTGCCATTGGTGCAAGCCCGGACGTGACATCACAGGGGCCGGAGCCAGCAAGGTCTCCTTCCATTGGCTCAGTCCCGGAAGTGACGTCAAGAGGACCAGGTGGAATCTCCCATGAATGGTCTGCAGGCAAGGGAGAAAAAGAGTCAGTGCACTCTGCCACATCCCGGTATGTCTCGGAACTGTCCTTACTCAAGCCCTTTAGCTGCCTCCCATGCGCACGTGTGTGACAATAGATAGTCAGTGTGTATGTATAGTATCAGTATAGTAAAGTATAGTATCTGTAGCAATATAACATTAAATTAGCTTGATGCTATAGACGTTTTGGTGTCGGGCGATATGTCTCATCAATGTCGTTAACAGCCACGATACATTCTGCTATATCTGTGGCAAATATACACTTGCGCCTCAGAGACGTTAGATGACTGCTCTTGTGAAGAAAGCTTATCATCTGTATTTCAGCTGCTGATGAAGACAAGGAATGGGTGCCTCACATTTACTGTGCGACATGTGCTGTCAGTCTAAGAGCCTGGCTCAGAGGCACTCGAAAGATGATGCCGTTTGCTGTTCCAATGATATGGCGAGACCAGAAAGACCATGTGACGGACTGTTACTTCTGTTTGACTAATGTGTCTGGTTTCTCTGCCAAAAACAAGAAGTAAATTGAATATCCTAATCTGCCTTCAACAATGAGACCCTTGCCACATGACGACAGTCTTAAAATTCTGAAACCACCAGAGGATTGGACCTTAGATGAACCAGATGAAGAAACTGCAATGCAGAGTACTGACAGTGACATTGACCCGGATTTTGGACCGTGCTCATCAGGCGATCCACATCTAATAACACAGTCTGAATTGAATGATTTGGTCAGAGATTTGGGTCTGTCAAAAGCAAAAACCGAGCTGCTGGGTTTGGGACTGCAGGAATGGTGTTTGCCGTCAGCAGGTATGAAAATTTCTGTGTTTTAAGGCCGAGATCATGACATAACCAAATTTTTTGCACAAGTCGACAGTCTCTGTTTCTGTTGTGACATTGAAGGAGTGGTCTCGGCCTTGGGTTGTGATCACAACCCGGAAGAGTGGTGCCTCTTCATTGATTCGTCAATGATAAGCCTGAAAGCTGTTCTGATACACAATGGCAAAGTTTATCCTTCAGTACCTGTTGGCTATGCAGCACAAATGAAAGAAACGTATGAGAATATGGAACTGTTGCTGAAGCACGTCCAGTATAGCAGGTACAAATGGAATATCTGTGGAGATCTTATAATCGTTGTTCTGTTACTAGGATTGCAGCTCGGCTATACAAAGTACTGTTGTTTCATCTGTGAATGGGACAGCCATGCCAAAGAGTCGCACTATTCTCGACAGAACTGGCCTCTCTGTAAAAAGTTAGTTCCAGGGCAGAAAAATGTGGCGCGCATGAAAAAAATGGAAGAAACCTTGGGTAAGGGAATTCAAAGAGAGACTCCTTTCCAGGTAGGTTGGGCGTGCAGTGGTTGTCAAAGGGATAAATACAATACAATACACAGAACAGAACACAAGTAATCCTCAATACAATAAAATAGTGCAATAGAAATATTACAAGTACAGAGCAGAATTCAACAGTAGATGATATCACAGCATAGGATTTGGATTTGTTCAGAGTCCTGGAGACCTCGACCATCAAGCTGCCTTCCCCATTCGGCCATTCCAACTGCTGAGTCAACATAGGACCTCGCTACTCGATGATTCCTGTGATCCTCCATCAGGGATGACTTTACCTTAGTCAAGCAAAACAGCTTGGCAGGTGGGCACATGAATCACTTGTCGACCCGGCAAAGTTATTTTTGCCTCCTCTTCACATAAAACTGGGACTCATGAAGAATTTTGTGAAGCACTAAACATGGAAGGCAAAGGTTTTCGTTATTTAAGATAGATGTTCCCAAGAATAACTGATGCCAAGATCAAAGAGGGCATTTTTGTTGGCCCCCAGATCGGACATGTTATGACGGTTTGAAGATGTGTTAATTGGGCCAGAAAAAATTGCCTGGAAAGCCTTCAAAGACGTTGTTGCCAATTTTCTGGGCAATTACAGAGCCCCAAACTACATTCAGCTGGTAGACAAACTTCTCAAAGCATATAAGACAATGAAGTGCAACATGTCACTCAAGATTCATGTCTTCTACTCACACAGTGACGAACACGGTGAAAGTTTTCAGCAGAACATTGCTATGATGGAGAGACGATACCAGGGCAACTGGAATCCATCAATACTTGCTGACTACTGTTGGACACTGCAACGTGATGCACCAGACATTGAATACAAAAGAAAATCAGGAGCAAAACACGTTGAATTCTGTTGAATTTAATAGCTTATGAGAAACATAAACTTGACTAAATACGTTATTGTTAGTAAACATATAAATGTCTATTTCTCAGAGTCCCAATCAGCAAAAACTTTTCAGGAAGCAAGACTTTTCAAAAAAAAATTTGTGCAGTGTAATGGTTCTCTTTTGTGGTCAACAGTGTTAAAGCGTTTTCACACTCCTAATTCCGTTTCCTTTGTGCTGAATTGGGAGGTGGTGAGTTGCTTTGTTTTTTTTTTTATCTCTTTAGTTAGTTCAGTTGTGTTTTGTGCAGCAAACTTCCAGAAATAACAATAAACATCCCACAAACATGTCATACACATCTTTCATCAGGCAAAATTGTGTTTTTTCCCCCAGGCAATACAAATTCTCAAATGAGAATACACACCTGGGGACAACTTGTTAAAAAATATTGTGACAAACAGACACACTTGATTTTCAAAGAATGCGTTTTTTCTTTACTCTTTTCTAAATACTGGTAGTGTTGTACATTCACATAATGTAGATGACCACTACAAATGACAATATTCAAATTAAGCTTCCACCCCTCAGTCCCGATACCAGGACCCATACACCAGGCAGCATCGGGCACTGGTGGTATCCAACTTCAATAAAACACTCCCTTTGCCAAAAGCTACAAACCAAAATTAAACACAACTATTTGAAATCCAGCAGGAAATAAATCATAATTAAAAGCCTAATTTTAAGTGCTCTGCTGCAGAGCATCCTGGGACATCAGCATCGTTCGTCACTACAGAATGTAGTGAATAGCAGCGAAATCCACCACTTGCAAAGTCTCCACTTTCAAGACTTCTTCTTTAAACACCCACCAACACATAATCCAGCCTATACCCTTTAAACCAGAATGTACATTAAGATCTCAAAATGCCGGTCTGCTTAGGATTCCAAGAATTAATAAAATAACAGTGGGAGGTCGAGCTTTTAGTTACAGGGCCCCTAAACTGTGGACTGGTCCACCTGCTACTATAAGAGATGCCCCTTCGGTCTCAGCTTTCAAATCCTGGCTGAAGACTCACTAGTTCAGTTTAGCACACCCAGCCTAGAGCTGCTGATTAACTGTAAAGCCTGCATCTCTGTTGTTATTCATTAACACTAAAATATAAGTAATATGATGGTTAGTAATAAATTATAACTCTCACCTATTCTGTTTCTCTTCTCGGTACTCAAATGTGGTATTTGGTGCCACTGCCCACCTGCCAAGCTGTTTTGCCTGCCTAAGGTAAAGTCATCCCTGATGGAGGATCACAGGAATCTTCAAGTAGCAACGTCCTATGTTGACTCAGCTGTGGAATGGCCAATAGGGGAAGGCAGCTTGATGGCTGAGGTCTCCAGGACTCTGAACAAATCCAAATCCTATGATGTGATATCATCTACTGTTGAATTCTGCTCTGTACTTGTAATATTTCTATTGCACTATTGTATTGTATTGAGTATTACTTGTGTTCTGTTCTGCGTATTGTATTGTATTTATCCCTTTGACAACCACTGCATGCCCAACCTACCTGGAAAGGGGTCTCTCTTTGAATTGCCTTTCCCAAGGTTTCTTCCATTTTTTTCCCTACAAGGGTTTTTTTTGGGAGTTTTTCCTTGTCTTCTTAGAGATTCAATGCTTTGCCAAAAGGCCCGTTGTGGCACTCCTTGTGTGATTTTGGGCTATACAAAAATAAATTGTTTTGTATTGTAAACCTCAGGGATTTTAGAAAGACAGTAAAAAAAATTTAATAAAAGTCTAGCTGAAATCGCTGTTATCATTTTGAAAGCTCAGTATCACAAGGTAACTGAGGCTTAATGATCAATATATACGTTGTGTAATAATGAGAAAAAAACACAGATAAAGTGTTGGGGCATCATGGTGAGCCACTGTATAATTGGCAGTCTGTAAAATAAACACAAAATAAAAATATAAATGTCGTTAAGAAGTGAGAGGCTCTTCATCTGGCCCAAGATGGCGTCAGAGCTGGTTTTACTTGGGAGGACAGGAAGAGGCGGGTTCAGCAGATCAGGAACTGGAAATGACGTCATTGGGGATGATGTCCTTATCAATCACTGTTTCTGCTGCGGGTTTAGGAGAAATGGCATCAGGCAACAGTGCCAACCTCTGGTTAAGAGTGTAATTACATGTATATGAATCTTTAAGTGGTCTTCCAAGTGCACGTGTGTAACAGTTGTAATAAATGCTGTGACAGGAGAGACATACAGACACAAACACACAGACGCATCGATCATTGCAGGTACTTTGCCCCACATTTTTGAGAAGTGTTTCTGTCTGCTATGATATCTTTCTGTCATTTTGATTATTGCATGATTGTATGGTGTAACAACAGCAAATCGAGTTTAGATAAGTAATGTGGTTGTGGTTGTGAGAGTTGATTTTAAGCGTGAAATATGATTTTCACTGTTTGATTATATATTCATTATACTGAGTGACTTCTGTTCTTTTTAGAATAATCTAGATTAGAACACACCATTATAATTTGAAACACTTCAATCAGGTCTCCTCTTAATCTTCTTTTTCTTTAACTGTAAAGGCTCAGCTCTTTTAATCTTTCCTCATAACTCGTTCCCTGTAGCCCTGAATCAGCCTAGTCGCTCTTCTCTGGACATTTTCTAGTGCTGTTATGTCCTTTTTGTAGCCTGGAGACCCAAACTGCACCCAGTACTCCAGAATGGGCCTCACCGATGTGTTATAAAGCTTGAGCAGAACCTCCTGTGACTTGAACTCCACACATCAAGGCGCTATATAACCTGACATTATGTTAGCCATCTTAATGGATTCTGAACACTGTCTGGCAGTTGATACTGTCGAGTCCCGTGTGACTCCTAAATCCTTCTCATGAGATGTACTTTCAATTTTCAGACCTCACATTGTGTACTGAAAAATGTTACATTTTTACTTCCTATGTGTAACACTTTACATCTACTGACATTAAATTTCATCTGCCACAAATCGGCCCAAGCCTATCTGCTGTCCAAGTCCTTCTGTGATGATATAATGGATTCCAAATTATCTGCTAATCCACCTGTCTTGGCATCATCTCCAAACATACCCAGCTTGTTACTTGTATTCCTATCTAAATCATTTATATATATATTAAAATAGCAGCTGTCCCAGCACTGCCCCCTGCTGGTCACCACTCTTAACATTACCTAATTCTGATGAGGTTCCTCGCACCATCACCCTCTGTTTCCGGTGTCTGAGCCAATTCTGCCCCCATCTACACACCACACCCTGAACTGTCACTTCTTTTAGTTTGATGCCCAACCTCTCATGTGGCACCTTATCAAATGCTTTCTGAAAGCCCAGATAAATAATGTCATCTGCTTCACTTTGATCGTATTCTTTTGTTGCTTCCTCTTAGAATTTCAGCATGTTGGTATAACAAAACCACCCTCTTCTGAACCCATGCTGCCTGTTCTTGTTAACTTATATTTCACGTTTAGCACTTTTAGAAAGCATTTTAATGTAAGCCTCCTGATCTGTGCTTAGTCCTGCTGCTAAGTCTCTGCAAGGTTAATTATTGACAAAAGAACCGGTATAATCTAGCAGAATTTATCAGTAACTTACCAGGATGCACACTGATCACGCACTTCTGTAATTAACTGAGTATTTAAGACGTGTAATCAATAGCTGTAATTCAGTCATCTCTTTTGTGGTACTGGTTGTCTCCACGCACGTGTCAATAAATGTAATTTTCTCATCCTATATCTGACTTTGACATGATCTATGGACTATATATATGTAGAATGTCACCATCATCAAAAGGCACATGTTTAACTTGTGATTTAAATAGATAACTATAGAAATGCAACTGTAGTTTTAGCAATAACTTGTGTTTCTTACTTTTCTTTAGAGAAACATTAAAAGCAATAAATAAAGGCTACTAATACATCAGATTCCTCCTTATTTTCTGAAATGACGCCTCTCAAGAGTGTATTTTTCTGAGACCGTCATGTAAACAGACGTTGCTCTAACTCGATTTTCTCAGATTGTGAATTCGATGTCCTAAATACTTTGCTGTTTCCAAGTGTCAATGTACAGGTCTGGCAATGATAATTCCTCTCAAAGAAAAAGGGGTGACTGGGCACCATTTACAGCTTTGCCAAGGGCAGCAAAAATCCTAGAACCGGCTCTGCTTGTGAGCAATCTGAGTTGGGAAAGATGATATAAATTACTTTGGTTTAACGCGCCATCTTCACGAGGCGTTGGATTGGTTTATAAATGTGACACTCGGTGTGCTGTCTGTGTATTCCCACCAAGTTTTAAGTATAATTCTTTTATGGTTATCTCCAGACGTACGCAATCTGTGTCTGGCTCAGCAAGACTAGGTACACCCGAACGTTTTCTGTGGGAATTATTGGAGAGTTTAAGGTCAATTAATGTTTTATATTCTCTTCCTTTGTGTCTTCACCGATTACTTTATAAACTATCCAAGTCAATTTATTAAAAGTAGAATTTATTAAAATGGCCGAAAACTGTCGTACTTGAACAACTTTTCATGATAGACTAAAGGATCTTCTCTTGCTTATAAAATGTATGTTTTTCGAAACAAATTGTCCATCTGCCCAGTTAAATCAAGAATTCCAGTGGCATGCCTTCCACCCTGTGGAACAGGTTATGCATTCTTAGTCATAATAATAGCTTTAAGGAAATGAACCAGATATCATGTGTAAATTTCTGCAAGAGCTGTCACATGGTTGGGGAGATCTGCCATCATAATTAATTGGAGTCGGTGTCAGAAATGTTATCGTGCACCGTCTCACCAGTTTTTTTGTGACCTGGAACAAGGAAGTCGTTAATTAATGAATATGAAAGAATATCTCTGGAGAAAAAGAAAAGAGAGAGAGAGCATTGTTTTTCGTGACTCCAGACAAGGGAGCTGAAATTAGAACTCGTGGGCCTGTGTGTCCTCCACATTAGTGCTTTAAACTTTTGTATCATCCTCGCAGTGAACCACATTTACTATTTAATGAATCCACACCTGGATCAAGAACTGAATCTTGTTTTATTCTATTGGCCTTGGTCTGTGTAATAAAAACAGGGCCAAAACATCACCTAATGTTAGGGTGGCATTGAAAAAGGAATTTGAAAATCTGTAGCAATAGATTTTCAAGTCTTTTAAAAAGCGCAAAATCCCTTATAAAATATGACAAGTATTATAAATGCATGAAAAGAATAAATAGTGCTGATGTCCTTTGTGAATTTCCCCTTGGGATTAATAAAGTATCTATCTATCTATCTATCTATCTATCTATCTATCTATCTATCTATCTATCTATCTATCTATCTATCTATCATCTTTATTTATTTGTATCAGCCGGGGTTAGGGTTAGGGGTTAGCTTTATAGCATATGGCTTTATAGCAGGGGTTCCCAACCTTGGAGTGCCCACACCTGATGGCATTTCAGGGGTTGCAACAGAGAGGAAGGCTGTATCGCAATTCGGCAAAACTGAGAGAGGTGCGTTGTCTGACTTTATCATGGTGCCATCAGTGTCTTGCAGTGTGCCGTCATCTGTAGGTAATTAATTAGTTACTGTCCCTGTTCTATGATATAAAAGAATCAAACATATTGCACACAACTGTCACCTGTGAATGAGCTGCACATTCTTGTGGATTCCTTGCTGCGGGTGGAGCGTTCGTAAAGGTGCATAACTTTACAAGAATGAAATTTGAACCTTGCAATGATCAGTATAGAGCGGGGCAAGGTCTAGTATTGATTTCTGTGAAAACATCACTGATTCCGAGGTTTGATTGACATTTTTGAAAGGGTGGGGAACAAAGGGGACCCCTGCAGTGTATCTGTTTTTGAATTGTGGTGCAGGTATTATCAGGGGGCAAAGCTCGTCGATGGTGTTTGATTGGCTTGTGGCCCGACAGCACCTGTTGCTTCATGGGGGTCACCATTCCACCAAACTCCTCGATCATTGATCATGTGCCATTTCTTTGCAGGATAAGCCAATCCCCGGATCATCAATCGAGTGTCTAAGCCTCACAGGGGACACAGTTAGAAGATTATTGAAATTTATAAAGGAAAATTGCTTGATTTATATTTAAACTAGGGGGGCCAAGCCCAGAATATTAGTAAAATCTGTAAATGTACAAAAGAAAAATGATTATTTATTGGAGTCAAAATCGCAAAATTCTATAAATATCCATCCATCCATTATCCCACCTGCTATATCCTAACTACAGGGCCACGGGGGTCTGCTGGAGCCAATCCCAGCCAACACAGGGAGCAAGGCAGCAAACAAACCCCGGGCAGGGTGCCAGCCCACCGCATATTCTATAAATATGTAAAAGAAAAATTAATTATCATTTAACAAAGTAAAAATCATGAAATGAGAATAAAATATTTACTCTCTTACCGATTGGAGTATTCCCGTTAAACTGAGGTCCACTATGCTCAATGAGTGTTTATAAGAGACTAAATAAACGATTCATTTGTTTTAACTGACATCCTTATAGATAAAAAAAAACTTTTTTTAAAAAACAACTCATTTAAATAACAGGAAAAATCAGGAAAAGCGGTATGCAATGGGTCATCGTAACTTGACCTTCAGCTAACTAAATAACGGAAATACAAACATTGGTGTTATGAGTAGATTTTTTTTAATAGTTTGTTCCTGTCAAAGAAAGTTTACAGATCAAAAATAAAATTACTTTCTTTATATTTTAGTTTATAAAATAAAAATGCAATAAGAATCTGAAAATCTATCAACATCACATTAAAGTTTGATACATTCTGAAAAGAATGATACCAAACATACAGTATATATGTAGGTATTAAAATAAGCCTGATTTAAACCTAACATAAAAAGTCACGTTAAATTGTTGCACAAAATCGCTGCACTTTTAGGCTTAGGATTTTCTATAGCGAGAGATATGATTTTATACACTGATCTATTTAATTTGTTCACCCGCAGTATTGTATGTGGTTCAATTTGTGGTTCAAAGATTAGAAATTTGACTTCTTCATCTTCAATTGTGATAGTACCTTTGTACAGGGTGCAAAAATCCAACATTTTCTACAGATTGTGGGCATAGAAAAGATCGGAAACCACTGCTTTATACTTTTTATGACCTTTTTTAATACTAGTTTCTATTATTTTTATAACTTCAATTTATTGTAATATTTGTTATTCTTTCTAAGAAGCCATTATCGTTACTCTTCATTTTTATGGCTGCCGCCACTTCCTGCCCTTTCTATCGTTAACAACGATGTCCATTGCCACCCAAACCAAACTCCAAGTCCCAGGATGCCCTGTGGGAATCCGGGGCATCACTACACTCCAGGGGCCTCATCCATAACACCATGATGCACTAAAACATGATGTAAGCACAAAAGCCAAAATGTGCTTACGCACAGAAAAATCCAGATGAAGGAATCTGTGCATTCGCCAACTTCCGCATTCTTCCGCTACATAAATCCCGGTCAGCGTGAAAAGTAACGCTCGTGCACGCGCCTGCTGTCCCGCCCCAACTCATCCTAGAATTAGGCCTCTTTGAATATGCAAATTAATATAAATTGCCCTTAAGCTCAGCGTTCTGTGAAAAGACAATGGGAAAAGCAAGAGGGAAAATGGAAGAATTTCAGCGAATACAAAGTGGAGGGAAGGAAAAATGTACTATTTGTTGGTTTAAACAGTGGTAAAATCAACAAAAGGAAGTTGATTGAGTGACATAGAATGTCGGAGAAACTCGAAAGTTCACGTTCACAAAGTCGCACAGTGCTCAAAATAAAAAAAGAACTCACATATCAAAGTTGCCGTGAAAAGGCAAGTCGTAGCCCACCGTCTGAGTGTCATATGAAAGCTTATTAGGGTACAGAGAAAAAAAAAGGCACACAGTGGGGACAAAGCACAAAATGTCAACTTCAATCTTTAAATTTCCACTTTAATCACGTAGTTTATTTTGTCATTAAAGTAGAATATCATAAACTTCATCTTAAAATCGTTAAATTTGCTAGTTTCTCAAATCCTATCGTAACTAAAGTAGCACGTTAAATGTTGTGTGTGCTCTATGTGTGTGAATCACTATGTGCTTCTTAAACCGGCTCTCTTCCTCTGACAGGACACAGAATCCATTACATTCGTAATATTACAGCTCTATGAATAACTAAAATACTGAGATGTATACGTGATATTATTTTCATGATGATAGGAGTTAAAGCACGTTATTAAACATGGAAACATGGTGGCGCAGTGATTGTGCACGACCTTTGATGAAATAATTTATTGTAGCAGTACTTGTGGGTGGCTCTAGGCTCGTGGCAGCCCTGGGCAGAGAAAGAATCAGTGGCCCCTTCGCCCGCCAATGTCAATATGGTATCTTGTGCACGGCGGATGGCCACATCCGTTGCGGACACTGCATAGCCGCCTCGTGCTCATGACACAAGCATTTTAACTTTTGTCGAAATTTGCCGCTGCGTTTTTAGCTGTGTCGTTATTTTCTCTTTCTGTTTTATATTCAATATATTTTGGCGTGGCGAAATCTGGGATTTACCGGCCCTGTAGTACTATCTCTTTCAAACGTACTAACCTCCAATTCCTGTCGTTTCATTTTCGTTCTCCAAGTAACCGATCGCCACACAATCAGCTCTGTAATAGACGTTAAGCCATCTGTAAGCTTATAACACCAATTCTTCAAAACTTTTAAGGAACATTGAAATATCTTCGTAGTACATGTTTAATTATTCTGTCCTTCACGCCAGTCCCAGTGAAGCATACAGTGCGAGGCAAGAACAACCTTTAATTATTAACAATATAGATTATTTAAATGAAGTTAAAGTTTTATCTGTATAATAAACATATTTTGCTGAATTTCATCTTAAAAATGATATCATCATATGTAAATACACGCTTTATAAAGTGGCTCAGGTTGTGCAATATTATAACTGTAGTGCAAGTTTACAGTGGGGTAATTCTACTTATAAGTACAGATAGCTCTACAAGGAGCACTTGATGGACTGATTGAGTGCGTTTAGAGCTCTTGGGTTGAAACTCTTTCTGAACCACGACATCCGTACAGGAAAGGTTTGAAGCGTTTGCCGTGTGAGAAGCAGTTCAAATAGGAAGCATGATTGAGGCAGCGTGTGCTTGATGCTGTATACCGATAATTCTCTTTCCGATCAGCTGCTCTGAGTGGTGCAGTGAGAGTAAAATGGAAAAAGATGATCTGCAGTGGCAACCCCTAACGGGAGCAGCTGAAAGAAGTAAAATAAGGTGCAGTGAGAGTAACAACGCTAAAGAAGTTATGGCATTTAGAATAGTTTGACCATTCCGTGGACCATTATATTGTTACTGGTTAATTACAATCAGATGCATTAAACCAAAACACAATATGCGGTTAATTTCAGTGTATTTACAGTATAAAGCCGCGTCAGGAAAAGAAAGGATAAGCACACAGGAACAGTAGCACTGCTTCGATGCTGGGTGCGGCCAGTCTGCAAAACCGAGCGGAGAACTTGTGTATGACAGGGTATGAGGTACCGTGGAAATGTGCATGGCTTTACGCCAAGTTTAGGTTTTATACATCTCGATTTGAACGTGGAAACGTTCTTACGCAACATTTCTGTGCGTACGCAGCGTTTATACATGAGGCGTTCTGGGGGAGGCAGTGTCCAAACGTAGCTGCCTTCACTCATCCTTCCTTTTCAGGGGCGTCCCAGCTGGGCTGAACTCCTGGCCATCTCTCACAATCAAAACAGATCAGTATTTCTCAGACTTTCCCCTGATGGATACACAAGTGCATATCGGATCAGACTAGCTTGTCGTACTTGCATTACATATCATTATTGCTTAGTTGCTGATAAAGAAAAGAACAGTTAAGAGATTTGACTCTTAAAAAGCAAGTTAATTAGAATTAAGGTATAAAAAGTGTGTTTAATTATCAGTAGTAATTGTCTAGTAATGAACAAAATGGCTGGAATGAAAACATGCAGAATGTGAGATTGACACCCCTGGCTTACAGCAACCTCGAGAACACACATTAAAATAAAAGTTCTTGACACAGGAATGGAGAGCTCCATTCATCAGCCATGCAAAGGTCACTTGTGAACACTGAGAGCAGAGCACTTCCCAGTGACATCGACTGATCTGCTGTCTGTGTACAGCCTCCACCTTTTCTCCGCAGCATCGCCACTACACTCCACCTGTCCACAGTGCAAATCCCATCCCCGTCGCCAAGTGAATTCTTGTGGACTCACACCATGAAGTAACTCAGTTCAAAGAACTTTTTCTGTGGTAACTGCCAGTGGTCAGCTGCAAACTCACAACATCTGGCTCAGAAGTGGTCTCCTTGTAACTTGGGTCAAAGAAGTAACTCCGTTAGTCTATCTCTGAACACTGTGAGCAGAGCGCTTCGTAGCGACACATCCTGATCTTTGTTCATGTCAACACTACATTAAAAGACCACTCCTTGCTCTCTTCCTTTAATATTTTCTAGCTATTCTTGTTCAGTGGGGGTGGACTCAAACACTCCTGGCCCAAAACCCAACTACCAGAGACCAAGTCTTAGGAACAATTTGGATTTCATTGAGGGTTTCTTCAGAGAGGGATGATAAAAGAGTAAAGGTTGCCGATTCTGGACACCAACGCCCAATATTTTCTCTTTTTTTCTGGCTCTAGCTGTTACCCTGTTTCTTTGTATCAGGGGACTTCTAGTCATAGAAACACTTCTGACACTGAACTCCTCTGTTATTGGAAATGAGCCTCCTTTAAAAGCTTGACCCAAGTGTCTCTCAGGTACGCCAGGCACATACACATAAAACACTTTCAGAACACTTTGGCTCTTATAGGAACCACTGACGCTGCCTTCCAAGAGATTCTACCGACAAACCGGAATGGTGCCAGCAAACTGGAGCAACATATATACTGCTCAAAAAAATGAAAGGAACTCTTTTTAATCCGAGTATAGCATCAAGTCAATGAAACTTGTGGGCTGTTGATCTGCTCAGTTAAGTAGCAGAGGGGCTTGTTCATCAGTTTCAGCTGCTTTGGTGCACTAGAGGGGCAACAATGAGATGACCCCCAAACAGGAATGAATGGTTTGACAGGTGGAGGGAGGCCACTGACATTTTTCCCTCCTCATCTGTTTTGTCACTCGTTTTGCATTTGGCTACGGTCAATGTCACTACTGATAGCATGAGGCCATACCTGGACCCTACAGAGCTGGCACAGGTAGTCCAACTTCTCCAGGATGGCACATCAATACATGCCTCCCATTGCCAGAAGATTTGCTGTGTCTTCCCAGCACAGTCTCGAGGGCATGGAGAAGATTCCAGGAGACAGACAGACAGGCAGTTCCTATAGGAGAGCTGGACAGGGCCCCTCGTAGAAGGTCCTTAACCCATCAGCAGGACCCACTGGTATCTGCTCCTTTGTGCAAAGAGGAACAGGATGAGCACTGCCAGAGCCTACAAAATGACCTCAATCAGTCAGGCCACTGGTGTGAATGTCTCTGATCAAACACTCAAAAACAGACTTCATGAGGGTGGCCTGAGGACCCGACGTCCTCTAGTGGGCACCTTGGAGCTCTATTGGCATTTCCCATAGAATACCAGAATTGGCAGGTCCACTACAGGCGCCCTGTGCTTTTCAAAGATGAGAGCAGGTTCACCCTGAGCACATGTGACAAACGTGAAAGGGTCTGGAGAAGCCTTGGATAATGTTATGCTGCCTGTAACATCGTTTAGCATGACCGGTTTGGTGGTGGGTCAGAGATGGTATATCTCGGGAGGCATATCCATGGAGGGACACACAGACCTCTACAGGCTAGACAACGGCACCTTGACTGCCATTAGGTGTCGGGATGAAATCCTTGGACGCATTGTCAGACCCTGGGTCCTGGGTTCCTCCTGATGCACGACAATGCCCGGCCTCATGTGGCAAGAGATATACAGGCAGTTCCTGGAGGATGAAGGAATCGATACCATTGACTGGCCCCCACACTCACAATCCAATAGAACACCTCTGGGTGTGACATTATATTTCGTCCATCCGACGCTGACAGGTTGCACCTCAGACTGTCCAGGAGCTCAGTGATGCCCTGGTCCAGATCTGGGAGAAGATCCCCCAGAACACCATTCATCGTCTCATTAGGACGTTGCCAGGCATGCATACAAGTGGGAGGGGGGTGGGCGTTGGGGGGCATACAAACTACTGAGTACGATCCTTTTGTTTGCAATTCATTACCAGTCCATCTCAGTAGAGATAGCCAGCAGGATTTTTTTCCCATTGACATCTGATGTGTTTTCTAAGTGTTCCTTTAATTTTTTTGAGCAGTGTACTTTCATTGGCAGTCATCAACTATCCGTCCACTGTTATGGAATAACGCCGGCCAATCCTTTTGCAACCCCCTTAACAGTATATTATGGTACAGATGATGTTTAAAGGGTACTATGATGATATTTATAATTAAAGGAACACATTGATTTATTGGACACTCTCTTCTACTGCATGGCACTCCTCTTTTATGATGACATCAGCTCTTAATATTTTTGCTCAAATGAAGTTTCAAGGTGTACTAACCTCAGCTTAAAAACATGTCCAGCAATGTCCGATTACAAAACATGAGAGAGCACTGCAGAGGTTGAACGCAGGATGAAATTGAAACTGATCAGCTATTAAATTATTCATTGGCAGTTCTAATTTTAATAGGCTTCCTTTGCCAGTAAATTACAGGGCCCTGCGTCATGCCCTGACTGGAAATGAGCATGAAACAAAGAAAACAGCTGCCCGCAATGATGAGAGACCCTGTGTCATCTATCAGGAAAAACAGCTCTCAGCAATAAGGTCACACAGACTCAAATTTCAACTTGATTTAATCTGAGATTGAATCTTACTCTTTCTTTTTTTTTTCTTTCAAAACTCCAAGCAATTTCCTTCCATCAAAACTGCTCACATAAATAACAGAAAATCTCCTTGTAACAATACTGTTCTTGTCATCTGTCACATCGTATTGCCAGAAAGCTTTTCTTTTCATGAATGTGTTGGTGAAAAAAAAAAGTGGAAGTCTTTTCACCCATAATTAGCTAATCTTGGCTTAATTTTTCGTAACGATCATGCATTGTCATCTTGACATCTTCTTTGAGAACTGCGTGAAACTGAATGGATAGTTTTCACAAGTGCCATCATGACTCAGTTGATTTTGATGTCAGATGGCAGTAAGGCATCCATATCCTTTAGGATTTCTCAGCAGTCGGCACATTTTCATATTCCCTGCCTATTCATTGCTGGGTCTTCAAAATGAAGAATATTTTAATAGCTTTCCCAAACCTTCTATTGGTTAAAAAAAGAGTGTGGTGAAACCTTGGCATTTGGTCCTCCTGATAGCATGGCAAATGACTGGACTTTGTGCCCAGGGGTCTGTTGTCTGAGAAGTAGTATTAACACTAGAATCCCTGAAGCCTAAAGAAAAACTACTTAAATTCCCTCACACCTCCTCATTAGCGTCTTTTATTTTGCAAATGTGTTGATCAGCACCAGCAGCAGGCAGCCTGCTATTCCATTCCCACTGAAACAGCTTTAGTTGTACAAAAAGTTCTCCCAGCTCAAGTCTGTTTATCTGGGTGTGAGGTGCCTTAAATTGTAGAGGGTAAATAATATATCATTATTTGGAATGCATGCATTTCACGTGTGCTCCGTGTCTACAACGATCTTGGTAAATGTAGGATGACAGGAAATGCAAGGCAAGAAGTGTTGAACATATACCCAGAACAGAAACTTTTCTCATGTTCTACTAATATTTGGCAAAATGCTGACGAGAAGTGTATAATGTGTGAAGACTGAAATCCAAATATCAAATAAACACTTTCGCAAAAGACACGGATATAACAAATTTTTCTACAATTTAACCAAAGTAAAAGAAATTGGAATAGGGTTTTACGCACACACACATATATACAGTATGTCTGCTTGGCTGGTGTAGAGGTAAGAATTACAGTCTCCAAGTCGAAAGGTGGATGGTTCAATTCCGAGTCCTTCACTCATTAACTGTTTTGAGTAGTGAGTGGATATTATTAATACTATTATAGAATCTTCTTCTTCTTCTTTCGGCTGTTCACGTTAGGGGTTGCCATAGCAGATCATCTGTCCGCATATGGATTTGGCAAAATTTACATCGGATGCCCTTCCTGACATAACCCTCCCCATTTATCCGGGCTTGGGACTAGCACGAAGAAACACACTGGTTTGTGCATCCTCATAGAATAAAAACATACATTTGATTTATTTGAGTCTGTAACAGCCAGTGTAAATGTATGGTACTTGGTATAGTTAGTATTTTGTTTTATTATTCACTTTTATTCTCTCAGTCGTGTTCACACTCCCTCCGATCTGACACTGTTAGTTTTCAAATAAAGACGAGCTATAACAGAGGTGAACTCAGATGAGGATGAGGGTTCTACATCGGAGAAAGAGAACAGAAGCCCTCCATGCAAGAAATGTCCACTCGCACATTAAAACAGCTGCACCAGGAATAAAGGCGAAAGATGGCACCGTTTGGATGCAGCAACAGGTTGGGCATCATCCTGCCAGTGTCTTTTGTTTATCAAATGTGTCGATCAGCACAAGCAGCAGGCAGAAGTAGAAGTAGAAAGAAAGATCAGAATAGTAAATTCTAGCAGACCTGGCTTAAAGAGTTCAATTAGAATTGAACTGATTGACTGATTAGTTGATTAATTGCAGGTAATCCTTTCTTTTGAACCCCCTTCATGCATTCATTCTGTATATTTTCTTATCATAACTCCCAAAACAGAATTATCAATCAAAAATCGGTAACATGGAAATAATAAAAGGCAAAGCAGAAGATGAGAGGTGTACACTGTCCTTGTGCAACCCCAGAGTTGGAGATGTCAAGCTGTTTTTAGGACGTTGATGAACTGGGTGGCGACTTTCATAACTCTCCAGGCAAAGAGTGTGGTTGATGAGCCCTACTGGGCATGTCAGACCAGTCCCAGGTGTTATGTAAGGGTCTGCATTTATATGTATTATGCTGTTATAGTTTTCATCTGAAACTATAGTTGTGAGTGGTGTTTTGAGACAATGGAACTGGAAATTCTCTGATCTGGAGGGATAAAAGCTGACACACAAATGCTGGCGAGTCTGCCTTTGTGGTATGTCATTGTCACTTGAATTTTTTCTGTTCAGTTTTATTGAGTGGTCCTGCTCATGCTGAATTACTATGCACCTTATGGTCAATGATGTCAAAGTCACACTAACAAAAAACAGGGACATATATGATATTTGGAATAACTCATTTTATGACCTGTATAGTACATTTTGGAAAACACTGTGGCACAACATTATTCATATTATACATATTTAACATATGCAACATTATTCATATTATACATTGTGGCAGTAGGGGGCGCTAGTGCTCCCTTGAACCCTCAGGGATGACTCCAGACACCAGGTAAAAGTCCACGACCTTTTTATTTCGTTCTTCAGTGCACCAAGCACCCTCCACACTACTCATACAATAAACTACTACTAATACACTCAATACTCTCTCCTCCTCGCCCAGACACTTTGCTCCTCTCCCACCCAGCACAGCTCAGTGTCTGGACTGAGGCACCGTCCTTTTATAGCCCCTGACCCGGAGGTGTTCCTGTCCCAGCAGTCCACAGTTCCTTATTCCTTCCGGGTCAGGGCAATCAGTCTTATTTCACCCCAGGAGCACGCCATTCCTTCCCGGGTACTCCCGGGTCATAAGGCACAACAGAGCCCATAAGTCCCCCCACAGCGACTCCTGGTGGTCCCCAAGGTATCCAGCAGGGCTGTGTATAAACACTACAGAGTCCATAAGGCCCTGCTGAACCTCGGGGCACGATCCTGCTGTTGGGGGAGCTCCTCCTGGTGGCCTGGGGGTGCGGACCGGCCTGGGAAGCCGG
>JANRMT010062796.1:105300268-105310630 GCA_026402145.1 Polypterus bichir lapradei | reverse complement strand
ATAATAGATAGATAGATAGATAGAAGGCACTATATGATAGATAGATAATGTAGATAGATAGATAGATAGATAGAAGGCACTATATTATAGATAGATACTGTAGATAGAAGGCACTATATTATAGATAGATATGAAAGGCACTATAAAATAGATAGCTAGATAGATAGATATGAAAGGCACTATATAATAGATAGATGGATAGATAGATAGATAGATATGAAAGGCACTATATAATAGATAGATATGAAAGGCACTATATAATAGATAGATAGATAGATAGATATGAAAGGCACTATATAATAGATAGATAGATAGATAGAAGGCACTATATGATAGATAGATAGATAGATAGATAGATAGATAGATACTGTAGATAGATAGATAGATAGATAGATAGATAGAAGGCACTATATGATAGATAGATAGATAGATACTGTAGATAGATAGATAGATAGATAGAAGGCACTATATTATAGATAGATAGATATGAAAGGCACTATATAATAGATAGATAGATAGATATGAAAGGCACTATATAATAGATAGATAGATAGATAGATAGAGTGAAAGGCATTATATAATAGATAGATAGATAGATAGATTCGATATTTGGAAATGAAGAAGGATGGAGGTCCCAGTAAGGTTGGTCTGTTAAGTCACCAAAACATTTTGACAGTGTTCTTAGAAAATACAGAAAATCAAAAGTTTTTGGAAATGTCTGCTGTAGCCGAATGAGAGCAGCAATATGGTCTGGAATTAAATGACGGGTTTAATTAACAGCAAGAATCGGCTTCTTATTAAGGACCTGGTTGGAGTGAAACTGATTGGAGTTTGACGTTCCAATTTCGCTGGTCATTTTTTGGCTCATTTCACATTCTCATTTCTGTTTGGCTCCCATTTAATGAAGAAATGAATCAATTCAGAGGACTGAATCCTTACAAACAGGACTATTAAAATGAAGGGAAAAGGAGTTAATTAGCAATGAAAACTGGTCACTGATTAGAAAAATGGGTTAAAATGAAAACCTGCAGCCACCGCGACCCTCCAGGCCTGGAGTCTGACATCTGTGGGCTACACAAAAAATAAATTGTTGTTGTTGTTGAAATGAATGACCAGGTCACTGTGTGGATTTTCTCCCACCGCTCCATGCTTCTCCACATCATAAAGGAGAGCACATTAGGTGAACTGGGGATTGAAAAGTAGCCCTGTGTGTGTTTCCTGCAAAAGACTGGCAAAAACAAATTTGTCATTTCACGCAGAATATTATGTTATACTGGCACACATTTTCATGTTAAATTTCAATCCAAATGTTAAGGGCTGTTTCCACTTTCAGAAGAGCATTACCTTGTAGTTCTCAGGACACTGTATTTACAGTTTTGGATGTATCGGCAACACAAATATTTATGGATTTCTTCTTTCTTTTAAATGTACTGTATTGTATCATTTCAAATCATGCAACTTTCTCTGCCAAAGTTATAAATTCTCCTGGACCTTTTAGCTGCAAAGTCGCACACACTAAAATTGGTAACATGTTTATTCCCCATACTTAATTTAAGTCTTACTGAAATGAATTACAAACATCACCAGAAAATACAGAATGCACTCAGAGAAAGTGCAAATATGATGTTGTCACAGACAATAATAATAATAATAATATATATGTCGCACATGTGCGTGTAGGAGGACGTTGTATGGACCAAGTAAAGGTAATTCCACGCCAGGCCAGGGGGTGGCGAGGTGCACTAAATATTCTCCTGTTATCTCTACAGACCAGTCACAGGAAAACCTGTCTGATTCAGAGCTGATGATGTCACTTCTGGCACACAGCATGACGTCACTTCCTGTTCTGGCACCCAGAAGAACGTCACTTCCAGCGCACAGAAGAACATCACGTCCGGTTCCCCTGTGTCACTTCCTGTTCCTATACATCACTTCCGGTCCAATCCCTTAAAGACGCCATCTTTGCAAACTCTCACCAGTTCTGTTTTGGACTCAGTCTTGTGAATATCTCTGTTCCTTTAAAAGCCTCTTGCAGCCAGGAATATTATACGGGTGGCTGCCCCAAACCTTTTTAAGTGTGTTGAGTCTGTTCATTTTCACAAATAATAATAATAATAATAGTAATGATAATAATTTTGGACAAATCCCCACACATGATGAGCAAAGAGACTGTTTAACTTTATTTTTATTATTGCACTATTAATGCACAACTGAGGAAGCTATACACAGAACAAACTGCAGGACCAGGTGGAGTCAGTCAATCCTCGAGTTCTTCAGGCCTACTGACTTACTCTGTGGTGTCCTCGGTGACCTGTTCAGTTTGTCCCTGAAGCTTCAGAAAGTGCCACTGCTTTGAAAACATCCTGCATTGTTTTGGATCCAAAAGAGGAAGGCACCTCTTCACCTAAAGCCTACACACCAGTGACACTTACGTCTCACATCATGAAGACCTCTGAGAGGCTGGTCCTGCGTTTTATGAGTCCTCTAGTAGTAGACCACCTGGACCCCCTGCAGTCAGACAAAGATTTAGGTGGAAGATACAATTATCCATCTGTTCCAGAAGCCTGGGCAAAGCTGGCAGCACTGTGAAGATTCTGTTTTTTGGTTTCTCCAGAATGTTCAATACCATCCAGTCATCCCTGTTAACCCTTAAATCACCAGAACTGGCTATAGTCAGTTCCCAGTGCAATTTGTCAGCACGCTGGAGCTGATCAGTCAGTGCATTCATTGAGCAGCCATCTCATGACCACTGGTGCCCCCTAGCGAATCAGCATCACTGTCCCTGGGATTCAGCCGCTGCCCTAGACTAGCCTGCCAATATCAGCGTTGGCCTCTGTGTGCTTGCGTGCAGCCAGTTTAAGTGCAGTTGGCTCGGTGATTTACTGACTTTCATCGATGGCTTCAGTTGCATCTTGTACATTGTCACAAAAAACAGACACAAGAGTCATAAAAAGGTTTGGGGCGGCCACCCGTATAATATTTCCTGGCTGCAAATGGGTAAATTGATTGCACTGATGTGCTCAGAACGGAGTCCAAAACAGTTACTGACCAGGTTAGTCAAATAAGGTGGCTTTAAAGGCCAGAAAAGGAAGTGAAGTCATTGAGGGTGGAAGGGTCCTCTTCCATAGGTTCAGACACGGACGTGACATCATCAAAAGGGCCAGAACAGGAAGTCTCTTCAGTCATGGGTTCTTCACCAGAAGTGACATCATCCAAGGGCCCGGAACAGGAAGTGACGTTACTTGGGCCAGGCGGGATTTCCCCTGAACGGTCGGCAGGAAAGTGAGAAAAAAGGTCAGTCTGACGTGGAATTACTCTCATTTAGACCTTATAGCTGCTTCACATGCACACGTTTGTGACAACATATAATAATAGATTGTTGCAGTAGATTTTTTATAGTTTTTACAGTCCATTGTGGACTATGGCCGACAGTTTATCCCGGCCAAGACCCCCAAGCCGCCAGATGGAGCCCTCCGTGAAATGTGGAGATGCCCCGAATTCCAGCAGGGCATCATGGACTTTGGAGTATTAATACACAGTCCTGCTTCATAACGTCGGGGCCACCAGGGGATGCTGCAGAGAGGCACAGAGACGTTTATTTTCCACACAGCCCGGAAGTACATCCCAGTCACATGGTTGGAAGAAATAAAGTGCTTCCGGGCTGACGAAGAAAAGGAGTTTTCACCTGACCCGGAAGTGCTGGATAGTCACAAGGACTGAGGGGTCAGAAGCACTTCCGGGTCAAGGACTGTTTGAAGGACTGTGGGAGATCCCAGGGTTGAGCTGAGTCGGGAGGAAGGGTGGCAACGCGTCTGGGAGTAGGAGGAATTGTAGTATTGTGGAGTGGAGGGTGCTCGGTGCACATTATTATTATAAAATAAAGTCATATTGGACTTTTATCTGGTGTCTGATCAGAGGGTTCAAGGGAGCGATAGCACCCCCTATCTGTCACACCATTGGCAATGTGTAAAATGATCAGTGTCGCAGTAATTGTGATGCTTTTTGCATAGATAAAAATATGTGTTCCATTAAAAGTTCACTTTTTCTTGGTGAATTGTTTTGTTTCCTTAAAAAGTGCAGCAAAAAAGTATTTGGCATTAGAGGTGCATTAACCCCCAAGTATGTGGCAGTTTAAGGGTTAAGGGGTAAACAGAGATATGCAGGCAGTTTGTGAGACTCGAGGACTGCGTGAGCGACCCTGGAGCACCACAAGGTACAGGCCTGTCTTCTTCTCTCTTCACTCTTTACACCTCAGACAACAAATTTAACAGCAGGTCGAGTCACTTGCAGACATTTTCAGGTGATTCTGCACATATGGGATGTATTGATAAAGGGGGATGAGACAGAGGAGAGGAGTCAGGGGGAGAACTTTGTTTCTTGGTGCAATGATAGTTGCATCTTAATATCAGCAAAACTGAGGAACTGGTGGTTGACCTTTTGATGCACTGGAAAGCTTCTATGTCCGGTCAAAATTCAGGGAGCAGATGTAGAGGTGGTCAACTCCAACAAGCATTTGGGGGTCCACATTAATGATAGGTTAGACTTGTAACACAGAGGGTCAAGAGAAGAAAGGCCAGAGCAGACTCTTTGTCCTTAGGAGACTGCGCTCCTTTAATGTGAGTGGTGATATCCTTCAACAACAACAACAACATTTATTTCTAGAGCACATTTTCATACAAATGATGGAGCTCAAAGTGCTTTACGGGATGAAGAAAGAGAAAAAAAGACAAAATAAATTAGAAAATAGAATTAGGAAACACTAATTAACATAGAGTAAAAGTAAGGTCTGGTGGCCAGGAAGGACAAAAAAAAAAAAAAAAATCTCCAGATGGCTGGAGAAAAAAATAAAATCTGCTGGGGTTCAGAGACCACCCAGCCCCCTCTAGGCATTCTACCTGACATCAATGACCTCAATCAGTCCTCATGGTATTCCGGGTTCACATGGGAAGAACTTGATGATGATGGTCATGTGGACTTTTGGCCTTTGATCCATCAATGTAGGGACATCACGGTGCTTTGGTCAAGTGCTGGGAGCGCAGATCACCACAGAGAACCGGAAAAAGAACAACAGAGAAAGGAGGGGTTAGTACGGATTATGGAGCCACCAGGAATGATATTAATAATTACTGTAAATGCATATACAGAGTATCAGGATTAAACTAAAATGAAGCTATGAGAAAGCCACGTTACAATAATGAGTTTTTAGCAGTGTTTTAAAGTGATCCACCGTATGTTTTGATTTGGGAAAATGGTTCAAGGGGTTCTTTGGAGTAAGTGGGCAAAAATCAGAGAGAAGAGGTCCGATACTTCAATAAAATTTACTTGTTCAATTATAACATATAGATACATATGAATAGTATAATGCAATAACAATGGATTATAGAAATATATATATGCTTACAGTAATATATTTAAAGAAACAAACTTATGCTTACAGTATTAACAAAAGACCCAGAGCCATCATCCTAGACCAGAGGACCGGGCGGTGCGCGCATTCCCCACGGTTGAGCCTCGAAAGAAACTGAGGGCGGAACCTTCCCTTATATACTAATTGAGTGTCCTTGCTCAAAAGCGGCTTACGTGGAAGCAGTGTATGCAGAAGTGATCAGTTTCAGCACACACCCCCTTCCACGGGACGCGGTGTTGTTTTTCACTTGGTCCTGATGGAGACGGCGCCTAGTACCAGAAGGCACACAAAAATAAGGGCTGTGTACAGTAAAGCCCCTCAAAGTGAAAAACAAGTCAGCATAACCCATCTTCCCAGTTCATTCCTTCTTGAAGCTGGTTTTTGCACTGAAGCGACCAACGCCCATCTGCTTTCCTGATTCTTTATTTTACCTCTGCTAATGCAGAGAAAAACCCTTCCATTACACCGTATTAGCCTGGTGAATTCTTCACATCTTCTACAACTCAGTGATGGCCAGTGTGTTGTGCTGGGCTGGTCACATCACTTCAAGGAAAGCCCGCTGAATCAACAAGCCATTTAAATGGGATGCACTCCGAACTCACAGAAGGTCATAGAGGAGGAGAGGATGAAGGAAAAACTGAGTGCCAATATGAACAAAGCTGCACATTCTCTCTCAGACACACCAACACTGAAGATATTCATACATTTGTGGTAATCCACAATTACAACAGCCCAGGTAAGCAGAGAGCTGAGGAGACTTTGTGCCAGCAAAGCAGTAGGTCCAGATGGACTATCACCACGACTGCTGAAGGCCTGTGCGTTGGAGCTGGGGAGTCCTCTACAGCACATCTTCAACCTGAGCCTGGAACAGGGGAGAGTCCCGAGGCTTTGGAAAGCATCTTGTACCATCCCAGTCCCAAAGGTATCACGTCCTAGTGACCTGAATGACTTCTGGCCTGTCGCACTGACATCACATGTGATGAAGACCATGGAACGGCTGCTGCTTTACCACAGGTCCGCCACGCCCTCGACCCTCTGCTGGTCGCATACCAGGAGAAGGTGGGAGCGGAGGATGCCATCATCTATATGCTACACCGATCCCTTTCAAACTTGGACAGAGTCAGTGGTGCTGTAAGAATTATGTTTCTGGACTTCTCTAGCGCCTTCAACACCATCCAACCTCTGCTCCTCAGGGACAAGCTGACAGAGATGGCAGTAGATTCATACCTGGTGGCACTGATCGTGGACTATCTTACTGACAGACCTCAGTATGTGCGTATCAGGAACTACAGGTCTGACATTGTGGTCAGCAGCACAGGAGCGCCACGGGGGACTGTACTTTCTCCGGTCCTGTTCAGCCAACATACATCGGACTTCCAATACAACTCGGAGTCCTGCCACGTGCAAAAGTTCGCTGACGACACTGCTATCGTGGGCTGCATCAGGAGTGGGTAGGAGGAGGAGTATAGGAACCTAATCAAGGACTTTGTTAAATGGTGCGACTCAAACCACCTACAACTGAACACCAGCAAGACCAAGGAGCTGGTGGTGGATTTTAGGAGGCCCAGGCCCCTCATGGACCACGTGATCGTCAGAGGTGACTGTGTGCAGAGGGTACAGACCTACAAATACCTGGGAGTGCAGCTGGATGATAAATTGAACTGGACTGCCAATACTGATGCTCTGTGCAAGAGAGGACAGAGCCGACTATCCTTCTTTAGAAGGCTGGCGTCCTTCATCATCTGCAATAAGATGCTGCAGATGTTCTACCAGACGGTTGTGGCGAGCGCCCTCTTCTACGCGGTGGTGTGCTGGGGAGGCAGCATAAAGAAGAAGGACGCCTCACACCTGGACAAACTGGTGAGGAAGGCAGGCTCTGTTTTAGGCACAGAGCTGGACAGCTTGACATCTGTGGCAGAGCGACGGGCGCTGAGCAGGCTTCTGTCAATCATGGAGAATCCACTGCATCCACTGAACAGGATCATCATGCTGTACCAGTGCATGGTCCCCAACTTGACTTGACTTGACTTGATATCTCCCAGTGCAGCTTTGTTTTGGTGAAGGTATTTATATTTACATAGATTTTGGGTTTTGGTGCTCTTTGTTTTTGTTCTTGTATATACACTGATTTTTTTTTTTCCTTTTCATATTTTTGGTATTCTTTGGACTTTTGTTACGTGTGTAGTTTCTTCCTTTTCTTCATTTAGAAAGAGTGCCATTTTTGTGTATATACATTTTCATCTTTATTTCTCATTTTTGGGGATGGGAAGCTTCACTGTGTATATTGTTCACTATTTCTTGATCGGACATTAATTTTGTTGTTTTGTTGCACCTGTAAACAAACCCACTCTTGTTATGGAAAGACCACCTTTTTGTGTCTGTGTCTCCATGTCTGACTTCTCACAGATCTGATCCCGGTCAGTCCTGCACTACAAGATGCCCACTGTGTGGTCTGGTGCCACCCTTGCCACTACACGGGGTGTCACACCAATGAATTATTCAACAGAAGTGTGTCAAGAAATGTGATGGGCACTCCTTTATAGCAATAGGAATATGCCTGCATAGTGACTCAGTGGGACTGGGACTGCCAAGTCAGACGTCTTTTCTTTTCTTTCCTTTTAATTTTAACTTTCATTCTTGTGTGTATTCAGACCATAATGTGTCTGCGTGTGTGTAAGTGTGTTCAGGCTTAACACTGTAAAGCAGATCATTTAACATCACCCTGAGACTGACTTGGGCTTAACCGCTGTAATTACATTAAATTCCAAGCGAGTTAATGCCAAGGAGGTTAAGAATTTGAGGGCAATTACTTTTTCACACAGTGACATTTGGTCTTGGATAATATTGTTCATTAGATACTGAAGTTAAAAGAGTCAGTCAGTCAGTCATTCTCCATCCCACTATATCCTAACACAGGGTCACGGGGGTCTGCAGGAGCCAATCCCAGTCAACACAGGGCTCAAGGCAGGAGACAAACCCCTGGCAGGGTGCCAGCCCACCGCAGGAAGTTAAAACAATTTGCTCTTTATTCTCACAGGTAAGCTTTAACTAATATTCAAATTTGGCTGAAGATCTGAAAAAATTCAGTTTTGAAAATTTACAATAACAGATGAAATCAGGAAAGGGGTACATACTTTGTCATGGCACTCCATTTGATTTTTACATATCTGGTATACAATAATTCATTTTGTTTAGTGCTAAGTTTACATGTTTTATTTTAAGGTGATTTCTAATTATTATACCGATTTGTCACAGTTCATGTTTCAGACCTGCTTGCCTGTTGCTAGGAGCCATTTGGATGTCAGCGTTGGCATCTTATAAAAGACAAAGAGCTTTGTTTGCATATTGTCTGAACTTCTTCAAAAGGGACAGCTAAACATCACGACGCTCTTCGTTGCTATAGGAAGCGAGCATTGTTCACATTGCATGAAATGGCATGTTGATAGAGAAAAAGAAATGCATTTTTAGAAGGTATGGCAAGAAGTGAAATTATTTTAAGAAGCCAAGAAACATCTTAGAAAGCAGTTAAAAATGAAAAAAATACAGGGAATTGAATAAAGTGCACACTGAATATCTGCTGCCATGCTTGACTGGATCTAAACCAAATGTGTTTTTCTAAAACAGAAAAAATTAACGCATTGCAACAGATAACAAGAAAATCATCTGATCTATATAATGACATTTGACATTTCAGTTCTTGCCATAAAGAGACATTTTCATGAAAACTAGTAAAAACAAATAGATAGATAGATAGATAGAAATGAAAGGCACTATATAATAGATAGATAGTGTGGTGTACAGCCCGGACACAGACAGGTAGACATGCCACACACGTTTATTTACAAGTATTAAATACAATAAAGTGCACAAACCCAGTGCCTCAGCACCAATCACCCCTTTAAGTCCTGGCCAACACAATACCTTTTCAGTCTTCAGACCGCCTCCACTCCTCTCCTCTGAGCTCCGTCCTCTTCCACCCGACTCCACTATCGTCTGAAAGGGAGGCGGCCCCCTATTATAGGACCCTTGGATGTGCTCCAGGTGCTTCCTGAGGAGCCTCCGCCGACACACTCCCGTGTGGCGGAAGCACCAGCTGTGTAGCCAGAAGCCCTCCGGGTGTCCCTGATCCTCTTCCCCCCAGCACTTCCTGGTGTGGCGGAAGTGCTGAGGTCCACGCTCCCAAGGCATTGGGGCGCCCCCGGCGGTGACCACGGGCCCCTACAGGGTTGGGCTTCCAAGCCATATACCCGTGGCCCCCAACACAACCAGGATGGTCACCTCCTCATGGTCTGGAGGAGGCACAAGCCCTCCTCCAGTCCTCCTGGGCGTCCCGGCTGAGTACCACCCCCAGCCAAGTGCCACAATAGATAAAGTGAAAGACACTATACAATAGACAGATAGATAGATAGAGTGAAAGACACTATACAATAGATAGATACATAGAAAGGCGCTATATAATAGATAGATAGATAGATAGATAGAAATGAAAGGCACTATATAATAGATAGATAGATAGATAGATAGAGTGAAAGACACTATACAATAGATAGATACATAGAAAGGCGCTATATAATAGATAGATAGATAGATAGAAATGAAAGGCACTATATAATAGATAGATAGAAATGAAATGCACTATATAATAGATAGATAGATAGAAATGAAAGGCACTATATAATAGATAGAGTAAAAGACACTATACAATAGATGGATAGATAGAAAGGTGCTATATAATAGATAGATAGAAATGAAAGGCACTATATAATAGATAGATGATAGAAATGAAAGGCACTATATAATAGATAGAAATAAAAGGCACTATATAATAGATAGATAGATAGAAATGAAAGACACTATATAATAGATAGATAGAGTGAAAGACACTATACAATAGATAGATAGAAAAGCGCTATATAATAGATAGATAGATAGAAATGAAAGGCACTATATAATAG
>JANRMT010062796.1:105222769-105297577 GCA_026402145.1 Polypterus bichir lapradei | reverse complement strand
CTATCTATCTATCTATCTATCTATCTATCTATCTATCTATCTATCTATCTATCTATTATAAGTTGCCTTTCACATCTATCTATCTATTTAAAGAGATAGGAATGTAGTTGTTTTGGACGTCACAAACAGAACCAGATCTCGTCTGTCTGATGTCTCGTGTTTTTTGTACCAGCACAGCATGTAAAACAGAAGAAAAGGGGCCAAGTTTGTGGTTTGACTCGCTCCACTTATTAACTCTTCATACAGCACCGGCTCTGTCAGGCAGCACACTATCAGTTTACTATGCTTGAAAGTCGACATGCAGTCACATAATTCAACATACTGAGCAATTTTTTTGCAATCACAGGTTGCAAGTCATACCCTACAGGTAGAAGTCACCTAATGTGACAATGACATTAAGTAGATAGGCTTGCTAAACTTTGCTGGGCTGAATGGTCTTTCCTCATCTAAATGTTCCCAGTGTTCTGATATTCATGGTGCCACATTACTCCTTCTGAATTCCAGGCTCGGCTAGCTTCTGCGTGTGCCCAAGCTTCACTTCTTTCTTTCTTTTTTTAATTTACTAATATTTATTTGACGATTGTGCCCTTGTTTCCCTGCTTATATACACACTTTCTCATCAACACCTTTGCTTGCCTTCACACTCTGGAAGCCTTGGTGGCGTCACCTTCTTTGTGCAGAATTCTGTGACATCCTAAGTCGTTGATCCTTTTTCTTTCCGTCACCTTCAGGATTCGGTTTTCTTTGCCATTTGATCACATCAGAGGCTTTCCAGATGGACCGTAACAATACTGACTGCTTGGAATGGTTTGCACAAAGAATACACTGCAGTGTGAAAAATCCCTGACTAAGTGGGCACATGTGAAGAAAATCACCTCAACATTTTAAAAGAAATATTTCAGACAGAGCCTCATGAGGACAGAACTGAATAATAAGAAGATAGAAGCAGGCAATAAAACAGTTTATTAGTACAGCAGACACCGTCGAGGCAGAGGATAAAAGTAGCAAAGAAACATTTTCAGATTATAAGGATTGGTGTGTCACAAGACTTTACAATAAAATCTACAGAAGATTTGCAATGTATTCAGACCCCTTCACTTTCTGCAGTTTATTGTGCTGTAAATTTCATTTAAATAGGATAAATTTGGCATCGGGGCGGCACGGTGGTGCAGTGGGTAGCTCTGCTGCCTCTCAGTTAGGAGACCTGCGTTCGCTTCCCGGATCCTCCCTGCATGGAGTTTGCATGTTCTCCCCGTGTCTGCGTGGGTTTCATCTGGGTGCCCTGGTTTCTTCCCGCAGTCCAAAGACATGCAGGTTAGATGCATTGGCGATCCTAAATTGTCCCTAGTGTGTGTTTGTTTGCACCCTGCGGTGGGCTGGCACCCTGCCTGGGGTTTGTTTCCTGCCTTGCGCCCTGTGTTGGCTGGGATTGAGCTCCAGCAGACCCCCGTGACCCTGTAGTTAGGATATAGCGGGTTGGACAATGGATGGATGAAATTTGCCATTTTTTCCCAACAATCTACAATCCATAACACAAAAATCACAAAAGGAAGACATGTTTTCTGAAAGGTTTGCAGACAGATTAAAAAAAAAAATTGGTGACCTTGCGGGTCGGCTCGATGCTCCCACACTGATTTGGGGGCCTCTTGAACCCGATACCATTGATAACATAACCAAATGAGCTTGGAAGATGAGGACAAACACACACAAAGCAAAGGGGATGGCATAAACGTGCTGTGCTCTAAAATTTAATAAATAAATAATCCAATAAAATTAAGGTAACATGGACATTAAAAATCCAATAAATAAATCCATTAAATGAGGTAAAAAACAGTGCAGGAAACCCATTTAAAATCCCTAAGCCCTGGTGCCCTCCTTTAAAACTGATGCCTTTCCGGCTGATCCTATTTGGATCTGGGAGCCCAGAGAGACGTTGACCAACAGGTGCAGACACCCACCTAATCTGGCTCATGTCCCTGTCACCACTTCCACTGTGTTCATGGGTAGTCAGCGAGCCCTACTCCACCCGAACTGCTGGCAATCCTGGTGGGCGGGCGCTCTGCACATTCATCCACTGCCGTCACCACTTGCAAGCATGATGGTCGCTCTACTCACCAGCGCGAGCACATCTTATTATTTATTTAAAACGGCCACTTCCTGAATAGCGGACCCGCTATACCACAAAATCAAAAACGGAAATCTCCCATTCCTTGAAGTAATTCAGACCCTTTTTTGTGTCCCTACAAATTGTGGTCAGGTACATCCTGATTGCTTTAAGTCTCCTTAAGATGTGTGAAGGACTTGATTGAAGTCCACCTGGACTGGACATCGTTTAGAAAGGCGCATGTGTGTCTGTGTCTACGAGGACCTACAATTTGCACTGCGTGTCAGGACAAAAACCAAGCCATGATGTCCAAGGAACTCTTTCTCTGGACCTCTGCTATCAAATCGTGGTGAGGTGAAGGTCAGGGAACAGGGATGAAAGCATTCCTAAAGCTTTGAGTCTTCCCAGGAGCACAGGCCTCAATAATTGTAAAATGGAAGATGTTTGGAAACACCGGGACTCCTCCTAGAGTTTACTGTCTGGTGAAACTGAGTAACCAGGCAAGAAGGACCTCGGTCAGGTAGGTGGGAAAAAACCCAATGGTTATTCTAACAGAGGTTCCACAGTCATCCTGCTACGATTCACAATGTATTCAGACCTCTTCACTTCCTGCACAGTTTATTGTGTTGTAAATTTCATTTTAAATGGATAAATTTGCCATCTTTTCCCAACAATCTACAATCCATGAAACAAAAATCTCAAAGGAAAGACATGTTTTCTGAAAGGTTTACAGATGTATTATAAAGATCCGTAATGGTGGGGGTCGGCTCCATGCTCCCTTGCTGGTCTGGGGGCCTCTTGAACCCGACACCATCAATAACGTAACCGGATGAGCCTGCCAGATAAGGACAAACACACACAAAGCAAGGGGATAGGGTAAAGGTGCCAATTAAAAAATCAAAGTTTTCAAAAAGATGCAGTGTTCCAAAATTCAATAAATAAATAATCCAATAAAATAAAGGTGATGTGGAGGTTAAAAATCCAATAAATAAATTCATTAAAATGAGGTAAAAAAAAAAGCACATTTAACATCTCCAAGCTCTGGTGTCTTCCTTTAAAACTGATGCCTCTCCGGCTGATCCTATTTGTATCTGGCAGTACAGAGAGACATCAACCAACAGGTGCAGACACCCACCTCATCCAGCCCATGTCCCTGTCACCAATCCCACGGTGTCCGCAGGCAGCCAGCGAGCCCTACTCCACCCGAACTGTTGGCAATCCTGGCGCTCTTTACACCCAACCGGTGCCGTCTCCACTTGCAAGCATGATGGTCGCTCCTGCTACCTAGTCACTCAGCACGAGAGACCCTTCAGCCCCCTCCTGAGCGATGGCCACTCGCTCCTCATTGAAATATCATGACTGCTGCTGCTCCAAGTCAATTTAAGTGCACTGTCTGTTGAAACTCAGGAACCAGGTCTGACAGGCGCCTGGCGGCCATGCCCAGCTGGGACATCCCTGCACACTGTATTCAGGGGGAGCAGCCCTGGACAGTGCAATACCTCCCCCTGGATGTTAGATGGCCGACCCCCTGGGCTGGTGTAGTGCCTCGGTTTCCCACAGGGCTCCCTGGGAATTGGAGTTGGGGGCAGCCCTGTTGGATCCCGCAGGTACCGCCAGGGGGTGCTGTGTTTGGGACTCCTGAGCCCGTGTGGGCAACAGCTTCATCACACTTGGAAGTGCCGCCGGATCTTGGTGATCAAACACCTGGAGCACTTCCAGGTGACCTATAAAAGGGAGCCAGCAACCACCACTCATCGGCCAGAGTCGGGTGGAGGAGGACAAAGGTTGCGAGGGAGGAGTGGTGGTGCCAAGGAAGAGTGCTTGTGCTGTACTGGTGTTTGGGACTGTGTTGTGGCTGGGGGGAGTACGGGGAAGATGTGCCCTCCAGCTGAAGAGTAATAAAAATCCTTTTATTTTACACATGCCTCCCGTGTCCAATCTGTGTCGGGTCAGGCGCTATATAGTGCCTTTCACACAGGCAAGAAGAATCTTGGTCAGGTATGTGACAAACAACCCAATGGTTATTCTAAAAGAACTTCAGCAGTCAACCTACTAAGATTGAAACATATGTTTGGGGCATTGAGATTCTCGGGAGCACTCCATCATTCAGGTAGTGATCTGAGAGTTTGGCTAGAGTGGAAAACACAAACTTTTAGTAAAAGGCACAGTGAGCTATAATTGGCTGTTACGGAAACATTTCCATGCTAGGCTTTTCATTTGAAAAGACTGCCAGAGGTAATGTGAACGCAGGAAGGACTTTTAAATTGAAGCAAAGTGTAATAGGAAGTTCATCATCTTGAGGAAGGAAGAGAAAAAGCTGGGAAAGAAAAAGGAGAAGCCAGTGGGGAGCAGAAGATCCTCCATCTTGGGAAACAGGTCTTAAGGAATACAAACTGGTTGTGGAATTCTAAGTGGATTGCAGAAGCTTTAGTTTAATGGATTATACTTACTGAATGTTTCCAGACTTTAGACAAAGAAAATAAAAATCAACCGGCATTGGGTGAAGCTAAGAAGGTTCTATTGGATGGGTGAGATCAACCATATTTCATAAAGAAAACAGAGAGTATTCCCTTATTTGGTGGAAGTGTTGAAAATAAAACTAATTTTTCTTTATGCTTATTCTAACATTTTTCTTCTGTATATATATTGTGGCAGACAGCTGGGGCCCTTGCCCATCCGGGAAGCCCCTGTGATGGAAGGTAGAGGACAGGTTCATAGCAATACCTCCCCCGGAACATAAGAGAGCAACCCCCCTGGATTGCATTGGGCCCCAGCAGGGTTGAGCTTCCAAGCTCCAAGTCCGTGGCCACCACCATGGGGCACCTGGACAGTACCGGAGCCCTGGACTGCAGCACTTCCGCCACACTTGGAAGTGCTGCCAGAAGAGAATCAGAGTGCACCTGGAGCACTTTTGGGTGCACTATAAAGGAAGTCGCCTCACTCCGTTCGAGGAGCAAGAGTTGGGAGGTGGTGGACAAAGCTTGCGTGGAAAGGAGTGGAGGCAGCAGAGAGGAGAAAAAGAGGCAGAGGAGAAAGAAAGAAGTGAAATAAAGAGAGAAAATGAGAGAAAGGACTGAGAAATATTGGGTACTGTGCTCGGAAGTGGGGAGCTATGGAATAGAGCTGCCCCACGTGGAAATAAAGTGCGTGCTTCTGAACTTGTGTCTCTGTGCCTGTTTGAGTCTCAGTACTTAAGCAAAACCAGCTTTATTCAAATTGAAACAGGAACAGCAGGGTCATTTATTGAAGTGGCCACTACCACTCTTCTATACACAGATACAGCAAATGGGCCTAGCCTTGACCAGGTCAGTGGCCAATTTATACTGTTCCCTGCATCACCTATTGGTGACAGGCGTTGATAGCACAACTGTGATCAGCTTGTAGTTGTTTCCGCCACGCTATGCTGCTGCACTATGAACCTGCGGTTGAATCGGCGATGGACAAGCAGCCCTTCACAGACACAGGGGTCCCATCACAATATATACATATATGTATATGCTCACTTTGCTCGCCATCCCCCGTGCGGGCACAACATTTATTGGATCTGCGCTTGAGACGCATCATGCTGTGCTTTTGGATAAACACGAATATCAACTCTGTCTTTTATATCTATATTTATGTCTTTCAAAATTATTATCGCAGACAATTCGTCACATGTTGGGTTATTATATATACAAGCGTGATCTTTCATATTCATATAGAAATCCAAGAAAACTTCTTTGTCCGTGCTTTTCAGATAAATTTCGTGTAAAGTACGATACTTTTGGACGTATGGATTTGTATCCATTATTGGCTGCAGAATTTCTAATACGTCCAATCATTTAACTCTTTCGATTCTATGTTGCATCGTTTCTCTGTGATCATAAATATAAACCTGACTGAATTGTGGTTTATTTGAAATTAAACTTTTATTAGCTTTAATTGTTGCGGGACCACAGATTCTCATAGCATATGGTCCTGAATCGTGTAAATCTACGTTTTGAGCATTGAATGATGCGAACGTGAACAGATTATTGTAGATTTGGATATTTTGCCCGTAGTGTTTGTGGATTTCACTCTCACCAAGTAACAAATCTTTTAATTCTCACTGATACGCCTCTTCATTGGGAAGAAACACTACTTTTCCCTGATGGCAACACGAATTAGATGATCTACAAGTCTCTGACTTAAACTTTAAATCTGAACAATATATACATACTTCTGTCATATCACCTTTGTCCATATATTCAATCTAATTTCGCTGTTCTGTTATTTAACCAAGTAATAATTTCCGTTTGTTAGCTAATGCAATCTTTACTATCAGTTTTTTGAGACTTTAGAATTTTCGTGCTTCCATTATCTCTAACCTGCTCTGCATGTGTATCGTGCCAACATTTTTGGACCGTTTTATGACTTTCTCCTTTGTCATCTACTCTTTGTCTTTTATTTCTGGTCCTGGGCGTGGTTAAATCTCTTGGCACAAAGTCTCGTTTCGCAGGACTTGAAATTATCTCTCTGAAAATGTCTTGTCTCATCCCAGGATAAAAAGTTTTGTCTCATCCCAGGATTATTTTATATAATAGAGAGATATACATGTTATCACAGACATGCACGTGGGAGGCAGTCAAAAAGCTTAACTGAAAGTAAGATGTCAGCTCAAGGGTTGATAAAGTGCACTAACCTCTCTTCTCCCTTTCCCACAGATCAGCAGAAGTGAAACCCAGTTAAAGCAGCACCAATCTCCGCCCTCCTCCCCAGACCACACCCTCCTAACTGACCTCTTCCTGCACGGCCACTATAAAAACCCCCACCCTTGATTCCTCACTTAGTCGATTGGGACTCGGTCTTTGATAACTCGTTTCATTATTTGTGTTGCCTGTCCATATACAGAGTGGATACTCCAAACCTTTTTTACTTGTTTTGTATACTCATTACAATGTATTCCAGTACCTCTAGTTGTTTATGATTTAAATATAAATTCTAAATATATTTGTTTTTTGTTACATCGTAAATTAAAGGGGGTATAGGTCTTTATTTGTAGCATTCTAGAATTCAACCCTGGTGTTATAGTATCTCAACTTGGTGATAACTGATTGTTACAAGTTTAAATGTTTCTTTGAACTTGAGGAAAAAAACATTCTCTTGTCAGATAGGACAAAAATGGAAATCATTGGGTAGAACTCATTCACTGTGTCTGTTGAAAATCTACTCCAGAGTGCACACAAACTCTGACGTGGGCAACCATTTATCTTTCACTGCAACAATGACCTGAAGCAAACAGCCGAGACAATGCTGGACTTGCTTTAAGACAAGTCTCTGAGTGTCATTAAATGGGTCAGCCAAAGCCCAGACTTAAACCCCATAAACCCCATATATCACCTGAGACCTGAAGATGGCAGTTCATTGATGCTTTCCATTCAATCTAACAGAGCTTGAGAGGATCTGCCTGGAAGTAGGGGTTAAATCGCTGTCACATACGTGCACATGGGAGGCAGCTGAAGGGCTCAAAAGAAGGTAACTCCATGCCAGACCAGGGGGTGGCAGAGTGCACTAATCCTTTCTCTATTTTTTCCCCTGCAGACCAACCATGGGAAATTTGGCCTGGGCTCGATGACGTCACTTCCAGTTCTGGGCCCGATGACATAACTTCCAGTTCTGGGCACGATGACATAACTCCTAGTTCCTGCCCAGATAACGTCATTTATCCTGTCCAGCTTTAAAACCACCGCATACCTTCTGTTACCTCAGCTCTTTTTTGGACTCTTGTCTGTGAAGTCTGATTGCTAACTTTTCACCTTTTCAACCAAACTTGAAGCATACAGGGTGTCTGTCCCAAACCTTTTTGTGGTTTCAAGGCCTTTCATTTCACACCCTCCAAATCCAGGTGTGCACATCTGGAAGATACTTACCCAACAAAGCTTGAATCAGGAATGGCTACAAAAGGGACTTCTACAAAGAACTCAATTGAGGGTCTGAAAACTTCTGTGAATGAGGGATTTCAGTTTGTGATTTTTAGTGATTTTAAACCTCTCTGAAGACTTGATTTCACTTTGTCATTATGGGTTATTGGGTGTGGATTGATGGGTGAAAATGTCAAATTTATCTATTTAAAATTAAACTACAACACAATACAGTGCACAAACAATGAAGGGATCTGAAGACTTTCTTAATCCGGTGAATTTCTGCTGAGCACATTCCAAAAAGGTATTTTACCTGCAAATGAAGGCAATTGAAAAAGCAAAAATATGTAGACAAATTAATAACTGAAGCTTTTGGGCAAAGGAATTTGCATCATTTACTTCTGAATAATTGATTTGGTTACTTCAATAGTAATATGTAGAGCCTGACAGAGAATAATTTAATAACTGTCAAAATGTTCTTCTTCTTCCTCTTCATCTTTTCCAACTTCTATGTAGGACCAATGTGCTTGATCAGCTTTCTCCATACAGCTCGGTCCTTCACCCCCTCACTGGTCAATCCATTTTCCTTCAGATCTTCCTTTACTTTATTCATCTACCTCTGCTTTGGCTTCCCTCACTTTCTCTTCACCTGCACATCCATTCCCATCACTCTTTCTCCACATGTTCATTGTCTCTCCTCATCACATGTCCATACCACTTCAGCCTACTTTCCTGTATGTTCTTAGATGTCTCTTCCATTTTTCTTGTACCTCTGATCGACTCATTTCTTATTCAGTCCTTTTTTGTATCTCCACACATCAACCTTCTCATTTCTGCCACATTCAACTTCTTCTGCTCTGCTCCCTTTACTGCCCGTGTCTCAACTCCACACATCATTGCTGGTCTTACCACTGTCTTAAAATCCACACCTTTAACCTTCATCTGAATTCTTTATACACCCAAAACTCCTGATCCCTTCTTCCAATTGTCCCATCCTCACTGCAGTCTGTGGGTTATCTCTGCATCTAACTCTCCATCCTGGGCCACCACTGATGCAGTATTTACACTCCTTCTCTCTTTTCTCCCTGCAGGCTAACTTTTGAAACTGTCAAAATATTATGATTTATTTATGTTTGGGGAAAACAAAACACACAAATTTTGATTTATTCGGAATTTTTATTATAAAAAAAATTTCACACACCATAAAAAATTACATGTACAAAACTATAAGATTTGAAACACAAGTATGTACAAATACAAAAAAAAAGAATGACTTGAGAATTGAAATGGGACTCTTATATTTTTTGTGAAAGCTCCGATTGGCGTGTGATGGCAACAATCCTCATCAAACTTATCATAACTTTATAATTTTAAGTGATCAAGGGGCAGCGCAGCAGCAGAAATTATCCATTGTCTCTTCCTTTTTGAAAAAAGAAAAATTGTAATGTAGACTTTTAGTTTTCAGGAAACAAGGGGCATACCTGTAAAAAAAAAGAGGGAAGAAAAGTTAACCTGCAGAAAATAAAATTTAAGTCAAAATCAAATATTACGGAAGCTGAGAGAGGACGTGCAATATCGTTTTTTTTTTTTTATTGTTTCCTCGAGATAATGGACTAATTTTATCGAGATCTTGAGAAAATAAAACATCTTGTTTTCTCAAAATTATGAAATAATTGTGTCTAACGTTTAATATTTAGCTTATTGAAGCCACGTCCTGTTTGAAATGGCAGAAGAGCAGAACTGTACTGATCAGCGTGTCACATTTTTGTTCAATCAAGGGCTAACACAGGCTGAAATACTGTATGTTTATACCTTAGTTTAGATAATAATAATAATAATAATAATAATAATAACGTTAGGGTCCGTCATTTAAGAAGACAGTTAGCAAGGCTTCAGCTGTAGGCGTCGCAATCTAAGTGAGCCTGATGCCAGGAGCAAAGGTTAACTTTCGTTTTCTCAAGATCACGATAAAATTAGTTCATTATCTTGAGGAGACAATTTAAAAAAATAATGATATTCCACATCCTTTTTCGGCTTCCGTAAAATGCAAACCTAACTATGTAATTTAAAAGACTGCATGAAATAGATTACACTGAAAATAGATAGATAGATAGAAAGGCACTATAAGATAGATAGATAGATAGATAGATAGATAGATAGATAGATAGATAGATAGATAGATAGATAGATAGATAGATAGATATGTACCACTAGCACTTAATACACATTTTTTTCTTTACTTAAATATGAAGAATAGGGAAAGTATTGTAATTGTCATTTAATTCGATGTCAAGATTTTGATGTTTCAGACCTCCCTGAGTCCGAAAATAACATTTTTGGAATTATGTCTGTGTGTGTCTGTCAGTGTGTGTGTTTGTTTGTTAACACGATAACTTTTTTTTTTTTTTTTTTAATTTTTATTTTTTATTAATTTTATTACAATCCATACAAAGCAATCAAGTTTTTACAAAGAGAAAAAATTAAGAACAGATCGATCCCCACCCCTGAGAGAGAGAGCAAGCCAAACGGCGTTAAATTCAAATTTAGGCTTGTAAACATACCTAAGTTAATAAATTCTCTGTGCCTTATGAACTTATTTTAAAATATTACTGATTAGATCCTGCCATGTTTTGAAAAAAGTCTGTACAGATCCTCTAACTGAGTATTTGATTTTTTCCAACTTCAAATAATATAACACATCGGTTTCCCACTGACTTAAAAGAGGAGAGTTTGGGTTTTTCCAGTTTATGAGAATAAGTCTACGTGCCAAAAGTGTAGTGAATGCAATCACAATTTGTTTGTCTTCCTCCGCTTTAAACCCATCTGGAAGAACACCAAACACAGCTGTTAATGGGTTTGGAGGGATTGTAAGTCCAAGGCTATCTGAAAGGTAATTAAAAATGTTTGTCCAGAATAATGTTAATTTGGTGCAGGACCAGAACATGTGACCTAGTGAGGCTGGGACTTGGTTGCAACGTTCGCAAGTTGGATCATGCCCTGGGAACATTTTGGAAAGTTTTAGTCGAGACAGATGTGCTCGATATATAATTTTGAGTTGTATGATTGTATGTTTTGCGCATATGGAGCTCGAGTGAATTCTCTGCATTGCTGCTTTCCACTCCTTTTCTGATATATTAATTGAAAGATCTTTTTCCCAGTGTCTTCTCGGATCTTTGAAAGGGAGGGATTGTAAAATGATTTTATATATTGTAGAGATGGAGTCTAAGTCCTTGAGATTGAGCAATATTTTTTCCAGCATGGTTGAGGGTGCAAGATGAGGAAAATCTGTAAGGTTTTGTTTAACAAAGTTTCTGACTTGAAGATAGTGAAAGAAATGTGTAGCTGGAATGTTAAATTTGGAATGTAATTGTTCATAGGATGCAAAGGCGTTGTCTATATAAAGATCTCTAATCAAGTTAATTCCAAATTTTTTCCAAATATTAAAAACTGCATATGTTTGTGAAGGTTGAAAGAGGTGGTTCTCTTGCAGGGGTGCCACAGATAGAAGCTTCTCCGGCTTTCTACATTGGTTCCAGATTCTAAGTGAGTGGAGCACAATTGGGTTATTAGTGTATTGCCGATAACGTGTGTTTATTGGAGCACAGAGCAAGGAATACAAAGAAGTACTGCAGGATTTTACTTCTATTGCGGACCAAGCCTGTGTATGTTCTTCTATTTGTGTCCAGGTTCTTATCGCCTGTATATTTGCTGCCCAGTAATAAAGCTGGAAGTTAGGAAGAGCCATGCCGCCTTCTGCCTTTTGTCTTTGTAAGGTCGCTCTTTTGATGCGTGGATGTTTTGAATTCCAAATAATGAGGTTATTGTCGAATCATGATAACTTGAGTACGTTTTCACTTAGGTCAACCAAATTTTGCATACAAGTATTAGGTACAAAACAGATTTCTACCAACTTTTGGGCTATTTCCGCTAACTAGAAGTGGTACTTTATATTTTATTCATGCAACTGCAGAGTCCGATTTATTCAGCTTTACTTTTATAATAATTATTCAATATCTTATTTATTTGATTTGCTGTTGATGGTTCTTTATTGTACATAATATAAAAGTATAATCATTGTCTTGTGGTTTACTCCTCATATATCCATCCCCATATCTGATTATACTAGAAAGTCTAGGATAGACCACTCCTGAATTTTTCTAACTACTTTTAATTTTTATCTGTTTATTTAGTATTAGAACGTTATAACAGAACACAACACAACCAAAGAAATAAAACACCACAGCACAAATCTTTAAAATGAGATGTTTCTTGGTGTGAGTCCACAATAATGTGGACAGGTAGAGTGTAGCGGCAATGCACTGCAGAGAAGGTGGGGGCCGACACAGAGAGAGAGATCAGCTGGCGTCGCCAGGGGAGTGAATGGTGGTGGTCTCCAGTTAGTTCACACCACAAAGTGTCCGCCTCTGAGCCACAGTCTCAGTTCTCACAGTGCATTGAAATATATAAACATAAAAATCTTATGTGAATGAAAAATTAGAGGATGTGTGTGAGTACACACCCCCTGTGGCGACACACTGGCAGTAGCCGAGGGATGCAGTTGGGGAGGGGTGAGTGAGTCCCGCCCACATTCCTATAGTCACCGCCTCCTTGACCACTCGCTCTGCACCACTGAGGTTGAAAGTACGGTGTTTACACATTCAGTATGGCGTTCATGACAAAGCTTTAATGAGTTAAACTAGTGTATTACACTTAGAGGTTCACCTTAGATCATGCAGAACCTCGGTCAATCAGGGTGCAGATAATTTGAGTTACACTGTACAATCATGTGTATTTGTTCATTATTGCAACTTAGATGAAGATCCAGCCATATTTTAAGACAAATGTAGAGAGTACATAAGTCTGGTTACTCCAAAGGGTTCACATTTCTTTCCACTGTATAACAATTAAGAAGACACCAGACGTGAAGATGGTTTGGAGTAACGCAGTGTTCTTTTAATTCTGCTGGCTATGACTTTGTGCTTCGGTGGCATACTTAATTCTTTATTTTATTTTATTTATTTTTTTATTTTAGCCTTATAAGATCCCACTTTTTTGAACAAGGGAAATCTGAAGTCTTTCCTTATCTTTTTTTTTTTTTTATTCGTGGCCTTGGCGTAACCTCAAGCTGGAGTCTCCTAGCAACTGGGAATAGGGGATCAAGCGGCTCATATGATGTGATTTTGCTCTAAAGTGTATATTTATATAATAGAAGAATGTGTGCTTTGTTCATTGGCGTAAAACAGTGGAGACTCAGGGCTCCTTTGTCTTGTGAAGAAGAAATTGATTGAAAAATGAATAAGAAAAGAAAAAGTATAATTTTCAGACCCCTGGAAGACAAAATGAAACTTTGATCTTGATTGTGATTCTGGCCTGAGCAGACTGTCTACATTTATGGAGACTGGGCTGCCCTGTTCCCTAGAAGTCATTTTTTGGGGCATTACTATTAATATTTTAGATTTCACTGTAAAGACTCAATAAATGCATGTAGAAACAATAAAATAAAACATTTCACTGTCACATACACAACAATATAAAGATAGCCAATCCACAGAGATACCTTAGGGTGAAAATAAGCATAATACAGAATTCACAAGTTCTGCATTTGTCAGTATTGGCATTTCAGCAGATTCTGTACACTTTCAGAAAAAAAATGGCTCTGGCAAGGCAGTAAATCACTTGTGCACTAACTCCTGTCTCATTAATGCTGGCAAAGCAACAGCTCCATAAATTATACCTGTGGTGTCTAAACAAGTAATAATCTGAAGGAAGGTGGTGTGGCTAAAGACAATGAGCTTTGTTAATGGTTTCTATCCGTCTGCGGTTGCAACTGTGCTCTTTATAAAGCGCCATGTTGGGCCAGTCGAATGAGAACAGGAGACACCAACACATTTAACAAGTTAATCATGAAGGCCACCTCTGCTCTGATGACCACTCTGGGCTCTCTGCATTTAGAGGCAGGGAGAAGGGTGACAGGGACACTGCTGCTCGTCATGAACAGAACATCCGACTCTCAGCTGGAGCTTCTGCTCAAACTACATGAAACCTTTAGCACAAGGCCAATTCAGCCATAGTGTTTCGAGGAGGGCACTTCACCAGCTGCTGTCAAGTTGCAAGAGATCCTCTAGTTAGACTATGCTTATTAGCCATTTTAAATACACTAACGAAAATATTTAGTTTTATTATGTTTTTTTTTAATTTTGTTATTTAGTCAAGTATATTTTGTGTAGTTATTGTGAACACTTTATCTATCTATAGCACCTTTTTATCTATCTATCTATCTATAGCACCTTTTTATCTATCAATCTACCATATAGCACCTTTCTATCTATCTATCTATCTATCTATCTAATAGCACCTTTCTATCTATCTATCTATCTATCTATCTATCTATCTATCATATAGCACCTTTCTATCTATCTATCATATAGCACCTTTCTATCTATCTATCTATCATATAGCACCTTTCTATCTATCTATCTATCATATAGCACCTTTCTATCTATCTATCATATAGCACCTTTCTATCTATCTGTCTATCATATAGCACCTTTCTATCTATCTATCATATAGCACCTTTCTATCTATCTATCTATCTAGTCGCTCTTCTCTGGACCTTTTCTTGTGCTGCTATGTCCATTTTGTAGCCAGGAGACCCAAAATGCATATAGGACTCCAGATGAGGCCTCACCACTGCGTTATAAAGCTTGAGCAGAACCTTCTTGGATTTGTACTCCACACATCAGGGCACTATATTGTACCAGGCTACAAAAAAGGACATAGCAGCACTAGAAAAGGTCCAGAGAAGAGCAACTAGGCTGATTCCAGGGCTACAGGGGATGAGTTTTGAGGAAAGATTAAAAGAGCTGAGCCTTTACAGTTTAACCAAAAGAAGATGAAGAGGAGACCTGATTGAAATGTTTAAAATGATGAAGGGAATTAGTCCAGTTGATCGAGACGGTGACTTTAAAATGAGTTCATCAAGAACACGGGGACACAGTTGGAAACTTGTTTTAGGTAAATTTCTCACAAACATTAGGAAGTTTTTCTTTTCACAAATAATGATAGACACTTGGAATAAGCGACCAAGTAGTGTGGTAGACAGTAAGACGTTAGGGACTTTCAAAACCCGACCTCTCATAAGGTTTACTTTTGATTTTCAGACCTCCCATTGTGTATTCAACCCTCACATTTTTACTTTCTATGTGTAATACTTTACATTTAATGACATTAAATTTCATCTGCCACAAATCTGCCCAAGCCTGTCTGCTGTCCAAGTACCTCTGTAATGATTCAACAGATTCTCGGTTATTTGCCATCCTTCTTGTTTGGTATCATCAGAGTTGACCAGCTTGTTATTTATATTCCCATCCAAATCATCTATATATATTTAAAATAACAGCAGCTCTAACACTAAGCCCTGTTTGACTCCACTTTTAACACCACCCAGTTTTGATAAGGTTCCTCACACCATCACCCTCTGCTTCCTGTGTCAGAGTCAATTTTGCATAAATCTACCAACAGCTCTCTTTTTGCTTGATTTCCAACCTCACATAAGGCACCTAATCAAATGTTTTCTGAAAGTCCACATAAGTAATATCATCCACTTCACTCTGATCATATCATTTTGTTGCTTCCTCATAGTATTTCAGCATGTTGGTAAAATTTGAATTCACTCTTCTGACCCCATGCTGACTGCTCAGTGAAACTTCTGTTCTTGTAATGTGTTGCTCAATCTTCTCCTTAATATTTCCCTTAATTTCCCTGTGATGCACGTTAAGCTTCCTGGCGTGTAGTTGCTTGGATCTGCCCAGTCACCCTTTTTACATAATGGGATAATATTTGTCATTTTGCAGGTCCTTTGGAGTTTCCGCACTGCACAGTGACTTCCTAGCTTTATTAACATACTTTGAGCTTGGATTCGTTTACACTAGCCTGCGGTATAATAAAGAATTGTCAGGTCATGTTCACATGTCTTTTAGTGCACGCCCCAAGAAGAATGGGCCGAAACTCTGGACCAGACAGACAGGTTGGTCATGGTTGGATGTAAGGTATACCACTGTCCAGGGGCATCAACCCCAGAGTTAGAGGTATCCAACCATTTTCAGTGACCAGCCTAAATTCTGAAGTGATAGTTCTTCTGCCTCAACAAGATACTGTGAAAACAATAATAAGTTCAGAAGATGAAACATAGAAACAAAATTATGAGCAGGGGATGATACCAAAAAGAAAAACTGATCATTCACTAAGCCTGAAATGTAATTCAAAAATCAGAAACTGTAGAAAGAAAAGAAATTAAGGATACCAAGATCCGAAAAACACAGAGAATTGCATGTAAAGTGCTTTAATCCAAAACACACAAACACATTAGAATTGTATGCTCTGAAACGTAATGGTCAAGTTGACACACATCACATACTCCCACACAACTCTGGAGGAGTTGCCTAGTAAACTATTTACACTCCTACCACAAGAAAGCAGCACTCTTGCAGTCTTTGTGATTCACAAATGAGACTACACATCTGGGGACAACCTCTTAAAAATGTAAAGGAGTTGTATGTATTCTGCCTTTGATTATTGTTTTAAAAATGCTAACTTAAATGAACCATGTGTGACATAAGGTGAAGGGATATATAAATGGGTTAGACCCTTAAATGCGAATAACCCATCCATCCATTATCCAACCCGCTATATCCTAACTACAGGGTCACGGGGATCTGCCGGAGTCAATCCCAGGGCACAAGGCAGGAAACAAACCCCGGGCAGGGCGCACACACACATGCCCACACACCAAGCACACACTAGGGACAATTTAGGATCGCCAATGCACCTAACCTGCATGTCTTTGGACTGTGGGAGGAAACCCACGCAGACACGGGGAGAACATGCAAACTCTACGCAGGGAGGACCTGGGTCTCCTAACTGCGAGGCAGCAGCGCTACCCACTGCGCCACCGTGCTGCCCTAAATGTGAATAACTCAAAAGGTTATTCAGATCTTACCTTTGATAGGAATGGTATCTATTGATGTACTTTATTTGTTTTTTTTTTCCACACCAGGAAGTAACTTCCTTGAACAAAACCCATAAATAATTCCATGTCTGCTTATTTGGATGCGCCCCCAACCCCCAGATATCACAACCTCCATAATGAAGGCTGAAGTGATTCACTCCTTACATTACAGACTAAGCCATTATTTTATTTCTGCCCATCCAGTCAAGGACAATATCTGGCTGTGGCAGCGTTACTATAAATACGCCGGGTTTTGTCAGTAATTATCAATCACAATGGCCACTGGGGCAACTGGAACAACAGCAGGTGATGCCTTAAACCTGGACTTACCTTACACAACTAGTGTATCATCATTTTTTTGGGTCATTTTTTCTGAATTTGTTATATTTCTTCAGGTATTAAACATGTTTTACAAAAAAAAAAAAAAGTAATTTTAAGCTTTTAGCCCCAAACAGTTAACGTGCTACCCTTTTCTCAATAGCATTTTGTACATTAAATAATATCCTTTTGATTTTTTACACTTTTTGGTAAAATTAAACATTTTTCCGAAAGACAAGTTTCCTGCCCAATTGCTATGGCAACCTGTCTACATTTAAACTTGCTAAATTACACTGAATTAAAGCAAAACACTCCAGGATTTAACTCTTAACAGGGGGTGTGTATTGTGCTAAAGGCTGAAACACAAATAGAGGAAAAGGGGAATGAAAATTGCAAACTTTGAGGAAAATAAAGATAATAAACTAGGGAGGAATCTTTGACAATGATTTAGTCTTTAGCTATCACTTTTAAAAAATAAAATCTATCTTCTCCGGCTTACACACAGTGTAAAATGAAGACCTTTTCTTAATATGCACAATTCTGAAAAACTGCTTCCTTCGTTCGCATCAAGAACAACTGATGACTGTCAGGCTCTTCAAAATGATGGACTAAGACAACTGTATCTAATTCAGGATTAACCAGACAGAAAACTGGAACTAAGAAATACACGTCTAGTGTACGCTCACTGGTCGAATTATTAGGAACACCTGTACACACCCCTATGCAAAGAGAGCTGTCTCCATCATGTCTCCAAAACTGACGGTCTGCTGATTGACTTTCACCGCACTAAAGAGCTTCCATTTCTGGTCGCTATTTAAAGAGTGGAAGAAGATGTGGTCCACTCGTACAAGTACTTAGGGTTCCACATCAATGACAGGGCTGGATTTCTCTCATAACACAGAGGAACTATAGAAGAAAGGGCAGAGCAGGCTCTTCTTCCATAGGAAGCTGTGCTCCTTTAATGTGGACACTGATATCTTTCACATCTTCTACAATTCTGTGGTGGCCAGGGCAATTTTTTACATGTTGGTGTGCTGGGTCGGTGACATCACTTAAGAGAGGCCCACCGAATCAACTAGTTAATTAAAAGCGCAGGTTAAGTTATGGGGCACACTATGGACCCCCGGATTTTACAGTGAAAGAGAGAATGAAGATAAAACTGAGTGCCATTATGAACAATGCTACCCATCCTCTCTGTGACGCGCCAACACTGAGGACTTTCAGCCAATGAATTATTCAGCAGAAGTGGGTCAAGAAATGCTACAGGGGCTCATTTATACCTGTCAAGTGATATGAGTTTGCTGCATCAGTATCTGCCAAAATTCAAAAAAAGCCTTTAGCTGATAAAACAGGATGCGTGGAACTACTCTTCCCTTTCATCTTTTGATGGTTTTTAATGATGAACAAGTAGCAAACGCAAGAGTAATAACAGGAAGAGGAGTACGTTGATAACCTTAAATAAACAAAGTGTCACACACGTGCACATGGGAGGCAGTCGATGGGCTTAAATAAGTGCACTTATACACCGGACCAGGGGGTGGCGATGCACACTAACGCCTTCTCCCATTCTTCCTCTGCAGAACTTCAGAAGGAAATTGTGCCTGACGTCACTTCCAGTTCCAGCCCTGACCTCACTTCTACTTCCAGCTCTGATATCACTTCCGGTTGCAGCCCTCAAAACACACCACTTCCTGTCAACCCACTATAAAAGGGGCATATTTTGTCATACATTCCAGTACCCAGTGCATGGCTGTGCTTGGGTCCTAATTTGTGATCCTGACGTGTTTTGTTGTGTGGTATCAATGTATGCTCAAAAAAAAAAATCCAGTTCAGCTGTGGACTCGGTCTGTTAAGAAAACTCGTTTTGCTATTTTTTCCCTTTATTTCCAAGCATACGGGGTGGATACCCTAAACCAGGGGTGCCCAATGCGTCGATCGCGATTGACCAGTAGATCGCAAAGGTAGTGCCGGTAGATCACGTTGCATTCAAAAAACATTTTTTTAAACGTTAGTCTATCATATATCCTCCCTATGGCATTTGCCACTTGATTGACATACAGAGCGGCCAGTCTGAGATCTCTTCTCTTCTAACACACTGGTCATCCCGCACGCACAATCAAACATGCGAGCTACTGCAAAACTCCGGCTGTCTAAGTGATCTAGTTAGTCTTCAAATTTATATCGACTAAAGAAGGGATTTAAAAAAAAAAAAATGTTTGGGGAGGTTACGGGCTGGATGTGGAATTGGAAGAGGATTTTTTTTCCTCACAATGTCACAATCGAAGTGCGTTTGTCTCATCTGTCAATCTATCATTGCTATTCCAAAGAAGGAAAATGTGGAAAGGCACTTTGGAACTGTTCATAAAAACTACGAAACTGACTTCCTTCCGAAAAGCGCTCTGAGAAAGAGAAAGGAGAGGGAACTAAAATCGCAGTTAATCGGACAGCCGTCATATTTCACTCGGCTGAATTCAAAAGCTCCTTGATTGCATTATTCGGCTCTACTTATTTATGTGAGTCAGCCTTTTCCCACATGACGATTATTAAATCCAAATACTGCAGTGATCATAAATGTATTGAATTGTTATTGTGCCATAAAGGTTATTCAGTTATGCAAGGTATGACAACATATATTTTATATATAAAGTATATATAGCATTTTTAATGTAGGTAGATCATTTCGACCAGGTCATTTTAAAAGTAGCTCGCAAGCCAAAAAAGTGTGGGCACCCCTGCCCTAAACCTTCCTCTTGGTATTGTTGTTTCCTTCTACAAGAAAACACATATTTTCACTCATACTACTAGCTATTTTGATATACACACAGTCCTACATTGTTTTCAAATGCGTTGTACAGGTCAAATTCCTTTACAACCAAGTGCCAGGGACTTAAAAAATATTTCATTGTAATGAAAATTTGGTAGTAATGAGATTCTGAATTTGTCGCTGTAGTGCTTTCTTTAACTTGCATCTTCAATCATTTCAATAGCTTCTTTCACGTTAATTTTCATCTCCTCCTGTCTACAAGTTATGCTGATGAGAATTTTTCTTAGCATTTCTTTATGATGATACACTTTCAGGGTGCGAATGATGCCCAAATGACCCTTCGAGATCTTTTCAGAGTTGCTGAGGATAAACGGTTAAGCAGTCTTCCACAGACGCGGTGATCGCGCTTCGGGATGGTCTTCGGCATGTTCGTCCTGTTGGGGGAGGTCCAAAAAGAGTTTAAAAAACCTCACAACAGTGACTTTGCTTTTTCTTGAATGAGTGGTCCACTAATAGGAATGTTTCTTGAACGAGCATCACTGACCAACTTAAAAACTGTTTTTTCAGCGTCTTCAAATGCAGCACTTTGCATACATTTGCACTGAGGCCCAAGGTGTGCAACCCGAGATTTTTCTTCTATGTTTGCTCGGCCTTTCAAGAAAGTTGACAGTGCCGATGGTGAAATTTCAAATTCACCGGCAACGTCTTTTTTTTCATTTTGCAGGAATCAAGAGCTGCCAGGGGTAGGATGTGACAAGGAGCGTGGTGGTCCTGTCTCACCTGGAAGTGATTAAACACCAGAAGTACTCCTGGGTCTGGACTTATAAGAGAGCCCCACACTCGATTCATGGGGATTTGGATATACAGAAGGGAGTGGAGTTGTAGAAAATGAAAGGGAAAAGAAGAAAAAGAAGAGAAAGAGTTGTGCTGTATTGCAAACAAAACAAGCCTGTATGAAGGTATTGTTTAAACTAAAAGCACTTTTTTTGAACTGGAAATGTTGTGGTGCAATTGTGTTTTGGGGCTCAGTGGTGCCCCCTACAGGCCACAACTTGTTTATTGAATTGCTTTATTTTTTCCCTTCTGTTAATATTTTGCAGTTGTGTACTTTACACAGTTGGTTTCTTTGGGCTCTGTATTTTCACTAGACATTGAAGTCTATAAGAGATTGTGATGGACAGCATGCAGGGACTGGCATCCTGGCCTGAACTGAAGATGGGTCCTTACCCGGCCGGAAGGCCTCTGCAATTGAAGGAGAAGGGAAGACAGTGTATTGGGGTTGGTTTCTTCCCCAAAACACTGGTTGGCAGCATACCCAGACTAGGATGGCTGGGTATTGTAGTCTTGTGGGGAGGCCCTGTTAGGTGATGTGGGGTATACCAGAGGGGATCACTAATCCCTACTTCATGGGGCTTCAGCCTTACATGGAAGTGCTTATGGGGAACAATCTCAACACACCGGAAGTACTCCCGGGTTCAATATAAAAGAAGCAGTACAGGGAGCCAGAGTCGGGGAGAAGCAGACGAAGCTTGCTGGTGAAGAAAAAATATTGAAGAGTGTTTTGAGTTCACTTGTGCCTTTTGGAGACCTGTGTAAAGGTATTCCCACGATTAAACCTGTTGTTCATACAGAGACTTGTGTCCATGTGTTTGTGTCTGGGGTTTGGGGGTCTACAAAGCCCCCTGGTGGCCACAAGATAATAACTGATGCTATTTAATGCAGGGGTGCTCAACTCCAGGCCTGTAGGGCCACAGTGGCTGCAGGTTTTCATTCAAACCCTTTTTCTAATTGTTGACCAGTTTTCACTGCTAATTAACTTCTTTTCCCTTCATTTTAATAGCCCTGTTTTTAAGGATTCAGTCCTCTGAATTGATTCTTTTCTTCATTAAATGGCAGCCAAACAGAAATGAGATATAAAATGAGCGAACAGATGACCAGTTAAACTGGGGTGTCAAACTCCAACCAATTTCACTCCAACCAGTTTCTTAATTAGAAAGTGTAGATGCAACATGGGCTGGACGGGCATCCCAGCCAGGAGAGGGAACAGACCCAGAAGGAAGGACCGGAAAGGGTAGATGGACAGCCCATTAAGTACACTGGATGGCAGCAGCCCTGGTTATCAGTGCCTAGTGAGAAGTCAGCAGGGCATGCCAGGAAATGTAGTCCATCAGGGCAGCCCTGCTGGGGTCAAGAGGTGCTGCAAGAGGGCACTATAGGGAGACAAGCTCCCTGCTGTGATGGACTTCCGTGTGACCTGGAAGTACTTTGATCGGGAAGTTGCCCTGGGACAGGAAGTACTCACAGATCTGTAATTAAAAGGACTGCACTCCCTTATCCAGGCGAGTCAGAGCTGGGAGGTAGAGAGGCAACACTCGACTGGGGGAGGACAGTGCGGTGGTAAGAGAAACTGGAGTAGTGAGAATTGTAGAGAGAGAAAACCTGTTTGGTGTTTTTGTTACTGGTTGGAAGGTGAATAAACCAAACTTTATTTGAACCCGGGACTCACTGTGCATTCGTGTTTGGGGGTTTGGGCTCGATGACACCCAAGGTTTCCTTCACAAAGGAAATGTTAATTAAAGGTGATTGTTGCTGTTCTCATTCTGTCACAGCAGCCATTTCCAAAACTGTTGATTTTCTGTTTTTTCTAACAACATCGACAAAATGTTTTGGTTGGGAGATCAGCTTTCTTTATTTTCAGCAATTGTATGATGAGTACAGGTTAGCTGGTCATGTGGTGACTTGCTTTGTGTCTCATTATTGTTTGGCTGCTCATTAAGGTAAAAGAAACAACTAAGGCATGGATATCAAACTCCGGTCCTGGAGGGCAGCAGTGGCTGCAGGTTTTCATTCTAAGCATCTTTTTAATAAATACATAAATAGATAGGAAAGGCACTATATAATAGATAGATAGATAGATAGATAGATAGATAGATAGATAGATAGATAGATAGATAGATAGATAGATATGAAAGGCACTATACAATTAATAGATAGAGAGATAGGAAAGGCACTATATAATAGAGAGATTGATAGATAGTGACCAGTTTTGGCTGCTAATTAACTTCTTTTGCTTTGGTTTTAATTAACTTGACTCAGGCCCATTAGTTGTTTCTTTTTCCTTAATTAGCAGCCAAACAGTAATGAGACACAAAACAAGCCGCCATATGACCAGCTCACCTGTGGCCATCACACAACATGTGGAAAAAAGAAAGGTGGAGGTCTCAGTAAGGATCATCAAAACATTTTGATTGTGTTCTTAGAAAAAAACAGAAAATCAACAGTTTCAAACATGTCTGCTGTGGCGGAATGAGAGCAGCAACAAGCCACAGAATTAAATCTTCTTCATCTTCTTTCGGCTGCTTGCGTTAGGGGTTGCTACAACAGATCATCTTGTTCCATATCTTCCTGTCCTCCTCATCTTGCTGTGTTACACCCATCACCTGCATGTCCTCTCTCACTACATCCATAAACCTTCTCTTACACCTTCCTTTTTTCCTCTTGCCTGTCAGCTCTATCCTTAGCATCCTTCTCCCAATATACTCAGCATTTCACCATCCTCCATCTTCTTCACATGTCCAAACCAATGCAATCTTGCCTCCCTGACTTTGTCTCCCAACCGTCCAACTTGAGCTGACCCCCTAATGTCCTCATTTCTAATCCTATCCATCCTCGTCACACCCAGTGCAAATCTTAGCATCTTTAACTCTGCCACCTCCATCTCTGTCTCCTGATGTCTAGTCAAAGCCACCGTCACAAAGCCAGAAGTCTACATGACCATCATTATCAAGTCCTTCCATGAAAACCCTAAATACAAAGAGGACTGTTTCATTTATGTTAGGTAGAATGCCCAGAGGGAGCTGGTCTCGGGGCCTCGGACCCCCTGCAGATTTTATTTTTTCTCTCCAGTCATCTGGAGTTTTTTTTTTTTGTTTTTTCTGTCCTCCCTGGCCATCGGACCTTACTCTTATTCTATGTTAATTAGTGTTGTCTTATTTTAATTCTTACTTTGTCTTTTATTTCTCTTTTCTTCATCATGTAAAGCACTTTGAGCTACATTATTTGTATGAAAATGTGCTATAGAAATAAATGTTGTTCTTGTTGTTGTTCTCTCCAGCCCATATAACATAGCTGGTCTCACTACCATCCTGTAGACCTTCCCTTTCACTCTTGCTGATACCTGTCTGTCACAAATCACTCCTGACACTCTTCTACACTCACTCCACTCTGCCTGCACTCTCTTTTTCACTTCTCTTCCACAATCCCCATTACTCTGTACTGTTGATCCCAAGAATTTAAACTCCTCCACCTTCACCAACTCTAATCCCTTCATCTTCACCATTCCACTGACCTCCCTCTCATTCACACACATGTATTCTGTCTTGTTTAATTAACAGCAAGAATCAGTTTCTCATTAAGAAACTGGGTGAAGTAAAATTGGTTGGAGTTTGAAGCCCCAATTTAGCTGGTCATCTTTTGGCTCTTTTCACTTCTCATTTATGTTTGGTTGTGATTTAATGAAGAAAGGAATCCACTCAAAGGTAAAACGAGTGAATCAGCCGCAAAAAACGTCGCACTAATTAAGAAGATGGTTAGTATGAAAACCTGTAGCCACTGCGGCCCCTCCAGATCTGGAGCTTGACACCCCTGAACTAAGGGGCCTTAGTCACATCAATTAAATCCATCCATCCTCTTCCACTTATCCAAGATCAGGTCGCCGGGGTAGCAGCCCGAGCAGAGATACCCAGACTTCCCTCTCCCTGGCCACTTCTTCTAGCTCTTCCAGGGGAATCCCGAGGTGTTCCCAGGCCAGCCGAGAGACATAGTCCCTCCAGCGTGTCCTGGGTCTTCCCCGGGGCCTCCTCCTGGTTAGACGTGTCCGGAGCACCTCACCAGAGAGGCGTCCAGGAGGCATCCTGATCAGATGCCCGAGCCGACCTCATCTGACTCCTCTCGATGCGGAGGAGCAGCGGTTCTACTCTGAGCCCCTCCCGGATGACTGAGTTTCTCACCCTATCTTTAAGGGAAAGCCCAGACACCCAGGGAAAGAAACTCATTTCAGCCGCTTGTATTTGCAATCTCGTTCTTTCAGTCACTACCCATAGCTCATGACCATAGGTGAGGGTAGGAACATAGATGGACTGGTAAATTGACAGCTTTGCCTTATGGCTCAGCTCCTTTTTCACCAAGACAGACCGATGCAGAGCCCGCATCACTCAGACGCCGCACCGATCCGTCTGTCGATCTCATCCTACATTCTTCCCTCACTCGTGAACAAGACCCAGAGATATTTGAACTCCTCCACTTGGGGCAGGATCTCACTCCCAACCCTGAGAGGGCACTCCACCTTTTTTCAGCTGAGGACCATGGTCTCGGATTTGGAGGTGCTGATTCTCATTCCAGCCGCTTTACACTCAGCTGCAAACCGATCCAGAGAGAGCTGAAGATCACGGCCTGATGAAGCAAACAGGACAACATCATCTGCAAAAAGCAGTGACCCAATCCTGAGCCCACCAAACCGGACCCCCTCAACACCCTGGCTGTGCCTAGAAATTCTATTCATAAAAGTTATGAACAGAATCAGAGACAAACGGCAGCCCTGGCGTCCAACTCTCACTGGAAATGGCTTTGATTTACTGCCGGCAATGCAGACCAAGCTCTGACACCGGTTGTACAGGGACCGAACAGCCCTTATCAGGGGGTCCGGTACCCCATACTCTCTGAGTACCCCCCACAAGATTCCCCGAGGGACACGGTCGAACACCACAAAACACATGTAGACTGGTTGGGCAAACTCCCATGCACCCTCCAGGACCCTGCTAAGGGTGTAGAGCTGGTCCACTGTTCCACGACCAGGACGAAAACCACACTGTTCCTCCTGAATCCGAGGTTCTACTATTTGATGGACCCTCCTTTCCAGGACCCCCAAACAGACTTTTCCAGGGAGGCTGAGGAGTGTGATCCCTCTGTAGTTGGAACACACCCTCCGTTCTCCATTCTTAAAGAGGGGGATCCACCACCCCAGTCTGCCAATCCAGAGGCACTGATCCTGATGTCCATTTGATGTTGCAGAGGCGTGTCAACCAAGACAGTCCTACATTTGCACAAACAACAGTTAGGACCCTCCCCCCACCCAAAGGGAAGCTGCCCTCTCGTCTACCAGGGTAAACCCCAATGAACAGGCTCCAAGTCGGGGGCAATAAGTATGCTCCTCTCACCAGGGGCAACTCCAGAGTGGTAGAGAGTCCAGCCCCTCTCAAGGAGATTGGTTCCAGAGTCCACACTGTACGTCAAGGTGAACCCGACTATATCTAGCCAGAACCTCTCAACCTCATGCACTAGTTAAGGCTCCTTCCCCTTCAGAGAGGTGACATTCCACATTCCAAGAGCCAGCTTCTGTAGCCAAAGATTGGACTGCCAAGGTCCCCGCCTTCGGCCACCACCCGACTCACACTGTACCCAACCTCCTTGGCCCCTCCTACAGGTGGTGAGTCCATGGGAAAAGTCAATTAAAACTAATGCAAAACAAGTGAATCAGCAGCAAGAACATCTCACTAATTAAGAAGATGGGTCGAATGAAAGTTTGCAGCTAATGCGGCCCTCCAGGACTGATAATCCTGATTTAATGGTAAATGGAAGGGGGCATTGACAACCGACAAAAAAAAAAAATTGCATGGTTCTTACATGAACTCAGAGTGCTGCATGTGGTTTAATAGGTGAAGAAACCACTACCACGTCATTTAAAAGTGTAAAGTTGTGTGCCTTTAAAGCCAACATCCCTCTTTAATACTGTGAATTTAAAGCTCATCAAGTAAAGGTTAATAACTTTGATTGTCACAATGACTTTGATGTTGTCCCAGACGCTGTCACAACCATTGCACCTTGTGTCACGTTAAAAGCCTGAAATTGAAATCAGTAACATGGTAAATGCTGTGCTCAGTTATAAAACAATCCTTTGAGTAAAGGTTAGTGTTTTATAATTAACACTTTTAATAATTATTGTTTAGGATGATGATAGAACACCTTACTAGCATTTTGGGGTCAACAAGCAGCAGAAGTCAATGCACGGTGATTTTTTTCACTTCTGTGTATTTAAAGACACCACCATCACAGCCCTGCACGTCCTGCAGGGACCTCCAACCCTCCTGCCGCAGTTAATCACAGCCTTTTACAAGGAGGCTCTCTCTGTCGATAACACGTTTAATGAGCTGATGATTACACTCATGTTCCTTGACTAACTCTACCGTCACCGAGAAATTTTGATGGCCCCAATGGGATGAAAGATAAATCCTGCACAATCTGACTTCCATTTTAACCCTTGAGCACAATGACATTTACACAACAGATGGATGAAGATCCTTTGGGGTGTAAGGTGTTTTTGTAAAATCCATATTGTGTTTTCTAAACGTTACATGAATTAATCAACCTGCAAGGCAACACCACACACTGCTTCAGTGCTTAACTTTTGATGGAGAGACAAAAGAGTTCTGTCAGAGAAAGGTTGAAGCAGAACTTCCAAAACAGATGGCCTCGCATACGATGCATACAAGAAGGAGTTTATGAGAGGAAGGTCCTTCCAAACCAATCTTTTAGATTATTTTGAAGAAGCAACCGGAATAGTGGAGAATAACAAAGCGTACGACAGAACTTACTTAGACTTCCAAGGAGTTTTTGACTCAGTCATCCCACACCAAAGATGAAGTCCAAAACTACAAGCTGTGGGCATCAGGGGTGACCTGAAAAACTAGAACTCTAGCTGGATAACCGGAAGGAGACAAAAAGTACAGATAAGAGGAGAATGGAGTGGGGTCATCTGTGGAGTCTTTTTCTTTACCTTTTCTGATTTATACTGATTTTGATTTTGAGATAGTGAAATCATATATTAATTAGATCACTAGGACAGCATTTTTTCACTTAAGAAATATAACAAAAGTTAGATCTCTTGTAACTTTGCAAGATGCTGAGAAATTAGTTCACACTTTTGTGCTTAGTCGGCTAGATTACTGTAACGCAGTCCTCTCAGGACCACCCAAAAAAGACATCAATCGATTTCAACTCATGCAGAATGGAGCTGCTAGAATCTTAACTAGGAAAAGAAAATCTGAGCACATCACAGCAGATATGATGTCACTACACTGGTTACCTGTGTCACTTAGAATTGACTTTAAAATCCTGCTGATGGTTTACAAAGCCTTAAATCAGGGGTCCTCAACCACAGTCCTGGAGGGCCGCAGTGGCTGCAGGTTTTTGTTCTAACCTGGTTGCTTAAATAGGAAGCAATTGTTACCAATAATTTAATTTTATGGCTTGTTAGTGCTTTAACTCTGCTATGTCAGGTAATTCTTATATCCTAGATTTTCTTCCCCTTTCTAAGGATATCATCCAAATGACTTGAAGGCTAAAATAAACAAGTAATTCTCAGTCCTTCACTTTTTTCTCTTCCAAGTATTTTATTAAACCCAATAGTGCATGATAAATAGACACGGCTGTAAATGGTAACAAGCTAAATGGAGAAATGCTAGTATCTTTTGTCATCTGCATGTTATTGCTAATTATCAGTCATTAAAAACCAAGGATACAGCAGTTTAAGACTAAATTAAGCAATAAGGGCTCAAAATCTTAATGTGCGAGACAACTAAAATGAAGCAGAAGTGTCACTTGAGCAGTAAGTGCTGCTTATTAAGCAATTGGGTTGGAGCAAAAACCTGCAGCCACTGCGGCCCTCCAGGACCGTGACTGAGGACCCCTACCTTCAATAATCTCACTCCATCCTATATCTCGGAATGCCCGTCACTTTACACACCAAATTATAACCTTAGATCGGGTCTTGTTCAGAAAGCGGACGCCACTTCAGACAGCCTTCCCCTCGCCCAAACAATAACCTTAAGGACAATAAAATAGGTCCGTGATGTTAAGTCACTATTTTAGTGGTGTCTGCTTTCTGAACAAGAGCCCTCAGATCTTCAAATGAGTGTCTGCTTATAATAATTCTAAGAGCTAAACTTAAAAGAAGTGGTGAGGCGGCCTTCTGCTGTTATGCACCTAAAATCCGGACTAGCTGACCGATAGAAATTCACCAGGCGCACTTTAAAAACTGCTAAAAACTCATTATTTGAACATGGCTTTCTCATCGCTTCATTTTAGTGTAACTCTGATATTCTGTATATGCATTTAATTATCTTTTTGCTCATGGCTCCTCAATCCATACTAATCTCTACTTTTTCTGTTGTTCATTTTCTGTTTTTTCTGTGGTGCCAATCTGCACCCCCACCACCTGATCAGAGAACCATGCATTCCCTACATTGATGGATTGAAGGCCAGATGTCCACATGACCACCATCATCTAATTCTTCCACGTGGAGCCTGAAAACCATGAGGACTGATTGAGATCATTGATGTTAGGTAGAATGCATAGTGGGATTGGGTGGTCTCACCCAAAAATCTAGTAAAATTCTAGAGAAGGCAGTAATTATGCAGTTAAACGACCACTTAAGTAAACATGCTATTCTAGATAAATTTCAGTCAGGTTTTAGAACTAATCACAGTACAGAAACTGCACTCGTTAAAGTAGTAAATGACTTGTGATTAAATGCAGACAGAGGCCATTTATCTGTTCTCATCCTCCTTGATCTGAATGCCGTGTTTGACACCATTGATCACAATATTCTTAGAAATCGCCTTAGTCAATGGGTGGGCCTCTCTGGTAATGTCTTAAATTGGTTTGAATCCTACCTGGCAGGGAGAAAATTCTTTGTTAATTGTGGTAATCACAACTCAAAGACACATGATATTCTATATGGTGTTCCACAAGGCTCTATCCTGGGTCCGCTTCTTTTCTCAATCTACATGCTTCCGTTAGGTCAGATTATCTCAAGTTACAACGTGAGCTACCACAGCTATGCTGATGACACACAGCTGTACTTATCAGTAGCACCTGATGACACCGACTCTCTCGAATCAATAACACAATGTCTTACTGGTATTTCTGAATGGATGAATAGTAATTTTCTCAAGTTAAATAAAGAGAAAACTGAAATTGTATTGATTGGCAAAAACGGATTCAGTGAGGTTATCAGAAATAATCTTGACGCATTAGGATTAGAAGATAAGACCGAAGTAAAAAACTTAGGGGTAACCATTGACTGTAACCTGAATTTTAAATCCCATATTCATCAGACCACTAGGACAGCATTTTTTCACTTAAGAAATATAGCAAAAATTAGACCTCTTATATCATTGAAAGATGCTGAGAAATTAATTCATGCTTTTGTTTTTAGTCGACTAGATTACTGTAACGCACTGCTCTCAGGACTACCCAAAAAAGACATAAATCATTTGCAACGAGTGCAGAATGCAGCTGCTAGAATCCTAACTCGGAAAAGAAAATCCGAACACATTTCTTCAGTTCTGATGTCACTACACTGGTTACCTGTTTCATTCAGGATTGACTTTAAAATATTGCTTATGGTTTATAAAGCCTTAAATAATCTCGCTCCATCTTATATATAGGAGTGTCTGACACGTTATATTCCAAATCGGAATCTTAGATCATCAAATGAGTGTCTCCTTATAATTCCAAAAGCTAAACTTAAAAGAAGTGGTGAGGCGGCCTTCTGCTGTTATGCACCTAAAATCTGGAATAGCCTGCCTATAGGAATTCGCCAGGCTAATATAGTGGAGCACTTTAAAAAACTGCTGAAAACACAGTACTTTAACATGGCCTTTTCATAACTTCACTTTATCTTAATCCTGATACTCTGTATGTTCAATTCATCATAATAACTATTCATGGTGGCTCTAAAATCCGTACTGACCCCTACTCTCTCTTCTGTTTCTTTTTCCGGTTTCTCTGTGGTGGCGGCCTGCGCCACCTCCACCTACTCAAAGCACCATGATGTCCCAGCATTGATGGACTAAAAGCCAGAAGTCCACGTGATCATCATCATCATCAAGTCCTTCCGTGAAAACCCTAAATCCAAAGTGGACTGTTTCATTCATGTTAGGTAGATTGCCCAGAGGGGACTGGGCGGTCTCATGGCCTGGAATCCCTGCAGATTTTATTTTTTTTCTCCGGCCGTATGGAGTTTTGTTTTTTCTGTCCCCCCTGGCCATTGGACCTTACTCTTATTCTATGTTAATTAGTATTGCCTAATTTTATTTTTAAATTTTTCTTTTTTTTCTTTCTTCATCTTGTAAAGCCCTTTGATCTACATCATTTGTATGAAAACATGCTATAGAAATAAATGTTGTTGTTGTAGTTAGTAAGCTTTCTACACACGGTGGCTGGGCTCTCCCTTAGAGATAGGGTGAGGGGCTCAGAGTAGAGCAGCTGACCCTCCACATCGAGAGGAACCAATTGAAGTGGTTGGGGCCTCTGATATAGACGCCTCCTGAATGGTTTTATAGGTACAACCAGCTGGGAGGAGACCCTGGGAAAGACCCCAGTCTTGCTGGGAGGATTATACCTTCCAGATGGCCTGGGAACACCTTGAGATCACACAGTATGAGTTAACAAGTGTGGCAGGGGAAGGGGACGTGAAAGTCTCACTGCTGAGACTGTTGACCCCCACAATACCCAGTTTTGGATAAGCAGTGGAATATGTATGAATGAATGAAATAAATAATAATAATAATAATAATAATAATAATAATAATAATATATTTTATTTACATAGCACCTTTCCCGTACTCAAAATGAATGAATGAATGAATCAATCAATCGATCAATCAATGATTCTGTTGTAGTTAGTAAACTTGTGAAATTGCCAGATGACACTTAAATTTGAGGAATGGCAGACATTAAGGAGATGGCAAAATAATTCAAAAAATTAATAATTCAGAACTGGCCAAACACCTGGAAAATACAGTTTAAAGTAAAAAAGAGCAAAGTGCTACAAAGGAACATCAATTATAAATACAAGGTGGGAGACACTGAGCTACACAAAGCAACCTTTGAAAAGGATTTAGAGCTTGACACGACATTTTCATCAACTAAGCAAAGCACTGAAGCAATTAAAAAGTCAAATAAAATGTTTGGTTATATTCTAAAAACTGTTGAATACAAACCAAGGGATTTAATGCTCAAACTGTATAATGCACTCATAAGACCATATGTGGAGTATTATGTGCAGTTCTGGTCAACACAGTACAAGAAAGACATAGCAGCACATGAAGCTGTGCATAGGAAAGCAAACAAGTGCATCATGGGATTTAACACTAGAATCCCTGAAGCTGAAGAAAATATGTATGTATCTTTTTATTATATAATAGTAATAATAATAGCAGCTCACTACTCAAATAATGTGGTAAATGTGGGGAGTATCCAGGCTTAAACCCGCAACCTCTTGATTTTGAAGTAGCAGTTCTTACCTCTGCACCAGCCAAGCTGATATGTTTAGCTTCTGTCAATTGATACTTGGGTTTTGGGTTTTACATATTGATGGCAACATGTAAATTGAATAATTTCTTTTTCTCCGGTTATATTCTTGAAAAAAAGTGCACTTGTTTTGTTATACGTGTACCTTTTGTGAAATTTTGATATTTGGACTTCAGTCTTCACACATTACACACTTCACATCATTATTTAGTCAATTATTACTATAACATGAAAAAAGTTTCTGTTTAGTTGTGTTCAACATTTCTTGCCTCACATTTCCTGTCCTCCTACATTTACCCAGATTGTTGTAGACACGGAACACCCATGAAATGTATGTATTCCAAAAAATGAGATATCATTTACCCTCTACAACTCCAGACACCTCACACCCACATAAATGATTATAGCTCTGAGAATTTTGTGTTTGGCTTGACTTCAGCTGCCTCAGTGGGGAATGGGATAGCAGGCTGCTTGACACATTTACAAAACAAAGATGCTGATGACGAGGTGCAAGGGAATTTAAGGAGACCCGGGATTACAAATATTTTCATAGGCTTCGGGGATTCTAGTGTTAAGGACATATCCTACTGTAACACACTCAGAGAATGAAACCTGTTTAGTCTCGAGCAGAACAGACTGAATGCGGACCTCATGCAGGTCTTCAAAATCCTCAAAGGCATTGATAAAGTAGATGCAGCAACATTCTTTCATTTTAAAAGTGAATCAGATACTTCAGAAAATCAGTGGAAATTAAAGGAAAGTGCATTTAACACTAGAATTCTCAAAGCTTAAGAAAAAACTTGTAATCCTGGACTATCTTAAATTCCTTTGCACCTCTCCATCACCATCTTTTGATTTGTAAATATGTCAATCAGCACAAGCAGCAGGCAGCCTGCAGTCCCATCCTTACCACCGACAGAGCTCATCTCGGGCAACACAGTTCTCCCAGCTCAAGCCAAGGCTCTTTATCCGTGTGTGATGTGCCTGGAGTTGTAGAGGGTAAATAATACAGTATATCATTATCTGGAATACATGCATTTCATGTGTGTTCCATGTCTACAAAGATCTGTGTGAATGTAGGATGAAAGGAAATGCAAGAAATGCTGAACACATACCTAATGCAGAAACCTTTTCCATGTTATACTAATAATGACGTGAAGTGTCTAATGTGTGAAGACTTATATCAAATAAACACGTGCATGTTTATTTAAGAATATAACCAAAGGCAAAAAAAAAATTGATTTATTTGTTGCTGTCAATGAGTTAAAAACGCTAGCCTAAATGTCAATCGACAGAAAGTTTATACGTGTTCTTGAAAGGTGCGGACGTAAGAACCACAACCTTAGAACTCAAAGGTGCTGGGATCGAGACCAGGCGGTACACATTTTGAGGAGTTAGCTGCTATTATTATTACTATAATATAATAAAAACATACATTTGATTTGAGTCTGTAACACCTGCTGTAAATTTTGATTACTTGTAAAAGTTAGCACTTGTTTTTTCATTATTCAGTTTAATTCTATCAGTGACGTCCACACGGTACGAAGAACTTGCCTCTCCCTCTCTCAAATGATGGTGTTCATCTCCATTCTTTTCACAAGAGCAGCGCTGTGGCTGATGCCCGCTCAGAACTATTTGTTGTACCGGCAATCAAAGATGCAATGTCCCGTGACCACTATCAGATTGGACAAAGACAGGACCGTAGCAACAGAAACCTTCTTCACAGCTCTTTCATTGGCTAATAGACTGTGGCACTCTGCTTGGCACCATAAAGTAAAATGGGACTTCCACCTTCAGCTAAAGTCACTTCAATACATGAGCAATTCGCCATGCTGCTGTTCAGATCTGAAGGCAGGAAGCACCTCTTTACTCAACGAGTTCTGGGACTCTGAAGCAAACTACCAAGACATGGAGTTGAGGCAAAAACCTTGAAAACCCTTTAAAAAATCTGGATGAGATATCAGGAATGTTTAACTATTACTTACACAAACAAGCTTAATCGACTAAACGGTCTCCTCTCGTTTGTCAAGTTTGTTATGTTCTTAAGAGCACAATGAGAATGGAATGATCCTCTTTGAAATGCAAATATTGTTCAGGTAACCATCGACTTACGACTATTGTGTCTTACGACCATTTAACTTATGACTGCTACCGAGTCTCACTGGCAAACGACAGTTTTCGCCATGCCAGCTCCGTACGCCGTGACTCATTCATCTCAATCTCAGTTTATTACTTGCAGCAGTTTCGACTACATCCAGTTATATTTGTCTTACAATTACAAGAAAAAAAGTCAATTGATTTTGACACATAAATGAAGGTGATCTGGCAGTGTGAGGGAGGAAAGAAAGCGAATGTGATTGCACGTGAGTTTAAGTAATCCCATTGTAAGTGATGTTCACCACACACTCTGTACTGCGGCGCTCTGGTTTTGAATCCAGTTAGCCTCTGAAGCTTCTATGTTGTGACTCATGATGTGCCACTTCATATGAATCACCATAAAGAGGTAATGAAACCACATTGAATCCCTTTATTTGTTAGTGTTTACTTTTAACAGGCAGAAATGTTCAAACAAAAAAACATATGAGTGCTCAAACTCTGCCAGCACAATTCCTCCTCTCACAGTAAACAGAATGAACCCTGGCTGAGATGAACACCGATGACGTAATGTAACACAGACAAGGAAAGGATTCATGAAGCTATTAAAGGTTCGGCGCCTATGCAGGCAACAGTAATAGTGAAATAAAATAGTAAAATAAAAAAATAATTCACAAAATGTACTAAGAATGACGATAAAAAAGGATATAAAACAAATAATATTTGTGTGACTTATTATACAGTAGAGTACTAAACATACAGTAAGGTTTGAATTCAATTCACTCCTCGGGCGAACGCAGAGATAGCTTGTGATGTCATCCACTCCGCTGTTGCTAACTTACAAACGCAGCACCCTGAGGCACTTGTGCTAATCGCTGGAGATTTTAACCATGTGATGCTGGACAAAACATTACCTGCCTTCTCCCAGTATGTGGATTGTAACACCCGGGGAAATAGGACCATTGACCTACTGTATGCAAATGTTAAAGACGCATACAGCGCCACCCCACTGCCTGCGCTTGTGAAAGCAGATCATAACCTGGTTCTGTTTCAGCCTCACTACAAACCAAGAGTAAGGGTGCTACCTACAACCACACGCTCATTCAGGAAGTGGTCCCCTGAGGCAGAGCAGGCTCTGAGAGACTGGAACTATGGACTGGGATATCCTGCAGAGGTCACATAGTGAGAACATTGAGGAGGTTCTTGACTGCACTACTGACTACATCAACTTCTGTATGCACATTGTAGTTCCAGTAAGAACAGTACGCTACTATGCTAACAACAAGCCATGGATTACTAGTGACATCAAGGGCCTATTGAACCAGAAGAAAAGGGCTTTTTAAGGCGGTGATCAGCATGAACTCAAGCGCGTGCAGAAGGAACTCCAAGTCCAGCTCAGGGAGGCGAAGGAGCAGTACAGGAGAAAGCTGGAGCAGAGGTTGCAGAATAACAGCATGAAGGAAGTGTGGGATGGGATGAAGATCATCACTGGCTGCAGCTCGAAGCGGGGTGCCACCATCAAGAGAAACGTGGAGAAAGCAAACCAGATGAACAACTTCTTTAACAGGTTTGATCATCCTAACCCACTCTCACCTCAGGGTACTTCATCCTCCACCCATCCTTCTGCTGATACCAGCATAGGAGAGACATCCCCACCCACAATTACAGCAGCAAAGGTGAGCAGAGAGCTGAGGAGACTTCATACCAGCAAAGCAGTAGGTCCAGATGGAGTATCGCCATGACTACTGAAGGCCTGTGCATTGGAGCTGGGGAGTCCTCTACAGCACATCTTCAATGTGAGCCTGGAACAGGGGAGAGTCCTGAGGCTTTGGAAAACATCTTGTATCACCCCAGTCCCAAAGGTATCACATCCTAGTGAGCTGAATGACTTCCGGCCTGTCGCTCTGATGTCACATGTGATGAAGACCATGGAGCGGCTGCTGCTTCACCACCTGTGGCCACAGGTCTGCCACGCCCTCGACCCTCTGCTGGTCACATACCAGGAGAAGGTGGGAGCGGAGGATGCCATCATCTATATTCTACACTGATCCCTCTCCCACTTGGACAGAGGCAGTGGTGCTGTAAGAATTATGTTTCTGGACTTCTCTAGCGCCTTCAACACCATCCAACCTCTGCTCCTTAGGGACAAGCTGACAGATATGGGAGTAGATTAATACCTGGTGGCATGGATCGTGGACTATCTTACAGACAGACCTCAGTATGTGCGTATCGGGAACTGCAGGTCTGACATTGTGGTCAGCACCACAGGAGGTCCACAGGGGACTTTACTTTCTCCGGTCCTATTCAGCAAACATACATCGGACTTCCAATACAACTCGGAGTCCTGCCACGTGCAAAATTTTGCTGATGACACTGCTATCATGGGCTGCATCATGAGTGGACAGGAGGAGGAGTACAGAAACCTAATCAAGGACCTTGTTAAATGGTGTGACTTAAACCACCTACACCTGAACACCAGCAAAACCAAGGAGCTGGTGGTGAATTTTAGGAGGCCCAGGCCCCTCATGGACCCCGTGATCATCAGAGGTGACTGTGTGCAGAGGGTACAGACCTATAAATACCTGGGAGTGCAGCTGGATGATAAACTGGACTGGACTGCCAATACTGATGCTCTGTGCAAGAGAGGACAGAGCCGACTATACTTCCTTAGAAGGCTGGCGGATGTTCTATCAGACGGTTATGGCAAGTGCCCTCTTCTACACGGTGATGTGCTGGGGAGGCAGCATAAAGAAGAGGGACGCCTCACACTTGGACAAACTGGTGAGGAAGGCAGGCTCTATTGTAGGCACGGAGCTTGGCAGTGTGACATCCGTGGCAGAGCGACAGGCACTGAGCAGGCTCCTGTCAATCATGGACGGTTGTGGCAAGCGCAATTTTCTACGCGGTGGTGTGCTGGGGAGGCAGCATAAAGAAAAGGGATGCCTCACACCTAGACAAACTGGTGAGGAAGGCAGGCTCTATTGTAGGCACGGAGCTGGACAGTTTGACATCTGTGGCAGAGCGACGGGCGCTGAGCAGGCTCCTGTCAATCATGGAGAATCCACTGCATCCACTGAACAGGATCATCTCCAGATAGAGGAGCAGCTTCAGCGATAGACTGCTGTCACCGTCCTGCTCCACTGACAGACTGAGGAGACCCCACACTATGCGACTCTTCAGTTCCACCCAGGGGGGTAAGTGTTAACATTATACAAAGTTATTGTCTGTTTTTACCTGCATTGTTATCACTCTTTAATATTTTTTTATCAGTATGCTGCTGCTGGAGTATGTGAATTCCCCCTTGGGATTAAAAAAGTATCTATCTCTCTATCTATCTATCTGTCTATCTACAGTATATACCAGTCCGTCTTATATCCAGATCGACTTATGACTGGTCCTTTGGAACCAAACTTGGTTGCAAGTCGACGACTACCTGTATAGTAAAGAATTCATCCGGACAGCCTAAAGCGTTAAAGTTTATTTCTCTTGCTTTTTTATTTATTTATTTTCTCCTCAAGTTTATGTAAGATTAAAAAGAGTCACATTACCCTTTATCCCTGTAAACAGGTACTCAGGTCTTCGATTTTTGTCCTTTATGGTATTAATGAAAATTAGTTTACTTAGAAGCAAATCTTCTCCTGACATTTCAACTCCTCTTTAGAGATAATTAAAGTGGAAGGAGTGTAAAGGTAAAGCTTTTTTTCTTCTTCTATCTTTGTTGGGATTAATGAGGTAACAAGGACTCTTCACAGAGACCAAATGAACGAGGTTAATTAACACGAGGTCCATTTCAAATACAAAGAAGATTAATCCACAAAGCAAACCTTTGACAAAATGTTGCTCTTCCGCTGCTTACGCTCTCCACTTTTCCTAATTAGAGTGGAAATGTAAACACAGCTGTAGTTGATAACCCACAAAATTAAAAAAAAAAATGTGGTAGTTGGTCCAAGGTGGTGAAGTGGTCGGCAATTTCTCCTAAGCCCTGCTTTTCACATGCTGAGCTAAACACCCAATGTATGGACTTTACAAGTTCATCCCTGGTCTTGTTCATGTTGCTTACATCCCAAAGACATGCATGCTAGTTAAGCTCTAATTTAAAAAAAAATCTGCAACCTTCCCTGTTCTGGAGACACAAAAACACTTGCAGTGTAAATGATTACAGCTTAGGGGGCAGAATTTCTGCAGTAATGAAAACATTTGAACGTCTGATTCTTCCGCATCTTACACTTGAGAATGAATTAAACATGGCTCTCCACTACGTCTCAGGCTACTTATACCAGAATCTTATTGGTGGATGTCAGTTCTGCATTTAACACAATCAGGTGCAGTTTTAGCTCTTCTGCCTTGTAGCAAGGGGACCAAAGTTCTTGTCCTCGGTCCTCCCTGTGTGGAGTTTGCACGTTCTCTATGTGCATGTGTGGGTTTCCTCCTTTTGCTCTGGCTTCCCCTTACAGTCCAATCCACCTAACAAGACATGCAGGTTAGGTAATAAAATGGCCCTAGTGCGAGTTTCCTGTGTTTGTGTTCACCCTGCAATGGACTGGTACCCTGTCCAGGGGTTGTGGTAAATCCTATTATGGGATATCATCTACTGTTGAATTCTGCTCTGTACTTGTAATATTTCTATTGTACTATTATATTGCATTGAGGATTTCTTGTGCTCTGTTCTGTGAATTGTATTGTATTTACCCCCTTCTTTTGACACCCACTGCACAACTGTCCCACCTGGAAAGGGGTCTGTATTTGAACTGGCTTTCCCAAGGTTTCTTCCATTTTTTTCACCTACTAGAGTTTTTTGGGGAGTTTTTCTTGTTAAGGCTCGGGGGGCTGTTAAAGCCCACTGTGTGATTCTTTCTGTGTGATTTTGGGCTATATAGAAATAAATTGTGTTGTGCCATGAGCTAGCTAATGGGCTCTGGCACCCACCCATGACTCTGTTCAGGACTAAGCGGGTTTGACAATGACTGATAGATATAATACAATCATACCAGAGACATTCACATTCAGAGACTCGTCCTATGAAGTCAGTAGATGGATTGGGAGAGCATGGAGGGGTCATGAGGACACTGGAAAGGGATGTGTGGCACTCCCAATATCTATGCAAAAGGATGAAGGTCCAAGTCTTTAGAGTCCTGGTGCTTCCTGTCTTGCTATATGGTTGCGAGACATGAACGCTATCCAGTGACCTGAGATGAAGACTGGACTCCTTTGGTACTGTGTCTCTCCAGAAAATCCCTGGGTGTCGAATGAGGCACATTACCTGCATTGTGAGGGAGCGACAGTTACGGCACTACGGCCATGTGGTGTGTTTCCCCGAGGGTGATCCAGTTCGTAAGATCCTCATTGCTGGGGACCCAAGTGGCTGGACCAGGCCAAGGGGTCTTCCACGTAACACCTGGTTGCGGCAGACAGATTTCCGGAGGGATCCGAGTTGTTTCCTCATGTAGTAATGGCAGCAATGCACTGTACCAGAGCATGCTCCACAACTTGACTTGACTTGATACCAGAGACTTGAGCTTGGAGAACGTTTTGCCCAAGCTGAGTTTCATCAAGGTGGGAGATGGGATAGCAAGATGCTTGCTGCATATGCTAATCAACATATTTACAAAACAAATGACGCTGATGGAGAGGTGTGAAGGGTTTAAGGTGGGCTGGGATTACAAGTTTTTTGTAGGCTTCAGGAATTCTAGTGTTAATAAATGTCAGAAACCTGTTCAGGCATATCAGGAACCCAAATAAAGGTCCAGTGAGCCAACAAAGACAAAGATGTAAAACATAAAATGTACTAAAAAATGACTAAGAGATCATCATATGAGCAAGACTGGACATTTGTCACATACGCAGATATTTCAAGGATGATAGCTAAACCTAAAGATATAAGAAGAACATGAGTATAATAAAAATGAAGTTATCTGATGTGTAAACCAACAAAAAAAAGTATGCATTGATTAACACTTTATATAAATTCAATAATTTATAAAACAGACTTCTATCCTTTGTTTTATTTTTCATCATTCTGATCATACTATAACAGACTTCTGTGATGGATACTACTTCTAAGGAATTTACTGAGGAGTAATTAAATGACAAACTGAACAGCTTTTCTCCTGACTGATTACTGACTCAAAAAAGGTTTTTTTACTATCAAACTTGTCCTGTTAGAGGATACGTTTCTTTCTTTAATTAATATGTTTGATTTGTTTACCACAATGGCAATACCTCTGCTCACTCGAAACATAAACTGCGCTGCATTATTCAGACAGCAGAAAAATTGTAGACCTGAAACTAGACTCCATTGAAGTCCTTGAGTTCTTTATAAGGTTTGTGAGTTGTCACACACGTGCGATTAGGAGGGTGCTGAGTGGACCACGTGGAGGTAATTATGTGCCCGGCCAGAGTGTGGCGGGGCGCACTAAACATAACTCTTTTATCTCTGCAGGCCAAATTTGGGAAGACCTGCCTGATTCAATGTCACTTCCGGTTTTGGCACCCAGACTGACATCACTTCCAGACCTGGCGCTCAGACTGACATCACTTCTGGCCCTGGCACCCAGACTGACATCACTTCTGGCCCTGGCACCCAGACTGACATCACTTCTGGTTTCGGCGTAGATTGACATCACTTCCAGACCTGGCGCTCAGACTGACATCACTTCCGGCCCCAGCGCCCAGACTGACATCACTTCCGGCCCTGGCGCCCAGACTGACATCACTTCCATTTTCAGCGCCCAGACTGACATCACTTCCGGTTTCGGCTTCTAAAACCGCCATCTTTTTCTAACCAGATCAGTTCAGTTTTGGAACTCAACCGGAGCACATCATTGCTTATCTCTTTGCCCTTTTGCAGCCGGGGACCATATACAGGCGGCTGCCCCAAACCTTTTTTTGTGTTTTGAGACAACTTCTTTTACAGAGTACATATATAAATCCGTGATGCATATATTTAGTAAATCACTGTGCCCTGGGGGATTCCAAAGGACTGGAAAATGGCAAATATTATCCCATTGTATAAAAAGGGAGGCAGGGCAAATCCAAGGAACTATAGGCCAGTAAACTTAACATGCATCACAGGCAAATTAAAGGAATTATTAAGGAGAAGATTGAGCAACACCTGACAAGAACAGGAGTTTACTGAACAGTCAGCATGGGTTTAGAAGAGGGAGATCGTGTTTTATTAACATGCTGGAATTCTATGAGGACGTAATAAAATGAAATGATCAAAGTGGAGCAGATGATATTATTTATTTGGACTTTCAGAGAGCATTTGATAAGGTGCCACATGAGAAGGTGGGTGTCAAACTACATGAAGTGGGAGTTCAGGGTGTGGTGTGTAGATGGGTGAAGAACTGGCTCAGACACAGGAAGGAGAGGGTGATGGTGTGAGGAACTTCATCATAATTGGCCGATGTTAAGAATGGTGTCCAGCAGGGTTCAATGCTAGGGCCACTGCCATTTTTAAATATATATAAATGATTTAATTAGGAATATAAAGAACAAGCTGTTCAAGTTTGCAGATGATACCAAGATAGGTGGCTTGGCAGATAATCAAGAAACTATTGAATCATCACATAGGGATTAGGACAGGAAGCAAGCTTGGATAGATTTGTGGAAAATGAAGTTTAATGGAAGTAAATGTTAATTATTACACATAGGAAGTAAAAATGTCAGGTTTGAATACATAATGGGAATCTGAATATCGAAAGTACACCTCATGAGAAGGATTCAGGAGTTGTGGCGGTCACTATCAACCTCCCGACAGTGTTCAAAAGCCATTAAGAAGACTAACAGAATGTCAAATTATATAGCGCCTTGATGTGTGGAGTACAAGTCACAGGAGGTTCTGCTCAGGTCTTTATAACACACTGGTAAGGCCTCATCTGGAGTACGGTGTGCAGTTTGGGTCTCCAGGCTACAAAAAGGACATAACAGCACTAGAGAAGGTCCAGAGAAGAGCGACTAGGCTGATTCCAGGCTTACAGGGGTTGAGCTATGAGGAAAGATTAAAAGAGCAATAGAAGATTAAAAAAAAGATTAAGAAATTTAGAATATTAAACCTTTCAGTTTAAGCCAAAAGAAGATTAAGAGGAAACATGCTTGATGTGTTTAAAATTTTGAAGGGGATTAGTCCAGTGGATCGAGACAGTGACTTTAAATTATAGTTCATCAAGAACACAGGGACACTGTTGGAAACTTTTAAGGGTAAATGTCACATAAATACTAGGAAGTTTTTTTTTTATACAAAGAACGATAGACACTTGGAATAAGCTACCAAGTAATGTGGTAGACAGTAAGACTTTAGGGACTTTTAAAACTCCACTTGATATTATTTTTGAAGAATTAAGTGGATAGGACTGTCAAGCTTTGTTGGACTGAAAGGCTTATTTTCATCTAGATTGTTCTATCTATCTATCTATCTCGTATGTAATGTTCTAATGGTCTCTTGGACAAGCAGCTTTAACATAGTTATCAGGAAATCCTGCTCCATCACAGGGCTAACCCTGGAGAAAGAAAATGGAAACAGTTGTGGAGAAGAGAACGGTGGTAAAATTGGATGCCACCATAAAAAATACACTCCATCCCCTCCATCTGGGGTTCTTCTCTGAATGCTGCTTTAAGACAAGTCTGTGCTTCCTCCTAATGTCCCAGACTAACTGCTTATACTCTTTTAAGTTCATTTTGCTATTTTTGCACTATATTTATTTGATTTATTGATTGTGGGTCCGGCTGCTGTAGGGATTAATAAGTGTATCTAATTTAATTTATTCTAACTTCTCTAGCAGCACATTCTCACAGAATTTTTTTCATGCTCCCTTTCCCCTCTAACCTCCATTTTTCTTACTTTGTGTGTGTGTATGAGAGAGAGCATGGGAACCCAAGCTTCAATCCAGGCTAAAAAAAATTATTAAGTATCAGTGGCTAAAGTCTGCTAAATAAATAAATAAGTTTAGCATTTCTCACACAGTCGTACTATAAAATAAAGGCGACATAGCGGTAGCCTCATTTCTGTTTGCTGGAATCATGATTCCACGTTTCTTTGCCAAAGAAGCCCTTGACCTGATTTTGTTGAAAGATGTCTTTTCAGGACATTTAATAGGAGGTATGTGATACTATATTTTAATAAAACTGCATTTAATAACACTTTATGATAGAATACTATAATAATATAGAATACATTCCAGATCCTGATTTTGCCTCAGATGGTGAAGAAATCCTTGGAGTCGGGGAAAGGGAGAAAAAACACCTGGTCTTCATAAAGTCAAAATTCAAGATTTTGCAAATTGTGAAAGTTCATTTTTACTGATAAATAAAGTATGCTTTTCATAAATTGATTATATATTGATTATACGGAGTGACTTCTGTTCTTGTTCACTTTTAGCTTTTGCCTTTAAAAAGCATTTTAGTTAAAGCCTCTTAATCAGTGACGTAATTCTGCTGCTACTTCAGCACAAGGTTAAACATTGATAAGAGAACCCGTACAGTCTAGCGTATCAGAATCCTAATTCTAAGAGTCTTGTTTATCAGTTAAGTAGCAAAGACATGAGAAAAAAAACTAACCACACAATTGTGTTTAGGAAGTGTAACAAGCATCTGGTAGTCCGTCATATCAGATCATGTACAGAATTGCCTTGCGTATGTGTCAATAAATGTATTTTTCTCATCCTGGGCTGGTTTTGTAATTTAACTTTGACTAAATAAAAGCATATAAAAATACCCCATTTGAATAATTTATGCATTTATTTTTAGTAGGATTGACTACTGCCATGTGGTGTTCACTGGATGTTCAAACTGTTCTTTATCCAGCTTCCAGTTAATCCAAAATGCTGCTGCAAGAATTATTACAAAAACAAGAAAATACGAACACATAACTCCAATTCTTGAATCCTTACACTGGTTCCCCATTAGGTTTAGGGCAGATTTCAAAATCCTCCTTCTAACATATAAAGCCTTAAAGGGCCGAGGTCCGGCTTACTTATCTGAATTTGCCCAGAGGGGACTGGGCGGTCTCTTGGTCTGGAATCCCTGCCTCTGGGGTTTTTTTTTTGTTTGTTTTTTCTGTCTGGCCACCCTGGCCATCAGACCTTACTTATTCTATGTTAATTAATGTTGACTTATGTTTATTTTTTATTGTGTCTTCATTTTGTAAAGCACTTTGAGCTACATTTTTTTGTAGAAAAATGTGCTATATAAATAAATGTTGTTATCAGACAAGAACGTACATTAAGATCTCAAGATGCCGGTCTGCTTATGATTCCAAGAATTAATAAAATAACAGTGGGAGGTCGAGCTTTTAGTTGTAGGGCCCCTAAACTGTGGAATGGTCTGCCTGCTACAATAAGAGATGTCCCTTCGATCTCAACTTTTAAATCCCGGCTGAAGACTCACTATTTCAGTTTAGCACATCCTGACTAGAGCTGCTGATTAACTGTGCAGACTGCATCTCTGTTGTTAGTTATTAGCACTAAAACATAAGTAACATGATAGTTAGAATTTGTTACTAACCCTCACCTATTCTGTTTTCTTCTCTGTACTCAAATGTGGCACTCAGTGCACAGCCCACCTGCCAAGTTGTTTTGCCTGACTAAGGTAAAGTCGTTTGTAATGGAGGATCACAGTAATCATCGAGTAGAGGGGTCATTTCATCGGATTCGCTGGCCCAATGCTGACTCAGCTGTGGAATAGCCAATAGGGGGAGGCAGCATGATGGCCGAGGTCTCCAGGACTCTGAACAAATCCAAATCCTATGATGTGATATCATCTACTGATAAATTCTGCTCTGAACTTGTAATATTTCTATTGTACTATTAATTGTATTGAGGATTACTTGTGTTTTGTTCTGTGTATTGTATTGTATTGACCCACTTCTTTTTGACACCCACAACTACCTGGAAAGGGGTCTCTCTTTGAACTGTCTTTCCCAAGGGTTTTTTTTTTGGAGTTTTTCCGTGTCTTCTTAGAGAGTCAAGGCTGGGGGGGCTGTCAAGAGGTAGGGCCTGTTAAAGCCCATTGTGGCACTTCTTGTGTGATTTTGGGCTATATAAAAATAAATTGTATTGTATAATAAAGACAAAGTCCCTTTCTTTGTCATCCAAAAATGTGTTCATAACCCTGCAATGTCACTTATAGAAAACATCATTTTTTTTTTTAATCTGTTATTACAAATATTAGATCATGTACATTTGGAGCACCATGGGTTCTTTATGATGCCAGAAAAAACAAGCATCCCAGTAATATTAGATTCACCAGATTAGCAAAACAGTGCAAATACATTGTGGAGAACAATGAGAACCTGGAACACTAATCCTCATTTTCTTACTTCAAGGCAGCAGGACTATCATTGTGCCACAGTGCCGCCTCACAAATGACGTGCAATACTTATTTTAGAGTACTGTGTTATGCTAAAAAAATTATCATTATATATATATATATATATATATATATATATACATACTCTACATATATACAATTCTAGGCCTAAATGTGCAACAATTTTATGTGACGTTGTTTATGGCATTTTTTTGTCATGCTTAAAATCTGGCTTATTTTAAAACCTACATATATACTGTATGTTTGGTATCATTCTTTTCAGAATTTATCGAACTTTAATGTGATGTTGTTAGATTTTCAGATTCTTATTTTAGTTTTTAAATTATAAACTAAAAAATATCAAGAATTCACTTCCCGCGAGACAAGACTTTGTGCCAAAAGATTTAACTACGACTGGGGTCAGGATTAAAAGACAAAGAGTAGGACAGCTGCTATACATGCTTTTAAATGTTCAAAGTGTCACTTTTAAATGTTCGAAGATGTAGATCACATGGCTTTGCAGCAGCAGCAAGCCAGCAGCTGATCGAGCAAAGAGGAGGTAAAAAAAGCTGTATTTGTTTCCCATTGTATCACCATTTAGCATTGGCCGGAGGAGGGGTTGGTGAGCAAAGCGAGCAGGGGGCAAATCCCCTAGTATATGTCAATCAAGAAAAAGTTAATATGTATTCTTGGATGGTGCAGAGGTAAGAACTGTTGCCTTACAACCAAAAGATTGCGGGTGTGAGTCTGAGTGTTTCTTGTTTTAAGCAGTTGAGAGTTGGCGCTGTTGCCTAATGCTTCTCCTCTTTTCTCCCTATACATATCAGATGACCGGCAGCATCATTGATGTAACTTCCGGGTCACATTTTATTCGCCCCGCCCCTTCCAGTCTAGCTTTTTCTTAAGGTGTGTCACCACCATTTTGAATGGGTCTGTCTCTTGACTCCAGGCTGATAAGACCTCTTACTCACTTTCAACTTTTTGAGTTATTTTTCCAACAATTATACAGGGTTTGCCTATACGGCACAGTAGCTCTTCATCTTGTTTCTGTGTTTTGTTTTATAATATATAAATAACAGGGGGCTTCACCTCCCCCCGTACCTGCGCTACACGCCAACCACTTCACGTCTCTGCCGCTCGCATTGTGAAGAAGGGGGCTTAACACACCCCCTCTTAAACGGTGATACAATGGCAAACACATAGTTTTTTGTTTACCTCCTCTTTGCTCAATCAGCTGCTGGCTTGCCGCAGACACCGCGTGATCTGCATTTTGAGCGATACACTTCTGTCATATCACCTATGTCCATATCTTCGGTCTCTTTTTGCTTTTACCTTTTCATCAATATCGCATTGAATTTTGATTCCATGTTTGGAAGTACATCGTGACAACACAATGTATAACTGCATGTAAGTGAATATCATTTCTTTCTCTCCACAAGAAATGTGTCTGACATAACCACGCAGGACTTTTCCAAATCTCTTTGCATAAACTCTTGCATCGTGGGGCTTCTGGCCCCTGGTGTGGTTACATCGCTTGGCACAAAGACTCATCTCGCGGGACATAAAAGTGTCTCTGAAATTATCACGTCTCATCTCCTTCCAAGATTTTTTTTCATAATAGAGGAATTAAGTCTTATAACGGATAATTATTAATGGACCGATTGACAGACTAACAAGAAAGGCATTGCCAAACAGTATACCAAGTGCTTTTTGTATTTATCTATTCTGTACACAGTGATAACTATAAGGCTATTGAAGATGTGTAACAGAACATTACCATCCTATTTCTGTATCTGGAGAAGTGAGTGTAGAGTAATTGAATTAAATTGCCCAAAAATGAGGGCTGCTTTTGAGGTCTGTCGATTTGATTTCTAGCCAACTTCAGTGCTCTTGTATTGCTTTCCTTTAAAAATCTAAATGGATAGGAATGGTTGAATATTCACTCATTACATTAGAACAGTTATTTATACAATCCTTCCATCCATCTTTTCCACTTGAAGGTCATAACACTAGCACTACTGGTAATATAATATTTTCAAAGCCACTTAATTCAATTCAGGGTCAAATGGACCGGAGTCAATCCCGGGAACATTAGACGTAGGGACTATTAGTGGCTAACTACCAAATAATCACAATATTTTAATTATACTAGGGCGCTTTTCCAACTGCTTGCTTTGCTCGCCAACACCCTCCACAACCACCAGCGGCGCTACACGCCGTTGTGAAGAGAGAGGCTGAACGCACCCCAACGAGATGCAGCCACTCCTTCGAAACCCCTCTTAAACAGTGAAACAATTGAAAACAAATAACAGTTGTATTTTTTTACCTCCTCTTTGCTCAATCAGTTGCTGGCTTGCTGTTGCTGCTGTGCCACGTGATCTGCACTTCGCTTGCCTACCCCTTCCCCCTTCACCAACGGTACACGCCATTGTCAAGAGGTGGGCTGAGCACACTCCAAGGTGATGCGGGCACTCCTCCGAAACCCCTCTTAAATAGTGATACAATGGGAAACATATAACAGTTGTTTTTTTACCTCCTCTTTGCTCGATCAACTGCTGGCTTGCTGCTGCGCCACATGATCTGCATCTCGTGCGGCGCTTCGAACATTTAAACACCTGTACAGCACCTGCTCTTTTGTCTCACTGCCTCATCTCTCTTGTCCCCACGACATCCTCAAACACTATGCGATCTCTTTTTCGCTGCTCCGTTATTTCACCGAGTAATATTTTCTGTTTGTTTGTGCTAATGTGATCTTTACTGTCCTTTTTTTGAGACTTTCAAATTTTCCTACTTCCATTATCTCTAACCTGCACTGCATGTGTATCATGGGACTTGCTTCCAAAGGTTGTAAGTAGGGCGTGACTTGTCCGTCTCATGGAACATGAAACTGTCTCTCTGTCTCTCTTCAAAAGATCACGTCTCGTCGCAGGAAAAAAGTCTTGTATCATCACAAGATTTTTTTTATAATAGAGAGATCAATATCAATAATCTATCCATCTATATTCTTTGCGTTTGAAAATATTTGACTAAATATTTTTAATGTTCAATTGATTCAGAAGAATATTGACAATATGGGTAAACTGTGTATTTTTGAAAAGATATTTAAGTAAAGTTTAAAAATTACATTGTTTATCATTTTCATGAACACAACCTTTTTTTTATGAGTTTAAGCTTGCAGACCTGTGAGTACAGTTAATTCTATGTTACGTACATTGGAAATTACATACAGTGCTCTGGAATCGGCCAGTTTCAAGAGATCAGAGGTGTCTTCTTTTAATTCAAAGCCTTGCACACTGAAGTGTTCTCCAAATCATACGAGATCTTTGCATTTTGTCACTTTTGGCGACTGGCTCATCAGTGCACACTGACAAGCTAAATTAGGACACGTTGTGAGTTTCTGCTCATGAATTTATCTGGACAGGCTTTTCATTGTAAAGGCTTTACATTTGTGGAATAATGTATCTTGTAGCATCTAGTTTGACTCAATAAAATTTGGGCCTCGGGAGGAAGAATGTGATGTAATTAATCAAGGGTAGCAGACCACTGCTGAATTCTAAAGTTTTCTAAATAGCTCTCTACTTTCCAGTGCTAATGACAACCCTTATTTTAGTTAATATCGCTACATCTTTCTGAGACAGAAATATATATAGGCAGCGTTGTGGAATGAATCATGTCTGAGCCAAGTGGTAGTAGTAATTATACATTATTAATGGACCCAAGGCTCTGTTTTAAAGCAGACAGATTGAACGATTATATTTAATAGCCTAGCCGTCGTGTACAACATCACTCCTCCGTAATCTTGCCCAATCTCCTTGTAATCACCTTGTTATACAAATTGTATTAGCATTCTTTTTTTTTTACCATTTATACTATCAGACTTCCTTATATAATTCTTCTCAGCTCAAACATCCTGTCAGGGAACAAGTGGTGCAAGAAATATGCAATTCAGAATTAGAAAATTCACTGGGAGTTTGCAGTGGTTATGGAATGAGTAATGCTTGCTGTGGGGAAAGTGCAAATCTCAACACCTATTAAAAGAAAGGAAGCTGCGCTTCAGAAAGTGGTGGAAACAATTGTAGCCAATAGAACAGAACATTTCTAAAATGTTTAGTAGTCAAAGTTCTCGGAAAGTTGTGCTTTGAAGTGCAAAGTCATGGATTTCCCATTAAAGAAATATGTAAAAATAGATGTGTTAAAAGCAGAATGTTGATGTGATGAAATTTCTTACCGGGTGAAGTTAAATAAAATGTGTGAATCTGTAAGAGCTCTATACTTTTTTATTTGAAGAAAATAACATAGCATGCAATCAAGTTAAACTTATACAAGAAATGACTTCATAGTAAGCACACAAACACAATAAGCTGAAACTAGAAAAAGATGAACGGAAAGAAAAAAAATCAGAAAGTTTAAAGAAGGAAAGCAACAAAACTGAATTCAGCTGGTTCTATACATTTATCTCTGTTTATGTGACGAAGGGTGGATGCTGGAAAAGCATAGCATTTTTTCAGCAAAACAATCCTTGTGATAAACACTTGTAGTTAAATGGAGTTTGTTCAAAAGGATTAAAATCCATTGTAACACAATGGACACAAAAAGAATGAAAGACATCTATCTTTTTTGTCTATTCACATCAAACGGCTACCCCATGACATTTATTAAGACTAGAATCCCCAAACCCTACGAAAAAATTCATTATGTTGGGTCACCTTAAATTTCTTCGCATCAGCGTCTTTGTTTTGCAAATGTGTCGATCAGCACAAGCAGCCTACTATCCCCCAATCCCCCCACCACAACCCACAGACACAGCTCCAGTCTCTTTATCTGGGTGTGAGGTGCCTGGAGTTGTAGAAGGTAAACAATAATATCGTTATTTGGAATACATGCATTTCATGTGTGTTCCATATCTGCAATGATCGATGTAAGTGTAGGATGACAGGAAATGTGAGACAAAAAATGCTGAACACATACCAAAAACAGAAACTTGTTTCATGTTATAGTAAAAATTAATAAAATGTTAACGGGAAATGTATAATGTGTGAAGACTGAAGTCCAAATATCAAATACACACTTTCACAAAATGTATAACAAAACAAGTGCACCTTTATTCAAGAATATAATCAAAGGAAAAGAAATAATTCAATTTACATGTTGCTGTCAATGAGTAAAAATCAAAGCCCAAATATCAATTGAATGGTTGGTGCAGAGGTAAGAATAGTAAGTCAAGAGGTTGTGGGTTCAATGCTGGGTCTTCCCCGCATTTTCTGTTTTGAGTAGTGAGCTGTTATTAATTTTAGTTATGTGTTCAACATTTCTTCCATTTCCTGTCATCCTACATTTACCCAATTCATTGTAGACACGGAACACACATGAAATTTATTTATCTATTTCAAATAATGATATATTATTCACCCTGTACAACTCCAGACACATCACATCACAACTCACATCACACCCAGATAAACAGACTTGAGCTCTGAGAATTTTGTGACTGACTTCAGCTGCGTAGGTGGAGAGATGGGACAGCAGGCTGCCTGCTGCTTGTGCTGATCGAGACATTTACAAAAGAAAAGATGCTGAAGGAGAGGTGCGAAGGATTTTAAGGTGGCCCAGGGTTACAACTTTTTTCATAGGTTTCAGGGATTCTAGTGTTAAAGTAATAATTTATACTTCCAGCTGATTAAAAGTGCAATTTATTTTTTTTACAATAAAATACTGACTTTTTAAGTTAGTCAGAGAGGACCTTTAGGAAGCCGCTCGTGACAACATCCATTCGGGTTGTTTTTGTTCCCGGTTAAACAAAGCTATCTAAAAATGGAGAATGCACACACAATAAAACAAAAAAACTTCAGTATTTAAAGTGTCACCATTAAAAAAGGTATTATTTTAAGCATCCAGGTGATTGAAGAGTGTTGTTTTGCTTTTTTTCTTGTGTGTCTGTGGATGATTCTCTGGGCTATTCTGAAGTATGTACTTCCACCCCGGTTCAAGAGTGGGCACTGGCGCTAACCTTATTCTCTGCTTCTCCCTCCACAGTTCTGAGGAGACGCCCAGTGAGGATAACTGACTCTATCCCTTCCAGTATCCCTGCTACATATCCCGTTGTTCCCAAAAGGAGGTGTCACTCATTATCAGGTCAGGTCAGGTTAAGCCTATGTAGAAGATGCCACAGACCTCCACAAACAATCGACTCCAACTCGGTCCCCCACCGCATTTACCATTTATCATTGTGGTGTGTCCGAAAGTACAACACGCATCATGTCCAGATCTGGGATCAAGATAACACACAAACCGGTAAACACTTTATGGACTGTCGTTTTCAATGCTAAAAGCAAAAAGTCAACCACAGAGATAAGAAACACAGTTTACAGCATTCTATGCAGTCCATGCCCAGCGGAATACGTGGGACAAACATCTAAAACACTGACAACATGTATACAGCAACATCACAGTTTGTCAAAAGGAAAGACCCAGAATTTTTTTATTTACGCACATACAAGTTTCATCAGACAGACGTTTAACTGGGACACTGTGACAGTAAAATTCAGGGCCAGTACTAAGAGTGCCAGAGAGCTGGCTGAATTGTGGCTCTCTATTGAAAATGCCATTAGCAGACATTTGGACTTAAAAAGAACATCCGAATAATAAAAAAGACTTTATGACCTACACCTTCCTAACCCCACCTTACTAATCCACCCCAACCCCCATTACAACCTCCCCCTCCATCCCCACCCTTTACCAGCTATACACTCACCTAAAGGATTATTAGGAACACCTGTTCAATTTCTCATTAATGCAATTATCTAATCAACCAATCACATGGCAGTTGCTTCAATGCATTTAGGGGTGTGGTCCTGGTCAAGACAATCTCCTGAACTCCAAACTGAATGTCAGAATGGGAAAGAAAGGTGATTTAAGCAATTTTGAGCGTGGCATGGTTGTTGGTGCCAGACGGGCCGGTCTGAGTATTTCACAATCTGCTCAGTTACTGGGATTTTCACGCACAACCATTTCTAGGGTTTACAAAGAATGGTGTAAAAAGGGGAAAAACATCCAGTAAGCGGCAGTCCTGTGGGTGAAAATGCCTTGTTGATGCTAGAGGTCAGAGGAGAATGGGGCGACTGATTCAAGCTGATAGAAGAGCAAGTTTGACTGAAATAACCACTCGTTACAACCGAGGTATGCAGCAAAGCAATTGTGAAGCCACAACCTTGAGGCGGATGGGCTACAACAGCAGAAGACCCCACCGGGTACCACTCATCTCCACTACAAATAGGAAAAAGAGGCTACAATTTGCACAAGCTCACCAAAATTGGACAGTTGAAGACTGGAAAAATGTTGCCTGGTCTGATGAGTCTCGATTTCTGTTGAGACATTCAAATGGTAGAGTCAGAATTTGGCGTAAAACAGAATGAGAACATGGATCCATCATGCCTTGTTACCACTGTGCAGGCTGGTGGTGGTGGTGTAATGGTGTGGGGGATGTTTTCTTGGCACACTTTAGACCCCTTAGTGCCAATTGGGCATTGTTTAAATGCCACGGGCTACCTGAGCATTGTTTCTGACCATGTTCATCCCTTCATGACCACCATGTACCCATCCTCTGATGGCTACTTCCAGCAGGATAATGCACCATGTCACAAAGCTCGAATCATTTCAAATTGGTTTCTTGAACATGACAATGAGTTCACTGTACTAAAATGGCCCCCACAGTCACCAGATCTCAACCCAATAGAGCATCTTTGGGATGTGGTGGAACGGGAGCTTCGTGCCCTGGATGTGCATCCCACAAATCTCCATCAACTGCAAGATGCTATCCTATCAATATGGGCCAACATTTCTAAAGAATGCTTTCAGCGCCTTGTTGAATCAATGCCACGTAGAATTAAGGCAGTTCTGAAGGCGAAAGGGGGTCAAACACTGTATTAGTATGGTGTTCCTAATAATCCTTTAGGTGAGTGTATATTGCCTTTAATTTCTGTATGTCTAATTATTTTCCTGTGGTGATGACACCTGGCAGGTTGTTGAAAGCTTAGAAATAAAAAACTATTTGAAGATACATGACTCATTTTCTACCTATGTGGATCTCTAGCTACAAACATGCAAACAATATCACAGACCTTCACTTCCATATATATATATATATATATATATATATATATATATAGTTACGCACGCACAATTAGGGGGTAGCCAGAAGGACTGACAGAGTGCAAAAACTCACCGGTCGGGGATCTAAGACAGCGTACTTATGCTTCTGTCCTTTTTTCATCAGAAAGACTGAAGACCAGACAAATCCTTATATGTGAATTCTCTGCCAAAACTCGATCCCGTCATAGGAAGAACTTTTGCATTCCAACCGTCCCCACTAGATGATTTCAACCTGGTAGCCCTCTGATGACATCACCTCTGTCACCCTCTGCTCACGTCATCTCCACCCTGCACCAATTTTGGGTTCATTCGCCATAAATCCAGCCGCCTTTCCAACATCATGGTTGAATGTATATGCTCACTTTAACTGTGCTATACAAAGAACAATTAATTTTTGGTTCATCAACAGTATATGGGGACAGTTCCCCAACCCTTAATCTGTCTTTCTTGTTTCTTTTCTTCACAATATATATACTGTACATACATGGCGCGTGGCACATACAGCCACCCCGACACAGACAGGCAGAGAGTTGTGTTTTGCACCCAGCGCATGGTTTATTTACGTAGTTCAGTACGCAAATCACCACAACACAGTCCACTCCCTTCTTTGCCACCAGTCCATCTGCCTCCACTCCTCCTCAGGCTTTGTTCTCTTCCTCCCAACTCTGGCCATTGAGTGGTGGTAACTGGCCCCTTTTTATAGGGCACCCTTGAAGGACTCCAGGTGCCCAGTGAGTTTCTTCTGGCCAAATAGGGCCCAGCAAATGTCCATGTGTCCCCTGGCGGTGGCCATGGGCCCCAACAGGGTTGAGCTTCTATGCTCATGACATGTGGCCCTGCTGGAAACCAAGGGGACTGCCCTCTGTTGGGCCGAGGGAGAAACTGTCCTGGACATACTCTTTCTCTTAGTCCTTCCATGCTCAGGGTATCCCGGATGGGCAAGGACTCCCGCTATCCGCCACACAAAATATATATATATATATATATATATACACACACACACACATATATACGTATGTTTGAAGAGTGGATTCAAAGAGAATTCAGGCCACTTCACTTTATTTTGTTGTAGATTTAATCTTAATTTGAGAAATTTTCAATTTTTGGGAACTTTACATACAAACTGAACTCAAGCTAATGACATGTTCATATTCCTTGTGCTTAAAATCTGTCCTTGGGATACAAATGATCTGTACCATGCATAACAAATATCATGTAAAAACTCTGACAACAAAATCACTTCATGACAAAATGGCTGCAATGAATCTTGATCTTGTAAGACTACCTTGAATAAAATGTCAGCCAATTGTACAATATACTCGCGTCTGGCTTAATATCGCCATATGGTTCCGACCGGTGCGACGTTGATGTATATTAAGGGGGTGGGGGGGCTTGCCTCCATGTCTGATGCCATTTTCACAGCGCTGATTTTGGATACAGGGTGCCGTATCTGCTTCACTGCATTCATGCAGCATACGCCAAAAATCTAGTCCTGTGCCAGCAGCACACAGTGATGTGCCAGAATTCAGGGACTATCAGGACAAGCTTTAAGCTGATTTTATCCCGGTGAGACACTGCAGGAATACATTTTCATTCCTACCAATGACAGCTTTTACTTACATTCTTATCTCAATTAAATGCAATTGCTTTCCCTTCTTCCACCTTTGTGGTGTCTATCCAGAAATGTCTTCTGTCATGTTTCCAGGCAATGGAATAAGCAGGGCTAAGTTTTCCTGATGTTGTTTGTTAAGTACTGTATGTTTTATTCATTATGAAGCCTCTTGGTTACTTCAATTGACACCGAAGGAGGTGCTTCTGTTTAGCATTCATTATCATTGTCATTAGTGACAATTAACAAAGAGCAGTCAGACTTGTGACATTAGCTGCTTGTGTGTGTGAGTGAAATCACATTTAATTACTTACTCAGGGCGGAGTGGTGGCTCTGAGGCTAGGAATCTGCACTGGTAATCGGATGGTCCCATAAATGCCAAAAATGACTCTACTTTGTTGGGCTCTTAACCTGCAATTGCTCTGTCCTGGGTGTGATGTTAATCTGCATCCAGTCTTGCAGGTAGGCCCTCCCTGATATGTTTTCAAAAATGATTAAAACCTTGTTTTGGGATATCGAACATTGCTTGATGCAGGGGGTAAAAAAATATTTTAAATAAGGCATCATATGAAAACATCAAAAAAAGTAAAGGCATCTGAATACTTTCTGTAGGCAATCTTTTTATTGTCTGATAATCAACACTAGAACCACCACACATTTTTTCATTATTAGAACTGTCAAGGCTAATAGTCCACCAGCTCGGCATGCTGATAGCACAGCCTTACTGCCCCAAACATTCAAAGAGAGCTTACTGCTGCATAAGTGATTATTAATTGTTACTTTCTTATCACATAGCATATATTGTTTGTATATACAGCGAGATTTTAATAGGTGGGGCCTATTAAAAAAAAAAGAAATGAAACAAATACGCACCTAGATAGATGTGTAAATGATCCAATCTCATTCAGTATTGGAAATGGTTACCTTCTGATCGACACAGAGCTCCAAATTGGCAAAGGTATCCGTGAGCATTGTAGGGGTGATGGTAGTAGTTTCCTGTTCAATGCTTCACTGAGGCTTCTTCTCGTACACTTTTCCTTTCAGCATACCCCAAAGGAAGAAATCTGGAGGGAATGAGGTGGCCATAGTCCCTTTGAAACATCCCGATTGCCTAAAAATAATTCAATTTGTGCCATGCTGCATGCTGACATGTGACAGGTTGCCCCATCTTGCTGGAAACAACCTTCACCGATCTCGCGGTCATCCAGTTCCTTCACAGTTGACAGAACAGCGCCATGCCTCACTCATTCATATATTTATCCGTTATTTCATTTGAATTGCTTCGTTATTAAGACAGTAATACATCATAACTCGGGGACCCAATGCATTACAATCACCCTGTACTTTCACTTTAAATTTTAGTGTATTGTCATGGACACCAGGCATGGGCAAGCATTCTGGCCATGGTGGTTTCTTACCCAGCCGGGAGGCTAGTTTACCAAAAGGAAAGGGGGAGACCAATCACTTGGACTATTTGTTCCCCTGATACAATAGGTGGCAGTCTTCCCGGGCTACGGTGCCTGCATTGATACCCGCAGGGCAGGCTCGGAATTGTAGTCCTGTGAGACATCCCTGTTGTAGTTCATGGGCAGAGCTAGATTAACCATTAAGTAAAATAAGCACATGTTTAGGGCATCAAGCAGAAGGGGATTGCTGGATTTCCCATGGACCACCTGCTGCAAAACTGCAACTGTTGCAGCAGAACCTGATTTCACAAAAAGGGGCTCCCACATTAAATGAAACAAAATACATACATATGTGTACAATAATGAAAATAATAATAAAACAGAGGCTAATGATATATATTAACTTTGGAAATACACAAAAATGGAACCTGGTAACTGCCAAACGGTCCACCGAGACTCATATCGTTCTACTCTTGGTCATGTCGATTGTCCCGTTCAGTGGTTCCCTGAGAGTGAATGCAGCACAGTGTTGCCAGACGTGCAATAATTATTGTTCATGTACGATAATTTTATGGCATGTATAATAATATATAGCATACCTTTATAGGGTGCATTTTGTATGATATTTTGAAAAAAAATTAATTTTGCACAATAATTTTATTTTTATTAAATATTAATAATTAATATTTTTATTGCCATGCGTTTTGAATTTACACAGAGATTCCCCTTATTACTGTGCACACATGTGGTGTTTAGATATATATGGGGAGCACCAAAATCTTAGGGCCTAGAAAACTCTTAATCCGGCCCTATCCATGGTTGCCAGCAGGTGTAGCTGCAGGAATAGACCGTCCCCATTTTAAAGAACGTCTGCCTGACTCAGAAGCACTTACTGGATGTGATGTGATGGCACTGGAATTACTCTCGGGTCCGGCATAAAAGAAGTCAAGTTTCCTGTATGGGTGATCAGAGTCTGGAGGAGAGTGGATAAGACTACATAGGAGGTGTGGAAGGAGACAAGAAGATTAATATCAGTGGAAGAAGATACAAAGATTGTGTATTGTACTCTTGTGGAAAGGATTTGGAAATACTGTAAAATAGAAAATTATTTTCTGTTTGAATCCAGGACTGTGTTGTGCAGGGGTTTGGGGCCTTGTTAAGCCACCTACTGATATTAATAAGTTTTCAATTTCAAAACATGGTCGAAAACTACATCAGCATTCTTTAGTATTGATTACTGAAACACACATAACAAATGAAATAAAAACTTTTTTTGTAGAAATATTTTAAATATTTACAATCAGAAAATGTTAGGAAATTAAGGCGCTTTCTAAATAAACAGGATTCTGAGAAATTAATTCATGCATTTATCTCTAGTAGGATTGACTACTGCAATGCGGTGTTCACTGGCTGTTCAAACTGTTCTCTATACAGCCTCCAGTTAATCCAAAATGCGGCTGCAAGAATTATTACAAGAACAAGAAAATATGAACACATAACTCCAGTTCTTAAATCCTTACACTGGCTCCCGGTTAAGTTTAGGGCAGATTTCAAAATCCTTCTTTTAACATATAAAGCATTAAATGGCCAAGGTCCAACTTACTTGTCTGAACTTATCATGACTTACAAACCTGAGCGCACATTAAGATCTCAAGATGCCGGTCTGCTTATGATTCCAAGGATTAATAAAATAACAGTGGGAGGTCGAGCTTTTAGTTACAGGGCCCCTAAACTGTGGAATGGTCTTCCTGCTTCTATAAGAGATGCCCCTTCGGTCTCAGCCTTTAAATCCCGGCTGAAGACTCACTACTTCAGTTTAGCATATCCTGACTAGAGCTGCTGATTAACTGTACAGACTGCATCTCTGTTGTTAGTCATTAGCACTAAAACATAAGTAACATGATAGTTAGAATTTGTTACTAACCCTCACCTATTCTGTTTCTGTTCTCGGTACTCAAATGTGGCAACTGGTGCCACGGCCCACCTGCCAAGTTGTTTGCCTGCCTATGGTAAAGTCGTCCCTGATGGAGGATCGCAGGAATCATGGGAAAGAGGGGTTCTTTCATCGGATTGGCTGGCCCAGCACTGTTTCAGCCGTGGAATAGCCAAATGGCAGCTTGATGGATGAGGTCTCCAGGACTCTAAAAATATCCAAATCTTATTATATGATATCATCTACTGTTAAATTCTGCTCCATACTTCTAAAATTTTTATTTTTATGCTGTATTAAGGATTTGTTCTATTCTGTGTATTGTATTGTATTGACTCCCTTCTTTTGACAACCTACTTGGAAAGGGGTCTATCTTTGAACTGCCTTTCCCAAGGTTTCTTCCATTTTTCCCTACAAGGGTTTTTTGGGAGTTTTTCCTTGTCTTCTCAGAGAGTCAAGGTTGGGGGGCTGTCAAGAGGCAGGGCCTGTTAAAGCCCATTGCGGCACTTCCTGTGTGATTTTGGGGTATACAAACATAAACTGTATTGTATTATATTGTAATCATATAGTTCAGTGGTTCTGTGCATTTGTAAACAGCGAGTGGCTTGTAGGTTTATTACAAAACAGTCTGCAGTAGCAGTCGGCACAGAGTCCTGTCATCTTTTCAGTAACACTTTACACACATTTCTTTTGTTTTATCGTGTGCACATTATCACACTTTGCATTGCATTGTTTCACTATGAGCGAAGGGGACCTTAAAGGATGTTGTGACACGAGCAGCTTTCAAAAGTCGCAAAAAAAGTTGAATGTTTTGACTTGAAAGATTACATTTTTATTAAATCTCATATCTCTACTGTAAAACATGCAAAACACTAAAAGTACAAAGTCAGAAGTGTAGAAAGTAACAATGATACAAATAATAATAATGATGAATAATAACAATAACATGGACAGCACACTGTACATACGCAAGTGAGGTGAGTGTCACTATCGGATTCCCAGAATCGTTTTTGGTTTCACTGTCCATTTCAATTTCACTGCCTGAAGATGGATTCACTTCGTCCTCACTGCTGATGAGAGGAGTTTCTTACAAGATAACCATTATGATACTTGAAGAAGATACATCAACACTGTTGCCTGGGTCACACTCAGGCCTGACTATAATGCGAGACATATCTATACCATTGTCCGAGTAACGCTCTGCACTAACGCAGTTGGCACTTTTACAGTCTGAGCAAACTTCAGGTCATACAAAAGATGCGTCTATACTGTTGCCTGAGTGGCACTCGGGACTAACACTAAGAAGGTTAATCTGTCATTACCACAGGAGGGGCTGGAATGTTAAGGTTGACCTGCTATCCAGATCAAATCCATGACCAAAAGCATGGTGAGTTATAGCAGTATAGTCCAGGGTAAGGTTAAGCGTTATATAGTTTATAAAAATTACAGCGCTACATATTGTAACACCCACAAAACAGGCAGGTAGGAACAAGACCATAACACGTTTCAGGAGTATGAATCAATGATGAGCATTTAGTAATTGAATTCCAACTGCACTCCCACTTTTCTAGCCATGGGAGATGCCTGAACATTTTAATCACTCTCTTGGACACACTTCTCTCCTGTATGCTGATCGTCTTCTGCTTCAGTGGTGCGGCCAAGAAGCATGCCACTCTTTTGCCCTTGCTCCCCTCTACTCTGAGCTGTTCCCACACACCACGCTGCTCCTTCTCACCCACACACATGCTGCTGCCACACAGGATGCTCTCCTGTTCTCTGTTACCAACACAGAGTCAGAACACTTCTGTTCCTGTACCTTCCACCATCAATCCTATTTCTCATACTTCTTCCACCCCTTTTTCCTAGGGCCTCCACATCTCCATCCTACCGTGTTCTCTGAGCTGTTTCATTTGCATAATGCGCTGCGCCTTCTGAAAGCACAGTGCCCAGTGTAATAGAGTGGACGCTAGGTGTCAAAGTTGCCCACCTTTACCCAATAGGCAGTATACAGGACATGGGATAAAATCATCAAGAAGATATTAATTTTCTTTTTTCTTCTTTTTATGCGCCCCAAAGCACCTCCACCACAATAAACAGCAAGAAATCAGCACAACTAATCACTAAATTATCCTCCACAGCTCACAGCAAGTTCTGTCTTACTCCCTCCCAACTCCGGCTCATCTTGCTGGGTTCCCATAAATCCCTTAAATAGTCCTTGACCCAGAAGTGCTTCTGTCCTTCAGCCCACGTGATTGGCTGGCACTTCTGGGTCTAATAAAGAACTGGGATTTTCTTCAGTCCGGAAGTACCTCGGGGCTTCCATCCTCGTGACTACCTCATACTTCTGGGTTATAAGGAAAGAATACGTCCCCGGGTCCTTTGATAGCTCCTCCTGGCGGCACCCACGGCACCCAGCAGGGCTCTGTGTCCAAACTCCATGTCCCATAGTGCCCGGCGGGAAACCAGGGTATCACTGCAGTCCAGGGGAGCTGCTATGTAACGTCTTGAAAGAGGCAGTGTCCTAGAAGCTGCCTTCCCTCGTCCTTCCATCTTAGGGGCAACCAATCCAGGTTGAGCTGCCAGCCATCTCTTACACCAGCCACAAGGCCCTGATTCTCCAGCCTGATCTTTACAAATATTATATGGAATATATATGTAAATAACAAGCAGCATGATGGTTTGATTATTAAACTGTTCGCACCAGCAGTTCACACTCATTTTTGGACTCTCTGAACAGCTTCCCAAACTCAAAACCTAGAAGAAATTGAATTCACACCACTGTAATACAATGTGGACAAGACTGAGGGAAGGCAATGTTTGGTTTAAAATGCCAAGGCCAGTGGAGCATCACACTGAGATACAAAGTCCAACAAAGGACTCCTCACTGCAATCAATGGGGTGCCCACAGCATTATAACACAGCATTGTGTCACCACATGGTGTAGAGTGCCACTCTTTGAAGTGTCCTTCATGTCTGGTAGATGTTATTATGTACTGTTTGTGCAAATAAGGGAGTTTGAGCACATTCGTAAAGTTGCCTGCTGTGGCAGATGGCCAGGGCCCTTACCTGGCTGGGACACCTTAACAATGGAAGTACAGGTGGAGAGAGCTTTTTCAGGACATTATCACCCCTGGACCAATAGAGAGCAAGTCCTTGACCACTGCCAGGGGGTGCTTGATTGTTTACTAGGCCCTATTTGGTACCACTTCTGCCACACCCAGAAGTACTGCCAGAAGAAGGTCGTTGGACACCTGGAGTCTTTCTGGGTGTCCTACAAAAGGGGCAAGTAGTCAATGGTCAGAGTCGGGAGGAGGTGGACGAAGATGCCAGGAAAGGAGTGGAGTTGGAGAAAGAGAGAAGAAAAGAGAGAAGAAAAGGACTGGGCTTTGGCATTGTTTATTTGTGTTGCACTGCTCTGGGAAGCAAGATTAGCGATTCCCACGTGAATAAATGTGTGTTGTGGGGCAAACACGTGTCTCTGCCCCTCTGTGTTGGGGTGGGTGCTGCTAGAGCAGCCCTGTTTCCACACCTGCATAAAGCAACTTGCAGAATGAATTGTTGAGGTGATGTGCATCCTTATTGTCGACAAATGGAAATGGTGGGGACAGAGAGGGTACTAAGGATGTGCATCAAGACTGACAAATTGGGAAGGAGGCTGTAGACGACTGAATGGCACAGAACCGTGTATCAGCATCACTCTGCAAGCAGAAGTGTCAATTCAGATCATACGTTATCATCATCTCGAAGCAGTCACTTATTTCTCTGGCATCACTGCCAGTTCCTTATAGTCACCACTGCACATGTCCACAGTGGTGCCTCAAGCAGGCTGCTTAAGGGAAGTCTATTGTCTTTATTAATGAAAGCAGACCAGTGATACCTGCAGCAGGGCTTTTATTCAGCTGGTGGTGCTGATCCTGTTTCTGAAACAAATGGGAGAAATGATCTTCTCACAAGAAAACACCAGTGCACAATCAACCCATGCATTCTGTAGAGGCCATTTGTCTAATCCAGTGCACTGTGGAACAGCACGTGCGTGAGTAGAAAACGACCGTACATAACAGCCAAGCGCCTGCCTTGTTAATGACGGGAGCTGACTGATCACCAGCTGACTAGCAACTGAGGACACTGATGTGTAAAAACCTTGAAGAGAAAACTGCAGTACTGTCCACAACCAGAAAGTGTAACCAAGACAGAAAAGGAGAAGAGCTCCTAAACAAAGAAAGAAAAGCATGTATACGTCGACGAGGAAGAGAACAAAGCACCAACTCTCAGAGGTGTCATGCTGAACCTACGGTACAATGTTATTCCGCGTGCTGACATAATTCTACCAAATTTGTTATATATAGTATCAAAATTGGTCCAGTTATAATGGGCTTCAAAAGTATATACTGTGAGCCACTAGGGGCCGTACCACCACCTTAACCCCCAACACAGACAGGCAGTACACAGGTTCAATTCAACACCCTTGTTTATTTACAGTCTATCAATGCACCAATTACCAACACCGCAATACACAGTCCATCCACCTCCTATCTTCCTCAGGCTTTCTATTAGCTTCCTCCCGACTCTGACCTACTTATGGAGTGGATGGACTCCAGGTGCCTAATGAGCTTCTTCCGGCCACACTTCTGGGTGTGGTGGAAGCGGGACCAAATAAGGCCCTAGAAAGGACCATGTGCCCCCTGCGTTCTAACAGGGTTGAGCCCCCAATGCTCATAGCCCGTGGCCTCACTGGAAACCAAGGGGGCTGCCCTCTATCGGCCCGGTGGACAAACTGTCCTGATAATACTTTCTCCCCTAGTCCTTTCACACCTTGGGCGTCCTGGCCAGGTAATAATTCCAGCCACCAGCCACAATACTTTTGAAGCCCATTATAACCAAATCTCATAATACTGCTCATTCAACATTTTAAAATACATAGGGTCATATGTGAAAAGAATGTTTTATCAATTATTTTTATAACTGCATTCGGTGGCTTTATTTGTGGGTCCAGTTTGACTAAAATCAGCAGTTTGTTTCTTAAAGCCAGAAACAGCCCTTTTTATAGCTTCACTTTTCTCATCAGAGTTTTTAAATGTGGACTGATGTTAAGTTGGATAGTGTCCTTGTACACTTGACATATGACACACAACACTTTCACAGCATAACGCACACACACAGCACGATCCTTTTGTTGTACAAATCCATATTCATTCATCCAGGAGTCTTGAAAAGAGCAAACATCAAGTTTCGGTCTTTTATAAGTCATTTCAGGGCAGTAGATTACTTAATAATAACGCACCACGGCCGGCACTGAACACATGGTTTCCCTTCACATGTGAGTCGCGTGTGCAAAACATAGGTGGGGACGCGGAGTGCGAGTGCATAAACTGTAATTAAAATATAATAACTAGATGGAACGGCATGATGGCGCGGTGGGCAGAACTGCTGCCTCGCAGTTAGGATACCCAGGTTTGCTTCCCGGGTCCTCCCTGCGTGGAGTTTGCATGTTCTCCCCATGTCTGTGTGGGTTTCCTCTGGGTACTCTAAAGACATGCAGACCCCCGTGACCCTGTAGTTAGGATATAGCGGGTTGGATAATGGATGGATGGATGGATGGATGGATGGATAACAAGAGATTGGTTATAACATACCATGGCCTACACTGAACACAATATTTCCATTTACATGTGAGTCCCATACACAAAATGTAGGTGAGGGCGCAAATGCATGAGCTGTAATTAAAATATAATAACAAGAGGTTGGTTATAACGTGACACGGCCTGCACTGGACACATTGTTTCCATTTACCTGTTAGTCGCATACTTAAAACGTAGGTGAGGGCGTGAATGCATGTAGCTGTAATTAAAATATAGATTTTTTACTATATTTCAGTTCAATCAAAGTGCCATTGAAAATTGTTCCGCGTGCCACCGGTTGCCGACCCCGGCCTACACCCAACCATAAGTACACTGACTTTGATTCTGTGAACTATTGATTGTCACTCAGCAATTAGGATAAAGCCAGCTAATGTATTATGATAATGGTATCACTGTAGCTGAAACATAATAACCTCCATGAACGATGAATCTTTAGCTGCAATGAGTTTCTTCCTAAATCCAGTAGTAACATTCAGATCAGAATCTCACAAGCCTACATGCACACACAGAATCTGTATGTTGAGGGTAATGAACTGCAGACTAGCTGTGAGCAAATGAACAACATGGTGAAGGCAATAGGAGCTGTTAATGTCGGTGAGGAAGGACAGGTATCCCAACCAAGAAGGAGGATGATTTTGCCAGGAATAGAGGCCGTAGAATGGCCTGGAATGGTGGTGAGAGTTGCAACTCAACCCGGCTGGAACGCCTTACATTCTTCATCCTGGCATGTAGATAAAGATCATAAATGAATTGGGTGAACTTCAGTGCCAGGAGCAATTCACTCTCCCACATAATAGGTGAAATGTTAATATGGCTGAACCAAATTGAGACACCCATAGGTTGGTATGGGACGTGGAGTTCTGAAGTACAACCCTGCCAGGGGTGGACTTCTTCGGTTTCCTTCCTGATGTGGAAGTGGTGATCAGTGGCAGGATACTGGAAGCAGTGCAGGGTCCAGTTTGAAAGAAGTCCGCAGCCTCACCTCGAGGAGTCAAAGTCAGGAGGCAGTACTCATCAGGATGATGGAAGGAGCAAGAAAATGTGTGTATACCTGTGTATTTAGAAAAGTGTTGGTGGCAAATAAAAATCATTCATTTGAACACAAAATTGTGTTGGGTGACATTATGTCTATGGTTTGGGATTAGTGATGCCCCCTTGTGGTTACAAACTTAATAACTAGCTAAAGAAATTATCCATTTTGACCACATGAATAGAAAGATCAGATTTGATAAGTTGTGTGCCATTTTGTTTAAAAGAGAAACAGTTCTATCTAAACCAAGAGATAGCATTCGTAAGTTATGGGCCATTTTCTTTCGGAGGGGAAAAATTTGAATAAGTTAGAATGATTTAATGTTTTTTGTTGTCTATTATTGTCCTTCATCCATATATCCATCTTCTATCTACCCCTTGCTATAAATAAATTGTAGTATTTGGGCTATTGCAGCAAGTATGCCGGGGTTATTGGTGAAAACAGTCTATCACCATGGCAATTGAAAACAGAGAAAGTGAAAGTGACTTTTGCCATGAACCATGTTTAAAAATTGTACACCTCCTTGTTTGTACTCCATGTTATGGTGCATGCTGCTGAAAATGCAGACAGACTTCTTCTTTATCGGCACAAAAGACCGTCAGCATGGCACTGCCAGATCTAAACACTAGTGTGGCAAATTGCTTGCATACTGAAGTGACTTTAGCTGCAGGTGGAAGTCCCATTTTACTTTATGGTACCAAGCAGAGTTGCGTCTATTAGCCGGCGAAAGCGCTGTGAAGAAGCTGTCTGTTGTTACAGTTCTGCCTTTGTCCAGTCTGATAGCGGCCACGGGACATCGTATCTTTGATTGCTGGTACAAGAAATAGTTCTGAGCAGAATCAATCACAGTACCCACTGTGGTCATCACTGCTCTTGTGAAAAGATTGGAGATAAACGGCATCAACTCAGAGAGGGAGAGGCAAGTTCTTTGTACCGTGTGAATGTCACTGACAGAATAAAACAGAATAATAAAAAAACAAGCACTAACTTTTACAAGTAGCCAAAATTTACACCGGGTTTTACAGACTCAATCCAAATGTATGTTTTTATTATATTATAGTAATAATAATAATAGCAGCTCACTACACAAAATGCAAAGTGCCCAATCTCGAACCTGCAGCCTTTCGGTTATAAGGCAGCAGTTCTTACCACTGCACCACCAAGAATATGTATTTGTTTTTGTCAATTGACATTTTAGCTTGGGCTTTTAACTCATTGACAGCAACATGTAAATTGAATGATTTTTTTTTCTTCCTTTGGTTATACACTTGAATAAAAGCGCATGTGTTTATTTGATATTTGGACTAAAGCCTTCACACATTATACACTTCATATTATTATTAATATATCATGGAAAAAGTTTCTGCTTTAGGTATATGTTTGGCATTTCTTGCATTTCCTTGTATCCTACACTTACCCAGATCTTTGTAGACATGGAACACACATGAAATGCATGCATTCCAAATAACGATACACTGTATTTTTTACCGCGTACAACTCCAGGCACCTCACACCATAATAAACAGACTTGAGCTGGGAGAACCTCAGCTGAGTTGGTGGGGTGATGGGATAGTGGGCTGCCTGCTGCTTGTGCTGATTGACACAGTTACAAAACAAAAGATACTGATGGAGAGGTGCGAAGGGATTTAAGGTGGTCTGGGATTATGACTTGTTTCGTAGGCTTCAGGGATTCTAGTGTTAAGCAAATTGATTTATACAGTATTAAAGAGGAAGGGGGTGTGTCTCTCTGTTTGATGTCATTTTCGCTGCACTAACGTTGGATATGAGGCATTACTTTTGCATCACATGGCAACAGCACATAGGGATGTGCCTCTGTGTCATTACTACTCATGGAGGCTCTATTGCTAAAATGCAATGTTGTGAGTCATGACTATATATATAGACTAGGGGGCTTCACCCCCTGCTCGCTTCACTTGCCAACCCCCTGGCCTGCGCTATGCGCCAGCCACTTTGCTTCACTACTGCTCGCGTATGTGGATTTCACTTTCACCAAACAACAAATCTTTTAATTTTCAAGGATACGCCTCTTCATTGGGAGGAAACACTACTTTTCCCCGATGACAACACGAATTAGATAATCTACAAGTCTCCGACTTAAAGTTTAAATCTGAACAATATACTCAATCTCTTTTTGCTGTACTATTATTTCACAGAGTAATAATTTCCATTTGTTTGCACTAAAGCAATCTTTACTATCATTTTTTTTGAGACTTTTGATTTTTAGTACCTTCATTATCTCTAACCTGTTCTGCAAGTGTATTGCACCAACATTTTTTAACCTCTTTATGACATTCTACTTTGTCATCTACTCTTTGTCTTTTATATCCGGCCCTGGGCATGGTTAAATGTCTTGGCACAAAGTCTCGTCTCATGGGAACTTAAGGTGGGCCAGGATTACGAGTTTTTTTGTAGGCTTCAGAGATTCTAGTGTTAACTGATTGAGTAACATCAATCAATCAATCAGTTCTCACACCATACAGCATTTTCCTACACAGGTGGTTTGGGCATGTTATAAGGCTTTGCTCTGTGGTGGCTTCCACTAGAGCTGCTCTGGGGATCTCATTGGGTTAAGACCCCATAGCAGACCCAGGACACGCCAGAGGGATTACATCTCTCAGCTAGCTTGGGAATCCCTGAGAAGAAGAACTGGAGTTTGTAACCTGGCACAGCAAGATCTGGGATGGCCTGCATGGCATCCTTAGCAGGAAAAGCGTTTTGAAAAGATGAGATGAAGTCATGAGATGGGAGACTCTAATTTGCTTATTTATGGCTGCATGCATGAGTGGGCCCTACGATGAACTGAATCTCCTGCCTTGAATCCTATAAAATTACCCTGAGGTTTAAATATTACAAAATGTTACAAAAAGCAAACAAGTGATCTAACACAAATAAGGGAAACCATTATGCAAATTAAAAGACTGATGAGACAATGAGCTGGCACTTTTCCAAAAATCACATTTCATATTCAGAAAACCATGTTTCATATTCCATAAAAATCCTTTAGCCTCTGTTATGGACTTCAGAACAGCACAAAGAAGTTAATCTTTCAAGGCAAAAAGTCAGCACAAAGGATGTATGCATAATGGAGACGAATTCAGATCAGTTAGGAACCTGATGATGGCCTGCATGACATTGCTGCAAAAAATGACAGAACTGAATAAAATACAGAAATTACTTCAACAACATCAGCTCAGTACATTACATAGTTAATAGCTTTTAAACATTTTCCCTACATTATGCATGCTGATATCCCAGATATGGATTTACTGTAAATCCATTGAAAGTTATTTGCATATCCAAATTCTTTAATAACTGGCACTTGTTTTACTTCCATTATACACATACAGCAGTAGAAATGAATTATTCTCTCATACCGCAAATGCAAACAATTTCAGTTAAATGTAACTTAATAATTCAGTAACAAGGAAAAAAAAATGAAGTTCTATTTCATCTTGGAGTGCCTGCATGCAATTAACTTTTAATACGAGTCTGCTGAAGTCTAAGCCAGGATGGACTGAGAGTAGAAAGTGAGCTCCTGTGCTGGGCCTCTGAATCTGCTATGGCCGGTGGGTTTTTTAAGGTTCATGCCATCCAAATGCAGTGGACTCGGGACGGCTTCAGACCCCTTCACTTTCTACATGCCTTTATTGCATTGTAGATTTTATATTGTCACATTTGCCATTTTTTCTCATCAATCTGCACTCAACAGCCCATAATGACGAAGTGAAAAATTGTTTGCAGAAGGTTTGCAAATATATTCAAAATCAATCACTGAAATCTCTCATTTATGCAAATATTCAGACTCTTAATTTGTTACTTTATAAAAACCAATTTGGCAGCAACTCCAGCTTTGAGTCTCCTTTGGTATGTCTCAATGAGCTCTGCACACCTGAATTTGGCTAGTTTATCCAATTCTTCCTGGCAGATCCTCTCAAACTCCATTAGATTAGATGGGAGGCAGCTGTAAACTGCCATGTTCATGTCCCTTCATAGATATTCTCTATGGGGTTTAAGTCTGGGCTTTACTGAAGGACAATCAAAGACTCCCCCAACAACATGTCAGCATTGTCTTGACTGTATACATAACAATAATCTTTTTTATTTATATAGCACCTTTCCCATGCTCAAGGTGCTTAACCTCAGGTCATTGTCTTGGTGAACTGTCACCCCAGTCTGGGGTGGCATGCACTCTAGAGCAAGTTTTATTTCAGGACCTCTCTATACTTGGCTGCATTCATCTTTCTCTCAATTTTGTCCAATCTCTCTGTCCCTGCATGCTGAGAAGCCCCCACGTAGCATGATGTGGCCACCACCATGCTTCACCATAGGGATGGTATTAGGCAGTTGATGAACGGTGCCTGGTTTTCACCAGACATCTTGCTTGCTTAGAGTTCTGCCCAAAGAGATCAATGTCTATCTCATCAGACAAGAGGAGTTTTTATCTAATGCTCTTAGAGTCCTATGTCCTATTCCATTTGGCAAACTTTAGGGTGGGAGATGATCACTCCATCAACACCTGAATGATGGAGTGCAACTGAGATGATGATCCTTCCAACAACTTCTGAAGTTCTATTAGACTGACCGTTAAGTTCTTGTTCACCTCTCTAACTAAGGCTCTCCATGCCAGGTTACTTAGTTTGGCCTGACGTCCAACTCTAGGAGTCCTGGTGGGTTCCTGACTTCTTCCATTTCACAGTTATTGAGGCCACTGCGCTTCTGGGAATGATCAAAGCTCTACAGATATGTTTTTCCCCTTGCCCTGATCTGTACCTCACCACAGTTTGGTCATGGAGGTCTACAGAGAGTTCCTTGGACTTCATGACTTGGTTTTTGCCCTGATATGCAGTGTGAATTGTTGGACCTTCTATACTCATTTACACGTGTATCTTTCTAAATGATGTTGTCACACTAGTGCTCATGGGAAGCAGCTAGTAGGACCAAAAGAAGGTAATTCTACGACATGCTTGGGGGTGGTGGGGTGCAGTAAACCTTCCTCTTTTACCTCTGCAGACCAAACATGGGAAATTCTGCCCGATTCTGACGATGTTGGTTCCGGTCCCTGAGAACGTTACTTCTGGTCCTGGTCTTGAGGAGTCACTTCCAGTTCCAGGCCAGAGGACATCACTTCTGGTTCTGGTCCTAAGAATGCCACTTCTGGTTCTGGCCCCCGATGACATCACTTCCACTGACCTGCCTGAAAAGCAAGACAACCTCCAACTTGTAGTCAGTTCTGTTTTGGACTCAACTCTGTACACAATCATGCAACCTATGTTGCCTTTTGCAGCCATGATTCAAGTATACGGGTGGCTGCTCAAAACCTTGTTTTTTTTCTTGTGTCAAGGCTATTTATTTTCACAATGTCCATTCAATTTAATTTCCATTGATGGACTCCAATTAAGTTCTTCCCACATCTCAACGATAATTTAAACTAAAAGGATGCACCTGACCAGAATTTGGAGTGCTGCAGCAAAAAGGTCACAATATTTCAATGAATAAGAAATTTCTGAAAACATGTTGTCACAAACTCGACCAAGAGCCAAGAGCCATAGCAAGGATTGGGGCGGCCACCCGTATATTGTTTCCTCACTGCAAAATTTAAAAAATGATAGCACTGAGGTGCATAATTCAGAGTCCAAAATAGAACTGAGGGGATAGGGGAAAGGTAGCGGCTTATAAAGGCCAATATAGGAAATGACATCGGGGGGGTCAGAACCGGAAAGGTCTTCATCCATAGGCCGGGACCCGGATTTGACATCAGAGGGGCCGGACCCGGAAGGGTCTTCATCCATAGGCTTGGACGTCAAAGGGGATAGATGCACACTTGATGTCATCAGAACCAGGCAGAATTTCCCATGAACGGTCTGTAGAAAAGCAAGAAAAAGAGTCAGGGCACTCTGCTACACCCTGGTCTGGCTCGGAATTACCCTTCTTCAAGCTCTTTAGCTGCCTCCCATGCACACGTGTGTGGCAATGTCTTCACTTTGAGTAAATATATAATCATATATATTATGATTATTATATATATTCATTGTCATGCATGCACATCTGAGGATCACCATACAAGCTCCTCCCTGGTATTCAGTGCCACTTAGGGCTGAGAGGGGGCGGCTGCCACTAACAGCTGTGTCATGTTTTTCCTCCACAGCCCAGTGAGGGCAATTGACTCCGCCCCTTGAGGTCGCAGGGATTTAAATAGGACGGCCACCTGATGGAGGATCGCAGGAATAGTGGGAAAGAGGGGTCCTTTCATCAGATTAGCGCTATTTTAGATGTGGAATGGCCAAATGGGGCAGGCAACTTGATGAATGAGGTCTCCAGGACTCTAAACAAATCCAAATCATATTATGTGATATCATCTACTGTTAAATTCTTCTCCGTACTTGTAAAGTTTTTATTTTTATACTGTATTGAGGATTTGTTTTGTTCTGTGTATTGTATTGTATTGACCCCCTTCTTTTTGACACCCACTGCACGCCCAACCTACCTGTAAAGTGGTCTCTTTTTGAACTGCCTTTCCCGGGGTTTCTTCCATTTTTTCCCTACAAGGGTTTTTTTTGGTAGTTTTTTCTTGTCTTCTTAGAGAGTCAAAGCTGGGGGGCTGTCAAGAAGCAGGGCCTCTTAAAGCCCATTGCGGCACTTCTTGTCTGATTTTGGGCTGTACAAAAATAAATTGTATTGTATTGTAATTGTAATGGAGGCATTTTTTATCCAAGGAGAGAGAACCTCCTTTACGAGAAAGTGCGTCACTACCAGAAGCCTGACAATTGAGGCCACTTCACTACATGGCAGCTACTTTTGTGGTCATTTCACACCATCGTACATTATTTTTGTTTGAATGCTACCTTACTACACAAGCAGGGCTGCATTAGCATCCTAATCTGTTCCCTTCTTCCCTCAACCAGAACACCATTTAAAATTAAATCTACAGCACAATGAATTGTGCATAAAGTAAAGGGGTCTCAAAACTTTCCACATCCACTGTATGCACATTTTGCAACACAAGTTTCTTTGAACATTTTTCTAATCCTACATGACTGCCATGCCTTTGGAAAGTCACAACTCACCTGCTGCTGTGTCCTCCTATCCGGTCCAGTAGTGTTGTAGAGCTTCGAAATATACTGTATGGCTAGTCCGATCTGAAGCAAACATAAAAGGCTGTAGGTGCTTTAAAGTCAGTGATCTAAGGAGGGGAGGTGGGGGGTCTGGTGAGTGAGCTCAGTGCAAATGCAGTTTACTTTAAAAGTCTTTGTGTCTCATAGGGGTCATAGGAAAAGAGAAGCAACGTCCATTTTGGGGGTAAGACAAACAAGTCGTACTGGCCACCACGCCGATTCCAGTAGGACAACACGACTTGGAATGTTCTGTAAAAAGGGCAGAAAGAACACAAAATCAGTGCAGTATTCTGTGTCAAAAACAGTAAAAGCTAATCAAAAGCAGACTGGGCCTGCTGAACAACTATTAGGAATTGTTAAGGAACGCTTGCTTTGTTTGGCTTGATTGATGAGGTGTGCGATAGTCGATGACAGCTGCTAGGACCTATGAACATTTGGCTCGATTTTCCTCCCACACATCACTCTCTCCCATGCTTATTCTATTATGGTATGAATGACATTTTGTTTTTATATATAATTATTTACCCTCACCATCTTTTTAGCAAGCCAGTTGCCTACAACTTCTTACTTTACAATGCTTGGCACCACTCACAATGAGAATGTCAATAATCAAAAAAACGTTCATCATAGTTAGCCGGATTACCAACTCTTTACCAGTGTGTGATAAGAGGTCAGTGGTGATAATAATTTAATAAATAATCGCGAGTCCCAAAGCGTGCAGGCTCCAGGTAGGTTCAGGTGCAGGCTGGGACGTCTTAAAGTATGGGCACAATGGGCCCCAGGAGCATAGAGGCCCATGATGTTTCTAATACCCATTGTATGTTTCTGTTTTGCTATCAAAATAGGGGTCCCAGTGCACTACTTTGCCCTGGGGGACTATCTATGATGCTATTAAGACATCCCTAGGTGCATGTGTGAGCGAACCTGAACCGTTCTGAAATTGATTGGGGTGCTTGGCTGATTGCATACTCATGTGGAAATGCAAAACAGGTCACCAAAAGTGCTTCATTTACACCTCGGAGCAGGTGGAGGACAGCACCTAAAATACACAGGAGAACTGAGAGAAAATTAAAAGGAGAAAAGCACAGAGGTTACAGAAAGAAAAAGAACTAGGGGTCGTGTAGCCAACCTTGACTAACACAAATGGTGGCAGAAGTGGGATTAACCAGAGGCAGTGAGGAAGAAAGTGTAGAGAAGAAACAGCAAAAGGGATTTGTGTCTGTTTTATAAACACCCAAACCTGAAGAGGGCTTTTTTAGAATTATGAACTTTTAATGAATTATTTATTTATTGTTGATTTTATTATCCTTTAAAGGTTTGATTCTTTTAATATCCTGTTTACAAAGTGGGCTCAGGCTCTGTTTTAGTGCTGTTATTATTTTATGATTTAAGTGCAGTGATAGGGCCACACCATGGACGTTGGCCATCAGTTGTACTGAGATGGTTGGGTTGTGAAGCTTGTGGGGAGAGGTGTGTGATAAGAGGTCCGGGGCAAAGAGTGATTTTAGTAAGTAATAGGAAGTCCTGGAGCGTGCATGTTCAAAACAGGTGTAGGCGAATGTGTGTGAGTGTGCGTGTGCATTTAAATGGGGTGTTTGGCTGATGGCATATTCATGTTGTAAGGTTTCTAAACTCTTTTGGGGCTCCCCCCAATGGGACAACATGCCGAAGTGTGTCCCAAAGTGCGATCGCCAGCCTATCAATGTTCAGCTTACCATTATAGGTGAGGGTAGGGATGTATGTTGACTGGTAAACTGAGAGCTTTGCCTTCTGACTCAGTGCCTTCTTCAACACTACAGGTCAGTACAGCCACTGGATAGCTCCGCTCAATGCCACAAGCCATCTGTCGATCTCAACATTTTAAAAACAATAATGCGTGACTCGCTTTCTTACACCCCAAAAAGACGAGGCTGAGTCTCAGTACTTTAGCAAAACCAACTCGAAACAGGAATAGCAAGACTATTTATTATAGCGGGATCAACCATTCTACTATATACAGACACTATTATATAGTGCCTTTCACATCTATCTATCTATCTATCTATCTATCTATCTATCTATCTATCTATC
>JANRMT010062796.1:105199391-105222759 GCA_026402145.1 Polypterus bichir lapradei | reverse complement strand
TATCTATCTATCTATCTATCTATCTATCTATCTATCTATCTATCTATTATATAGTGCCTTTCACATCTATCTATCTATCTATCTATCTATCTATCTATCTATTTATCTATCAGAAGAGAGAAGGACTTTAGGACCTTTAAAACTTGATGATGATTTTGCAGAAATTAGGTGGAATGAAATGGCCAGCTTTGTTGGGCTGAATGTCTTCTAACGTTCTAATAAACATATTTGAGTTTAAATCTTATCAGTCGAATCGAACTAATTAAATAAAACAAAAAAAGCATTTCAGGTAGAAAGCAGTACTGTAGTGCACAAGTTAAAATAAATGAAAAGGAACAGAACGCCAATCAATTCACGTACAGTCCTGGATGAATGATTCATTGATTGTCTTTCCAATACGTCTTGTCAGCGAAGTGTGGTGGGCAAGTTTTAAACTAAAAGGTCATCAGTCATAAAAACAGGCCACAACGTGTACGACACCAACCTTTTAACCCATTGAAGTAATGACGCCATGTTGGACACAATTCCATCTGTCGGCTAACATAGACTCATCTCCACTTTCCGCTATAACATACACCGATTTGAGTGATGTCCCGGTGGAAACTCTCCCCATGTCTATCAGACACCGTTCCCATGTTTGCAAGGATAAAAAATCCAAATGAGAGTGTAAGAAATGGATTTTTAAAGGCATGTTGCCACCAGGTACTACTGTAGGTAGGAAGAGAGAAGCTCCACAACTGGTACCTCATAGTTCTTTATCTCTGTTTTCCCAAAGAAAATTGTGATACACACTTTTTTTTCCATAATGGACGGATGTGTCTACTTTAATGTTTGCATACCTGTTATAAAATGAAAACAATGTGTGGATCACCCGACCTTGCATATTTCTGTAAAAACCACTTAAAGAACAACTTTCTCTCTTCTGGACATAAAAAGGCATCTTTACGACTTTCTAACTATAAACTTCTGGCTGTGTAGCAAATTCCTGATTTTGGACTGTTTTTACCGGTGTGACCAAACAATGATGCAATTTTTTTAACTGCTTAAAATCATCAGTATCCCTATTGGTATAATTAAAGTACAATGTTTTGTCATTAAAATGTCAAGCAAAATGACCCCTTTCAATGGCTACATCTTGCCTGAAAAGCTTGCATCTAATATATAAAGCAGATTCGATGTGTGTGTGTATGTTTGTTTGTCAGCCATACAAATCTGCACCGGGTGTCCAATTGGCACCAAACTGGGCATGGGGCTCCTTCGTGATCAGGAGAAGGTCATGGGGTATGTTTGATTCAGAAAAAAATGTTCGTGGTTAACTGCAGGACACCTTTTCACCGACACCACCACCACCAGTACTTAAGATGGCCGCACATTGCCACAGACGTTCACCGTGGCGCCATCTAGCTGCAGTTTTGGTCTCTGTGTGTCGCTCTTTACCCTTGTTTCTTCAAATTACCAAGAGATGGCAGAAGTGTCCAAGTATGAGAAGGCCGACCATAGACATAGAATTACCAGATGAGGATCTGAGTGAGCGAGACGAGTGTCAGTCTGTAGGAGATCAGTGAGGTTCTGATGAGCTTTAAATGTTCAGAGTGGTATTTAGTATTGTATTCTGTAGTTAACAGGGAGCCAGTGAAGCTGAGAGAGAATCAGAATCACTCGGGCATTAACCGATACTTCAGTACTGTGTTGGGTAAGAACAGGATGAAGTCTAGAAATGTTTCGGAGATGGAAGAAGACAGTCCGAGAAATGTTACTTATATGGGAGGAATTAGGGCGGACGCACTGGCGTATCGTGTCGACTGTGCAACACAGTAAATGCGACATCTATCTACAGTATATATGTCTGGAAATGCCGTATGGATGTAAAACATGAACGACCCAGTGCGCGTGACCAGCTAACACACCCGTGTTTCCACACGTCACACTCCCACACGCACTGATAGTGCTGTGTTTCATTCGCCAACATCCATTATATTTGCTCGCTTTCCGACTCACAGTACGATTTCAGTTTTGCTCTTCCTGACTGACTGGTGCTATTTGTTCACTTTCCGACGTATGGTAAATAACGTAAATTCATCTCACTGTGGTGCTTATTCTGTACGTTATACCATGTAACGCATTATAATTGTCCTGCTTTTTGCTACTATACCCATGCCACCGAGAAAAAAACATAGAATTGAAAGGTCCATTTCAGATGCCACAAGACAGTCTATTTCAAGGATGTCTGAAACGCCACAGCAGACAGAATCCACAATGGAGGAACTTACAATAAAATATGAATCAAAAAACTGTTGGTTCTATTTCTATGTTCTGTTTCTTTCATTTGGGAAATTCACCAGTTATAGATTCCCGGGCAACGCCGGGTACTCCTGCTAGTATTCTGTAAAAGGGGTCATTTTGCTTGACTTCTCACTACATTCACAATGCCTAACACGATACAACACCCTAGTACTACATTAAAATGTCATGTAGCATACTCCAAAGCCATGCTGCAAAGGTTTTCTTTTTCCCCTCAAAGATGGCTGAACTGCTGTATCATAGCAACATCAGACCCCCAAACCCCAATGGCTTCCTTGAATGTCCTGATTTCAAATGTGTACAATTTGATGGACTGACTATTATCTACTAAATGTGTAGGGTGTTTCAACTTCCAAGTGACACCACAATCCACTTTCTATATTTCAGATTTGTTTTTGTAAAGATGCTTTTGAATGTTGCAACTACTAATGTTGTAATTTGGATACACAGTATAATTTCTTTATCAACAGAATGATCTGCCGCTCAACATGTTGCAGTGCCATTGGTCTTCAATAATGGATATTTATGCCATGGACACTTAAATGAAGACATTAAGAGCAGAGAAAAACAAATCTCGTTTTTTTTGTATAGATTCAAAACAATAAAACCAAACATATTATTTGTACATATTTCACAACTTTCATTCCTGGGTGTTCCTCTCACATTCACTGACACTTTTATCATATTAGGAAGCTTATTACAACTTTAACTGCCACAAGGGATAGACGGGCATCTCTACCAGAAGGCTCCTTACCCAGACGGGACGTGAATGGTCAAGTTATATTTATGGGATAAATAAGGAATGACAGGAAAAGACTATTTCTAAGATCCGTTTAATCCCTCAAGACATTAGATGGCAGCAGCCCAGGATATTGGTGTCTTTTCGGGCACCAGTGAGGTATGCTGGGAATTGTAGTCCGGTAACGCAGCCCTGCTGGGGTCTGGAGGCACCACAAGAGGGTGCTGCAGGGTGCTGAACCCTCTACTATAATGGACTTCCGTCTGCCCCAGAAGTGCTTCCAATAGACAAAGCCCTGGCATCAATAATAGGGACAACACTCCCTCATCCAGGCAAGTCAGAGCTGGAAGGAAGGAAGGCAACACTTGACTGGAGGAGAGCAATGTGGCATTGAGAGGAGAGAAAACTTATGCTTTGTGCTTATACTGAGGTACTTTGTTATAAATCACCATTTACAGTATTTGAACCTGGGACAATATTTGTGTAGTCGTGTTTGGGGTTTGGGGCTCACACAACTTTTATGGAAATAAAAACAAATCTGCTGGAAAATATGTGCAAAACATAATTACATTCTCAAATAAGATAAATGTCTGACCTTTATTTTGAGGGATAGAATATTGAGTGAAGCATAATAAAGTATTATAGTACTAGTACTATAGAATAACTTTATTCACGTTCAGTAATGTGTAAGTATGCTGTGTCTATGGAAATTAAATGGAGTTACACCAAGCATGAAACCTCAAGGGCCACCATGGGGGGAGAGTCTGCAATGAAGCAGAAGACCACTAACTGCAAGTGGATGAGAGGTTTAGGAGAACAGGACATCCAGCAGACGAACTAAAGGATAGTGGAGCTCAAAAAATATCAGCACACAGCATTAATGGTGTGGAGGTCATTAACAAAAAGATGAGAACGTGGCCTGTGGCGGCGAGTGAAATATTACATTTTCAAAGCCGTACAGTTAAAAGCCTTAATTAGCTGTAGACATGAGAATGGCGAGGGTAGCTATTGTGAGACCAAAGTGAATGAAAAATAAAATGTAATAGATATCATCACCTGTACTATCCATTTTAAATGGCTACCATATTAAAAAGGGATTATCCTATTATTCTGTGATAGAGCCTCACGGAAGGAAGGATTTAACAGAAAGAGCACTAAGTGAATTTTTAACTGAGCAGAAGATGCTGAAATCACTGCAGGTGGCTGCTGGATACGCACGAAACAGGAAGTTTCATCTTGGAGGAAAGCCTAAAATGAACAGGCCTAATATCGTGTGCACAAAATTCAAAATTGTTCTCCTAGGCATTTTCATCCTGTTGAGTTTTTGGCAGTTATATATATGCGCTGCCAAACCTAGACATGTGTGGAACAAGGTTAAGATCGTAAAGACAGCTAATTGTTTGAATCACCAGTTAGACACATGGGGACCGACTTAAAAGAGGACCAGGATGTTCTTGTATTGCTGTCTGTTTATGGTGATGTCACAAACTTGGATTAGTTGTTCTAGGAAGAAAAAAACGAATATGTTTTGTGCAATAAATTACATCCTTATGAAAAAGAGTAAACCAACAAGTTTCCTCAGCAATGATAATCAGAAGGACTTGAAGGGGTGAATGACACGTCAGTTGACTCCAGGGGTTCACCACCTAATGGAATACAAGGGGTCTAAGCTATAAAATTTCAAGAAAATTGGGATTGTTACTATACTCACGTGGAGTGTCATTTAATGCTATTTCAGGGATGCTGATCACAAAAATATTTTTGATATTTGATTCTTTTCTGGTTTTTAGCCCTCTAAAAGGCACTTCCAGAATGTTAAAAATGACAAATTTCAAACATAAGCATGTGCTGGAATCATTTTCAATCTCCATGCTTTCATTAGAACATTAGAACAATCGAGATGAGAATGGGCCATTCAGCCCAACAAAGCCTGCCAGTCCTATCCACTTATTTCTTCCAAAAAATCATCAAGTTGAGTTTTGAAAGTCCCTAATGTCTTACTGTCTACCACACGACTTGGTTGCTTATCGTTTATCGTTCTTTGTGTAAAGAAAAACGTCCTAATGTTTGTGTGACATTTACCCTTAACAAGTTTCCAATGGTGTCCCCGTGTTCTTGATGAACTCATTTTAAAGTCACCGTCTTGATCCACTGGACTAATTCCATTCATAATTTTAAACACTTCAATCATGTCACCTCTTAATCTTCTTTTACTTAAACTGTAAAGGCTCAGCTCTTTTAATCTTTCCTCATAACTCATCCCCTGTAGCCCAGAATCAGTCTAGTTGCTCTTCTCTGGACCTTTTCTTGTGCTGTTATGTCATTTTTGAAGCCTGGAGACCAAAACTGCACCCAGTACTCCAGATGAGGCCTCACCAGTGTGTTATAAAGCTTGAGCAGAACCTCCTGTGACTTGTACTCCACACATCAAGGCGCTTTATAACCTGACAGTCTGTTAGCTTTCTTAATGGCTTCTGAACACTGTCTGGCAGCTGATAGTATTGAGTCCACTGTGACTCCTAAATCCTTCTCATAAGGTGTACTCTCGATTTTCTGACCGCCCATTGTGTATTCAAACCTCACATTTTTACTTCCTATGTGTAATTCTTTACATTTACTGACATTAATCTTTATCTGCCACAAATCTGCCCAAGCTTGTCTGCTATCCAAGTCCTTCTGTGATGATATAACGGATTTCAAATTATCTGCTAATCCACCTATCTTGGTATCATCTGCAAACTTAACCAGCTTGTTACTTATATTCCTATCTGAATCATTTCTATATATTAAAAATAACAGCAGCCCCAGCACTGCCCCCTGCTGGTCACCACTCTTAACATCGGCCAGTTCTGATGAGGTTCCTCACACCATCGCCCTCTGCTTCCTGTGTCTGAGCCAATTCTTCACTCCTCTACACTTCACACCCTGAACTCCCACTTCTTTTAGTTTGATGCCCAACCTCTCATGTGGCACCTTATAAAAGGCTTTCTGAAAGTCCAGATAAATAATATCATCTGCTCCACTTTGGTCGTATCCTTTTGTTGCCTCCTCATAGAATTCCAGCCTGTTAGTTAAACACGACCTCCCTCTTCTGACCCCACACTGACTGGTCCTAATAACTCCTGTCCTTGCCAGGTGTTGCTCAATCTTATCCATAATAATTCCTTCCATTAATTTTCCTGTGATGCCCTTTTGAGCTTACATTAGGCCAGATTATCTTCATTAGGACAGATTATCTCAAAACACAAGGTGAGTTACCACAGCTATGCAGATGATACGCATCTTTCTTTATCGATAGCACCAAACAACACTGATGCTCTTGGCTCTCTGATCCATCCATCCATTATCCAACCCACTATATCCTAACTACAGGGTCACGGGGGTCTGCTGGAGCCATTCAATGTCTTACTCGTATTTCTGAATTGATGAGTACTATCTTTCACAAACTAAATAAGGAAAAAACAGAAATCTTAGTGATTGGAAAAAAATGGAAATAGTAAAGGTATAAGAAATAAACCTGATCATTTAGATTTAAAATTCAAGGCGGAGGTAAAGAATTTCGGTGCAGTCATGAATTCTGACCTAAACTTTAAATCATACATTAACCAGATAACTAGGACTGCATTTTTTCACTTAAGGAATATTGCGAAGGTTAGACCTCTTATAACATCACAAGACGCTGAAAAATAAAATTCACACTTTTGATTTTAGTCAGCTAGATTACTGTAACACAGTCCTAACTGGACTACCTAAGAAAGATGTCAATCAATTGCAATTAGTGCAGAGCGTAGCAGCAAGAATCTTAGCTAAAAACAGAAAGTCTGAGCGCATCACACCAGTCTCAGCATCATTACACTTGTTGCCTGTGTACTTTAGAACTGACTCTGAAATACTACTAATGGTGTATAAATCCTTAAATAATCTTTGCCCCTTCCTATATTTTATAGTATTTGTCCCCCTATACTCCAACTTGTAACCTTAGATCTTCTACTGGTCTGCTTATAATTCCAAGAGCCAAGCTTAAAAGAAGTCGCAAGGTGGTCTTCTGCTGTTATGCACCAAAAATCTGAAATACTTTACCAATAGAGATTCGCCAGGCTGATACTGTGAAATGTTTTTAAAAAACTGCTAGTGTGGCTGAGTTAGTTTATTATGTTTTATTTTAGTGAAAATTCTCATAACTGTTTTTTTTTAAATACTGAAATGCTTTTGTTTTATAAATTTTGAATTTTGTTTAACATGAATGCAATCAGTGTATCGTTTGTATAATAGTTCCTGTTTGCCTGTTGTAGCAGGGGGACTTTAATTAATGAAACACCCATGGGACACACATGTAGCGTAACAGCAGACTCCTGGCAAAATCTGGATGACGCTGTTGCAGGTAAGGCGCTTCTCAATACTCTCGTGTAAGCTGACAAGTTTTGAAATAGTGTTTTCTGTCTGAAACTGCATAGAAACATTACGTCATGTGGTTACTGATGTATCTTGAGGTTCTGTCGTCACTTTTGATTGGCAGAAATGGCTTTTAAAAGTGTTTAATTTAACGGAGACCCAGCCTCATTAGCATATTGTTTGGCTTGCTACAGGAGACTGAGAGAGCGACTGTTGCTGCGTGTGCTGACTGTGCCCCTTACTGCTTGTCTTTTAGGTATGTTACAATGTTAATTATACTTTGTCCTTCATTGTTATTGTTCATATGCATTTGTTAAATTTGTATGGTTTTGAAAAAGTTAATATAAAAAAAAGCTGGACGACGCTGTTGCAGGAGACTGAGAGAGCGCCTGTCGCTGCGTGTGTTGACTGTGCCGCTTACTGCTTGTCTTTTAGTTGGATGACGTTTTTGCAGAATAAAAACAGCAGAATCTGGATATTTGGGTGTCTGTCTTCTTTCAAATCATCAGAGACCATGATAAAGCTGCTACACTAGGAACCCATTTTTTAAAAATTTGGCTCGTTCCTAGTTACATTTTACTTGTACACTTAATAGACCATGTAAGTATAGAATTATCCTACTGTTCAAGGATTTACAATATTCACTAATCTCTGCTTCTCTCTCTGCTTCCTTTTCTGGTTCTTCTAACCAAGGCTCTGTGTGTGGAGCCACCAGTGTCACCAGCTGTCCATGAGACTCAGTGTATCAAAGTCTCTCAGACAAAGTCTGCAAACAATGAGGAATAATTTAAGAACATTTAGGTTATGTAAGGGCAGAGTGGTGGCTCTGAGGTAAGGATCTGCACTGGTAATAGTAAGGTTGTCGGTTCAAATCCCGTGACTCTACTCAATTGGGCCCTTGAGCAAGGCCCTTAACCAGCAATTGCTCCGTCCTGGGTATGACATTGTAACGGGTGCCACATGTGCTATTGTTCCATTGGCAGTTTGCCGCTCCGTAGGGTGCATTGCAGGGAAAGTGGACACTGTAAATACACCTTTAAGGGGGACGTCATAACACGCTTACGACGGTTGGTGTTGAAGACTTAAAAAACCAGAAAAGAAGGGGAGAAAGGGAGACATCTTGTGGTGGAGCAAAGGGAAGTGACAAGGTAGCGCCAAGAAAAATACCTGCTGGAAATTTTTTTTTTCCCTAACCCTAACCCTAATTTGCTCACTTAGCGACACAAGGGAGACGCGTCTCTAAAGACTGACTCTTTTTACTTTGCTTTCGCTGACAATTCTTTGGACTGGTAGGATTGAACTTTTTTGATATCGGCTCGATGGCCGGCGTATTCCAGTGGGTTTTCTCTTTGCCATAAACTGTGAAGACATTTAACCTATATGGACAAACTGATTTCTCCTATTCATGAACATCTCGCTCCTAAACCAGGGAAGGTGGTGTTGATTGCTATGTATTTGTTTGTTTGTTTTTTTTTGTCTATATGTAAAATATATATATATATATATATATATATATATATGTAATTTTTTGTCTGCTCTCTATTTTGTGATATGGCTTGTAGCTTAATGCAGAGCTGGGACATGTGGTGAGGGGTCAAATAAAAGGACGAGCGTTGGTCACGTTGCCCCAATAGATTTTCGATATTTAACTGCTTTGCTCCAGCAGTTTTCTAATCGTGCGGGAACCCAGGGGTTAGTTGTTCTCCCGGGCAGTGGTACAATGTTAATCTGCACCCAGCCCTGCAAGTAGGCCCTCCAACCAGCAGGGAAATCTTGGGGGTTGGTGGCAGAATTGGCTCTCCAGATACCATAAAAAAAAACCTCACCATTCCATCTGAACTAGTGTGGTGCTGAGGTGTCACCTGTTGGATGGATGCACTCGGGTCCTAATCTGGGATACTGAGTTGGTTTGTCATGTGGTGTGTGCGGCAATGTGCTGTATCAGTGCAGGCTCCTAACCTCTCTCTCTCTAGGGATAGGTAGGATGTCCAGTGGTGGATGGGTAGTCTTTTGGCCTTAGAATCCCTGCAGATTTAAAAAAAAACAAGACTTTAAAAATCAATAAACAAAAAGTTATTGCTAGCTAAGCAGAGGAAAGTTATGTTCCAAAACACAGAGGTAGACCGACTCCCCACTTCTGACGTCACGCTTCCCTCTCTCTTCGGCCCACAGCCTCTGTCTCAGATTAGCATGAATATATGACTCCTGCAAGCGAACTATGATTCTTTAGTGCAATGAGAGAAGTCGCAAAATCAACTGGAATGTTGAAGCAAATTCTAGAAAAAAACCCGATCTAAATCCATTAAGTAGTTCTCTCGTTCGCTAGCTAAGCGGATGTAAGGTACACGCTCTAAGATTGACATGTGATGAGGAGGGCCCAGCCCACTCCCCTCGGCCTACTGTGTCTTTCTCAGATTCGTGCGAATAAATCGGTACCACAAGTGAACTATGAATCAATCACTAATGTTCAAGCAAATAATAGAAAAAACCCGATCTAAATCCGTTAAGTAGTTTTCTTGTGAAAAGCGGACATACAGACAGACAGACATACAAACAGATGTTGGATTTGATATATATAGAGATGAAGAAGAAGATAAATGAAATTGATTCTGCTTCTTGCAAATGACGTGGTTCATCGGGCTGTGAACTCAGGCAGCATTGGGGCGGTTTGCGATCGAGTGTTAAGTGGCAGGAATCAGGATCAGCACCTCATTAGGAAAAAGGTGGACTGTCCTCTCCGAGTGGGAGGGGAGTTACTGCCTGAAGTGGAGGAGTTTATGAGTGAGGGGAAACTAGATGGATAGATAGACACACGGATAGGGACAGCGGTGGTGAAGAAAGAGCTGAGACAGAAGGCGAAGCTTTTGATTTACCAGTTGATCTACGTCCCTACCTTCACCTATGGTCATGAGCTTTGGGTAATGACCAAAAGAATGAGACCATGGACAGAAGTTCTGTTGCTGAACTGAGCTTTTTCCCCAGAGTGACTGGGCTCTCTCTTCGAGACAGAGAGATGCCTAGACATCTGGAAGAGACTCAGAGTACAGGAGCTGACCCTCCTCATCGAGACGAGTTAACTGAGGTGGTTTGGGTATCTGATATGGATGTGGAAGTTTTACAGGCACAACTAGCTGGGAGGAAAGACCCAGGGCTTGCTGCGGGAATTATATCTCTTAGATGACCTGGGGACACCTTGCGATCTCACAGTATGTGTTAACAAGTTATTAAGTGTGTGCTGAGATGGTTGCCTCCGTGACCTGATTTCAGGTAAGTGGTATAAAATGACTGAATGAATGAGCATTGATTTTGATATAGTTGGTAAACTTCTGAAATTCATAGATGACAGTAAAATTGGTGGAATGGCAGACACTGAGGTGGCAGTAAAAAGAATTCAGAAAGACCTGGACAAGCTTCAAAACTGGGCAAACACCCACAGTTTATTATAGAAAAGTGCAAAGTGCTACACGTGGGCAAATTGAACATCAATTATAAATACAGGATGGGAGACACTGACCTACAGTCTACAGTCCATCGACTAAACAACATATAGAAGCAATTAAAAAGTTAAATAAAATGTTAGGTTGAATCTATTGCATATAAGTCAAGGGTCGCAATGCTGAAACTATTTAATACACTACTAAGACAACATCTGGAGAATTGTGTGCAGTTCTGGTCACCACAGTACAAGAAAGACATAACAGCACTGGAAGCTATGCAGAGGAGAGCAACCCAAGTGCATCATGGGACTGAAGTACATGTCCTACTCTGACAAATCCAGAGAATTCAACCTGTTTGTTCTTAAGTGGAGAAAGCTGCATGCGGACCTAATCCAAGTTTAGAAAATTCCACAAAGGCATTGATGAAGAAGATCCAACAGAAATCTTTCATCTTACTTGTGAATCACATACTCGAAGACATCAGTGGAAATTAAGGGGAAGTGTATTTAGGACTGAAGCCAGAAGGCACTTCTTTATGGAAAGCGTTGTGGAAATTTGGAACAAAGTACCGAGACATGGAGCTGAAGCAGAAACCTTGAAAATCTTTAAGAAGGATCTGGATGAGAATACTGGGACAGTTTAGCTATTAGCTAAAGAAACGGATTTGATGGACTGAATGGTCTCCTCTCATTTGTCAGATTTCATATCTTCTTATATAATACGTTACCTTGGCTGTTCGTTTGTCTGTCCAGGATTTTAAATCACCTGTAGCTTGCAAACTGTTTCACCAATTGACCTGAAATTTGGTACACCTATACTACGTTACATCTACTATCCACTTTTGGGGTGATGATTTTTATTACTCTTTTTATTTTTATTTTATTATATTGTAGAATCAGCTCTCAGCAGTGCGCAGCAGGGTGGCCGTGCGGCGCATGTGTACATGCACCGTTCTCATTCCCTACCACCTTTGCGGTCCCTTCCCCTACCTCTTCATATCTTAAATCATTCTTAAGGCAGATTGAAGTGAAAAATTAAGAAAAACGTACTAAGTAATTGCAACACAAAAACTAACTTAATCAGTTTTAATGTAAAAAGATGCCAATGAAAGAAGAGAAGAAGTGGCCGCTAGGGTGAAGAAAAGAAGAGCTGCTCATGAAGCAGCAAGTGCATCACCCTCTGAGCAAACGAATGATAAACATACATTGAAAGAGAGAGGATGTGAACTAGGAATGCTCAAATCAAGTGTATTCACTGCACGTTATCTTGCAGTGCGCCGTTACTGGTGTTCTAATATTAGGCACTGTCCTTTGTGAATAAATACTGCAAATATCTAATAAACATGTTTCCCAAGCATGGTAGTCCTCCATCAAGAAAGCCAAGCAATGCCTGATAGATATATATGGTGCTTTCCTTAATCATTGGGATTATTTCTCCCACAGCATGTAGAAATGACAACATGTTCCCCCCATTTCAGGGCACCATAATGTTTGGGATAGAGAAAGGTATCTTATGAAGCCATGAAACAGACCTGAGGAATCACAAACACTTGTGGTGCTAATTGTGCTTATGGTGAGGGAACCTGTAGACAAAGTGTTGTGTGACCAAAATGTACTCATATCCCCTTAAATGAAAGTCTACAATGTGCACTTTAATCCCGTCTGAATTGCTGTATTTGTATTTTTAAACCATGGTGCAGTGGGGTAAGTGAAGAAAAAAATGGGTCTTTGTCTGAAACGTTATGGAGGGCACTGATAAGAGGACATCAGACAAGACAGAATTTTCTTCCATCCACTCCCTTGTCCATATTCTTACCTGTTCGTGCCATCGACACAGAAGCTGCCCCAGTAACAAGAACACAAGGCTGAGACATTCTCTAATTGGTGGCTGTTGCACCATTCAATTATTGAAAGAAGCCAATCCAATTGTTTGTTCTGTGGTAGTACGATTATAAGAACAGACTGTAGATCACATGTATTATAAATGTAACAGACACTTCCCTTAAATCTTGTAATTTGTAGAAATGATTGGGATTTTTTTTTACCCTTATGTTGGCAAAGTTTCACAGTCAGCCTTGCTGCCTCACGTATCCAGTTTGTTTAAATGAAATACTTGGTGATCGTCTGGGTAGAGTTGGCACCTTCACCCAATTAGTGACTTTTCTCCAGGCACACCCATTTTCATCTCATGTCCCCAACACATGTGCAGATTAGAATGATTGGTGACTCCAAATTGGCCCCGATGTGACTAAGTGTGGCTGTGCGTCCGCGTCCTCGACACCTGGTCTAAGGCTCTTTGCTGCCTTGAGCTGGATAGGCACTGCCCTTTGTGACGCTAACTTGGATGAAGTGGCTTTCAGTTTGTATATATGCATGTATATCAAATTGGTGTCAGTGCCTGAGTATTTAAAGCAAGTCTCATTTCGGAAAACACACATGCAGTCATTAAAAATGCAAAAAAAAAATGTTATGATTACTCTTTAGAATGATGGCTGTTTCCCAGGGCCTGTGAACGAAGTCATCAAATTTTAAAATCACTCCATTCCCGAGGACTCTTCTTCTCTTCTGCAGCCTGAGCCATCTGTGCATCTGTCAAAAATAAACATCCGTGAGACAAAGAAACCATATGGCATTCCAAGAATCTTTTTCTCTGCCCAAGAGCCAGCTGGGAGACATACAAGGCCCTGGACGATTCTTGGTAAATTAGCTTTATGATGTCCTTTTCTTGAGAAGATTTTTTTTTTTTTTTAATGAGTTCATGCAAATTAATTTGAAAGACGTGTTACTTAATCTTATCTCAGAATGATCATAACTTACTTAGAACTCTATGGAGATTCACTACTCCCTGCTGTCCCCCACGCTCTTCTACTTATCACATTTTCAGTGATAGTACAACTACATGAAGATGATGAACCATTGGCTCCTCAACAAAAAGTCTCACCTGGTCAAGACTGGATTTTTCAGGATCGAAAGCAGGCTGTTAGACACTATTATGATTGGTCCATTTTATGAATTTTTCCATCTCTCCCTTTTTATTTGTTTTGGGAGATCCTTGTGGCTAAACTGCAATTTTTATACCCAGGAAATCTGAATTTAACAGTACAGTTTAATCTGTTCATCATTCTCCTCGAAGGTATGTAGCACCACCTTAGGGCAATAGGGAGTGCTGTCACTAACCATGTCCTCTCCTTTTCCTCCTGCAACACCCTGAGGGCACCTGACTCTTGACATTCTGGTTTTTCTACAATATACAGGGTGGCACATATTTAGGTATACACAGTGAGACACAAAAATAACCGGACTGGGATTGGGGCTTTCTTGGAAAACCATCTGGAGATCGGCCGGACGTGAATCATAGAACCATATCCACTCCTACAAACCCTCTCGAACTGCTGACTGGCTATGTATATCCTGTGAATAGCCCAGTCAGTATGTGTGCAACAATCGCTACACGAGTTGCCGCGATAATGTCGGGTGAAAAAAATCAAAAAGCGAATTGACATCAAATCTCTTGCGAAATTGAACAAAACGGCCACAGAAACTTACGAAATGATAAAAACAGTGTAGGGTGATAACAGTTTGTCTCACACACAAGTTTTTGAGTGGCACAAACGTTTCAAGGAAGGACAAGAAAATGTGAAAGATGTTCAACGCCCAGGTCGCCTACACTCGTCTCAGATGAATGAAAACATCAAAACGGTGAATCAGATTGTTCAAAATGATCGTACTACTTTTTCCGTAAAGCAGTTTTTGACTGACAATAACATTCCTGTCCTTGATCATCCTCCCTATTCGCTGGATTTAGGCTCCCTGTGATTTTTACTTGTTCCCGAAAATCAAAAGTGACCTGAAGGGAACTCATTTTTCTTCAATGGATGAAGTAAAGACAGAAATGACAAGCCTGTTGCAGAGCCTCAAGCAAGAAGACTTCCAGCATTGTTTGAATCAATGGATGATACGAATGGAGCGGTGTAGACGGGGACTATACAGAAGGTGTTTAGTTAATGCTGTAATTCACCAATACATTTTATTTTTACCAATCTGGTTATTTTTGTGTCTCACCTCATATGACTGAAAAGGTGTTATTGTAGGGAAACTACCAATATTATTATCAGGTAACATAATGGAACTGGACATTAAGAACCTTAAATGCTTTTTCATCCAATGTGGTCCACTAATATGCCATCCAGATCGATACACGCCTGAAGAAGAACCCAACTTTGAAAGGCATTCGCCACAAGAGCTGTGTTGGCATCGGTACACACACTCCTGGGCCTACCTGCTCCCTTTGCTTGCAAAACAGTACCACTGATGTCAAATTTTGCGTTTATGCTTGCGATGGTTAGCACACTAGGGCCACTGCCCCCAAACTCAGTTCAGCTCAACTGCCATCCTCCGTTTCACCACCGCAGAGTTGTTTTTTGCGGAGTATAAATGCACACAACATACGCGCTGCTCTAGCAACAATTGACTCGCCGCCATTCGGTATTCAAACACAGCAGGGGTTGCCCGGTCCAACACATCGTTACTCCCATTCTCAGGCTACGCACCATTATCCATACTTTTCACGCAGTAGTTTAAATGCTACAGCCTGTGAGTAAGTATGGGCCACCCTGTATTGTGAGCTCTCAGAATGAGACAGCAATCCTATAACCTGACATGACCTGAACTTGAACTAAGTTGGCTAATTCGTGGCTAATTTGCTGTTATCATTTTTGTTTAGTGAAGGGAAGAGGGATGCTGAGATAGGATGGGGGTGGTGAACGCAGATATGCATTTGCTATACCGATCTATAATAGTAAAGAAGGAGCTCAGTCACAAGGTGAAGCTCTCGATTTACCAGTCGATCTGTGTTTCTCCCCTTAACTAAGGTCATGAACTTTGGGTAATGACGAAAAGGATGAGATCGCGGGTGCAAGCGGCCAAAGTGAACTTTCTCCACAGGGTGGCTGGTCTCTCCCTTAAAGATATGGTGAGAAGTGCAGATATCCACTCCACTCTAATTATGTTGTTAGACTTAAGCGCAGCATTTGACACCATTGACCATTCTACTGTATTTTACTGCACAGGCTAGAAAATTATGTTGGCTCACAGACACAGTGCTCACCAGTTTTATTTATCAAACCGATTCCAATACATAAAACGAAACACGGGAAATTCTGCCTGGACCAGACAATGTCACTTCCGGTTTTGGGGACCCGATGATGTCACTTCCGGTTTCAGGCCTGATGACATCCCTTCCGCCAACTTCTCTTAAAAGCCAGACGACTTCTGATTGTAAACTTGGTTCTGTCTTGGACTCAACCTGTACACATTGTACTGCCAATTTTCACTTCCTTGCAGCCTTATTCAAGTATACAGGTGGCTGCCCCAAACCTTTTTCTTATGTCACACTTTGATTATGATTAATGCTATAAATATTAACTATAGTGCATCTCCTACACTGCGAAAAATGAAATCTAAGCAAGTGTATTTATATCATGACATCATCATTTCCTTATTGTAAGAATTATTGACTTATCAACAGATTTGTATTTACGATTATTTAGCTTACTTTGATTAATCTTTTCAAGTAAATTTTGCTTACACAGAAGAATTGATTTTTAAATAAATGCAAATCAACTCCCATTTAACGTTTTTTTTAAGTCTAGCTTTTGCATAAGTATTTTTTGCAGAGTACCATGCATCACAACTAACACCAAAGAGGAAGGTGAGGTGATGCTCTGCTTGTAAGCCAAGGATGAGCCCCTTGAGAACGCAGCTTCAAGTCAGCCACACTCTACAAGGCACCAGCCTACCTAACAAGAATATTAAGAGCAATCAATTTTCTAAACGTTAATTACATTGGTTTAGTGATACTTAAAAAGTGAGACACATAGTTCAAACAAACAAAACAAGGGTTCCCTATAATCTGTTTTAAAAATACACCTGATCTTTGTGCCAGCAACAGAAAGAGTGACACCAAAATAGCAATCCTATTCTCCATCTACCCAGCGTTTATAGGTCCAAAACTTAAGAGCAACAGTACTGTCATTTCAAATCAGCAGAGACAAATGAAATTAACATTTCCAGGTATGCATAATGAAGACTAAGTGGAGAAGTTTTTCTATGAAGATGCTGAAAATCCAAAGGAGAATAAGTAAAGTTGATGGCGACCATCACTCAAAAGCGACGCACGGGAAAATGTGCAAGCCGGATCAGAGTGAAGTTTATGCCAACTTCACGGAGCAAAGCAGGTGAGAATTGTACAGAATTACCTTATTGCCATTTAAACTTATTTTTAGTGTGACGGGAAACTCAACTCTGGTCCTGGAGGTCCACTGTGATTGCAGGTTTTAATTAATTACACACCATTTATCTCTAAATATATAAAATCCAACGTCTGCCTTTCTGCTTTTAATGAGAGAACTACTTAACGGATTTAGATCAGGTTTTTTTTCTAGAATTTGCTTGAACATTCCAGTTGATTTTACAACTTCTCTCATCGCGCTAAGAATCATAGTTCGCTTTCAGGAGCGATGTATTGGTGCTAATCTGAGACAGAGGCTGCGGGCCGAGGGGAAGAGGAAAGCGTGACATTAGGAATGGGGAGTCGGTCTGCCTCCGCTTAACTAGCGATACCTTTTTTGTTTGTTTTGTTTGATTTTTAAAGTTTGGCCCATTTCACTATTACGCGGGTGAAGCCATGGGGGACAGCTAGTTTACTTGTAAAGCAATATGTTTTTTGTGGCTTTGTTTTAGTTACTTCGCTTATTTTCATTCAGAACCCTTAATTCCCTGTGTTAATCTTAAAGAGCTGCATTGAGATTTTAATTGTTGCCGGTGTTTCTTAATCAGCCATTAGCTAATAATGAAGTAAAAATGACAAAGGAAGTGCCAGCTCTCCAGGTAATGTGCTTCCATTTAAACCTGTATAGCTGCATCATGAAGTACATGTGCTAATACATTGTTTTGAAATAAATGAGAGAGAAGCGAAGGACAACTCTGTTCTGGATCAGAAAACACATGGATAATATTCTTAAAAAATAAAAAAATCTACAATGTGATAAGGATTTGTCTTAGAAGAATGAAGGCACTAACAGGCCATATAATTAAATGCCAAGTTTCATAATCAGCTAGGCCTGGCTGGAATGAAAACCTATAGACACTGCGGACCTCGAGGGTCGGAGTTGAGTACCCCCGCTCTAGGGTATTTAAATAAAATTGTTTGTTATCCAGCAGTCATACCACATGCACTTTAGAAGCGGTCATCCACCTAAAGCTAACCACGTTCGGGCCCGGCCAGTACTTGGAAGGGGGGACCAACCAGGAAAAGCTTGGGTTGATGCTGGAAGAGGTGTTGGTCAGGCCAACAGGGGGGCACTTACCCTGTGCTCTGAATGCGGGAACCAGTGCAGTGACAGGGACACCGTGCTTTAGAAATGGTGCCATCCTTCAGCTGAGACTTAAAACCAAGGTCCTCACTCTCTGTGGTCAAAAAGGAACCCTGGGCATCCTCCGTAAACAGTAGAGTGTATCCTGAATTCCTGACTAAATTGCTCAGGTCTTTCTGGTGCCCTATACATCCCCCGTCTCTAATTGGCTAACTGTCTCACCACTTTACCACCTAGTAGGTAATCGGTATGGTGAGTGTACTGGTGCAAAAATGGCTGCCGTCGCATCATCCATGCTGCACATTAGTGTTGGCTGAAGTGGCTCCCCACTCACTATATAAAGCACTCTGAGTACAGTAGTAAGTTCTATCCATCCATCCATCCATTATCCATCCATCCATCCATTATCCAACCCGCTATATCCTACAGGGTCTTGGGGGTCTGCTGGAGCCAATCCCAGCCAACATAGGGTGCAAGGCAGGAAACAAACCCAAGGCAGGGCACCGGCCCACCGCAGAGTAAGTTCCATATAAGTGTAAAAAAATTATTATTATAAAAATAACTTTAACCCTTTAAAATCAGCCCCATTGTTTTGGACCTGAATACAATGAGGACTGATCATTTATGTTAGGGACTGGGCAGTCCTGTGGCCTGGAACCCCTGCAGATTTTATTTTTTTCACCAGCCGTCTGGAGTTGTTTTTGTTTTTTCTGTCCTCCCTGGCCATCGGACCTTACTTTTATCCATCCATCCATTATCCACCCCGCTATATCCTAACTACAGGGTCACAGGGTCTGCTGGATCCCAGCCAACACAGGGCGCAAGGCAGGAAACAAACTCAGGGTGCCAACCCACCACAGGGCACACACACACCCACACACCAAGCACACACTAGGGACAATGTAGAATCACCAATGCACCTAACCTGCATGTCTTTGGACTGTGGGAGGAAACCCACAATGACACGGGAAGAACATGCAAACTCCATGCAGGGAGGACCCGGGAAGCGAACCCGAGTCTCCTAACTGCGAGGCAGCAGCGCTACCCACTGCACCACCGTGCTGCCCTACCTTACTTTTATTCTATGTTAATTAGTGTTCTCTGATTTTAATTCTTATGTTGTCTTTTTTTCTCTTTCTTCATCATGTAAAGCACTTTCAGCTACATTATTTGTATGAAAATGTGCTATAGAAATAAAGGTTGTTGTTATTGTTGTTGGACCTGCTGGCAGGACCAAACAATGATGCAAACTTTTTTAAAAACTGCATTAAATCATTTATTTCCTCATTGCTATAACTAAACTGCAATGTTTTTCTTGTTAAAATGCCTTATTGCATTCTCTGATTCCACGTTGCAATGTGTTTTTTCCCTCAAAGATTGACAAATTGCCGTAACACAGCAACACCTGACCCCCAGCCCCCCAAATATGGCTTTTATGAAGGTCCTGATTCAAATGTGTCCAATCGGATGGATAGACCATTACCTACTAAATGTGAGTGGTATTTCAAGTTTCAAATGACACTGTAGTGATTTGGGTCAGTACCATACTCCCTCATTGCTTCCAGGACCCTCTTGTTCCCAGAAGTATTGATAACAGACCCGAGGTTCAGCTGAGCAAGTAAAGACACACACAGTCAGCAAAGTGAATCTGTGCCTTTTTATTAAAACAACTAACAAAGGGTCCCAAAAGTGCTATGCATCAATAAATAATCCATAAATTACAGAGTAACTGGATAAAAACAATTCTAAAATCCAGATAGAACTGTCACTCAGCTCCAGGTAAAACCATATCAGCAGTGAGTTCCTCCTTAGCCAGCCCAGCTCACCCCAGCGGGTCTTGAAACTGGCGGAGACACCGACACCTAAAACCAGCTCTCCTGAGTCCCATCCCAGCTGCTTTGACTGGCAGTTTATGGGATGCGCATTGCCAGACCTCTGCCATCTGTCATGACTGGGAGGTTCGTTTGCTGCCCCTACTCCTACACTAATGAATGGGAACATCCCATGAAGCACCATTCACTTTGCTTCGCTTCGCTTGCGGGGCCCTGTGTCTTCTCACAGGTCATTAAATGTGCACATGAAGAGCTTCTTAGGGGTGCTGATCAGGTACAAGGAAGGTTGAAACTGGAGGAACACCACAGGGCTAACAGCCTTTCCAATTGTGCCTTTAGAACACAAGAAGAAAACCCGGAGGAACCATGAGGTCATCAGAGGTGTGGCTTCAGAAGCCCCGCCCCTTTTTCTACCATCACTATATACAGATGATGCAAACTAAAAGTCGGAGCTCAGTCATGAGCCACTGTCCTAGAAAGCTGTGTTCTGAAACTGAACATGACAAGTAAGACGTTATTTTTTGTATATTATCAATTTTTCTCTTTATTTTTGTGTGAATTCTTTAAAAATACTTGGATTAGGAATTTTGGAAACATTAGAGCAATTGCAACGAGAACATGCCATTCAGCCCCACAAAGCTCGCCAATCCTATCCACTTAAAACAACTCGAGTTCTAGTTTTAAAAGCCCCTAAAGTCCCCATGTCTACCATACTACTTGGTCACTTATTCCATGAGTTTATGGTTCTCTGTGTAAAGAAAACGTTTCAATTTTAAATTTTTTAAAGTCACAGTTTTGATCCACTGGACTAATTCCCTTCATAATTTTAAACACTTCAATCATGTCACCTCTTAATCTTCTTTTGCTTAAACTGTAAAGGCTCAGCTCTTTTAATTTTTCCTCATAACTCATCCCCTGTAGCCCGGAATCAGCCTAGTCGCTCTTCTCTGGACCTTTTCTTGTGCTGTTATGTTCTTCTTGTAGCCTGGAGACCAAAACTGCACCCAGTACTCCAGATGAGGCCTCACCAGTGTGTTATAAAGCTGGAGAAGAACCTCCTTGGACTTGGCCCCCACACTCCTACATTGACGACTGGGACATCCCATGGAGTGCCATTCACTTTGCTCTGCTTGCAGGGTCTGGTCGCTCTTCATCCTCTCACAGGCGCTGATGCTGCTCTTGCTGTCTGGTTTACTTCCGACCGTTCGTTTGCCTATCTAGCTATCCTCCGGACTGTCTTCTTTTTCTTTTCTTCTAACCCAGTTCTCCTTTCTCTGCCATGCAGGCTCCCTTTACAGCCCCGCTTGGGTGTAGGTGCAGTCATCCACCTGATATGAGGTGCAAGTGAAGCACCTGACTGACCCAGTCACATTTGCACATTAATGAGTGATCAGCCAAGCAGCCCAATCAGCCTCGGAGCAGTAAGTAGTGGTTCACATGACCACCTGCACCCTTTCAGAGCCAGCACACTCCGGGAGGGCTTTGACACAGAGCACTTACTGTATGACAGACACCACAATCCACTTTCTTCATTTCAGAATTATTTTTTTTTTGTAACAATGTTTAACTATTAGTATGTTAATTTGGATAGAGATTATAATTTCTTTACCAACAGTATGATCAGCCATTCAAAATGATACAATGCCGTTGGTCTTTAATAATGGACATGTATGGTATGGACACTTATTTGAAAACAGTAAAAGATGAGAAACAAAAAAAAAAAAAAAAATATATATATATATACTGTATATATTTTTTTTTTACAGGTTCAAAATAATAAAGCTAGACATACTATCCATCCATCCATCCATTATCCAACTCACTATGTCCTAACTACGGGGTCACGGGGGTCTGCAGGAGCCAATCTCAGCCAACACAGGGTGCAAGGCAGGAAACAAACCCCGGGCAGGGCACCAGCCCACCGCAGGGTGCACCCACACACCAAGCACACACCTAACCTGCATGTCTTTGGACTGTGGGAGGAAACTGGAGCACCTGGAGGAAACTCCACGCAGACACGGGGAGAACATGCAAACTCCACACAGGGTGGATCCTGTTATAGGATTTCAAAAGTGCATTTTTTGGTAAAAAGTTGCTGATTTTTGAAACTCTGCTGTACACCATAACTGTATTCTTGAGGTGTAAAAATTCTAAAAGAGACATCTCTGGCTTTTATTTGGAGAGATAGAACATGAATATTTAGTGAAGCATGACAAGGTTATAGCTAGTTAAATAAAGGAAGCAAACAATAAACACAAGTGAAGCCGAGCTTAAGGGGTTAATAAAACAAGCCATTTAGCCCAAAAACTCACCAATGCAACTTGCCTGATTTCTCCAAAATTGGATCAAATCCAATTATCGACCCACTACTTGCTAGCTTAGTCCATGAGTCTACGGTCCACATTTGTGTGAAATCTACTTTGTCTTGTGTTCTTATGAAAGAACGTAACAGCTGGGATCCACTCTAGAAATCCCCTTCATAATCTGAAACATTTCACTCATGTTACCTCTTCATTTCTGTTTGCTTAAACTGGAAGTTTTAGCTTCATCTTCTTTACTCATGGGCTATGCCTAGCAGTCCTGAAATCAGCCTAGTCTCTCTTCTCGGGGCTTCCTTCATTTTCTTTTTTGGTATTTGGCACGCTATTAATCCCCGGGGGGAAATTGTCTTTTTGCATGACCTTTGGGGCTCAGAGCGCAGGGTCAGCCATGGTACAGCACCACTAGAGCAATTTTCTGGTTAAAGGTCTTCCTTAATGTCAAGCGTCCCTTCTGGTAGTAGCAGGATTTGAACCAACTGCCTTCCAGATAGCAGCATGGAACCTTAGCCTCAGGGCCACCACTCTACCTTTAGTTCTGTTACAACATTTTTTTCTGTTTATATTAATCAGTTTTAAACTATTTTGTATTTTTATGTTTTCTTTATGTAATGAGCATAACTCATGTTCACTAACATTGCCGGTTAGGACTAGCAGTGGCAGAGGCTTAAACTGGTCCATTTCACTGGTGCGGAGTTAAAAGCAAATGTAATAACTTACTGCCGGCGCTGTTGGCTGTCGTAAGTTCTGCGGGTCTCTTTATCTCACAACAGGCAGCTCTCGCTGGGGTTCAGCTTGAAGTTTTCTACAAGATGAACTCTCTCCACTTCTGTCACCATGTAATATTCTTTATTCGATCTGGAAGTTTCCATAAATGATTCAGTGCAAGGCAGATGGTGAACTCAGAAAGGCGTTATATAGTGCCTTTCACTATCTATCTATCTATCTATCTATCTATCTATCTATCTATCTATCTA
>JANRMT010062796.1:105164526-105181350 GCA_026402145.1 Polypterus bichir lapradei | reverse complement strand
CAAGGAGGAATGGCAGAGGATCCCCAAATCCAGGTGTGAAAAACTTGTTGCATCTTTCCCAAGAAGACTCATGGCTGTATTAGCTCAAAAGGGTGCTTCTACTAAATACTGAGCAAAGGGTCTGAATACTTAGGACCATGTGATATTTCAGTTTTTCTTTTTTAATAAATCTGCAACAATTTCAAAAATTCTTTTTTTTGTCTGTCAATATGGGGTGCTGTGTGTACATTAATGAGGGAAAAAATTAATTTAAATGATTTTAGCAAATGGCTGCAATATAACAAAGAGTGAAAAATTGAAGGGGGTCTGAATACCTTCCGTACCCACTGTATCTAAATGATTTAGATAGGAAAATAAGTAACAAGCTGGTTAAGTTTGCAGATGATACCAAGATAGGTGGATTAGCAGATAATTTGGAATCCGTTATATCATCACAGAAGGACTTGGATAGAATACAGGCTTGGGCAGATTTGCGGCAGATAAAATTTAATGTCAGTAAATGTAAAGAATTACACAGAGGAAGTAAAAATGTTAGGTTTAAATACAAAATGGGCGGTCGGAAAATCGACAGTACACCTTATGAGAAGGATTTAGGAGTCATAGTGGACTCTATACTATCAACTTCCAGACAGTGTTCAGAAGCCATTAAGAAGGCTAACAGAATGTCAGGTTATATAGCGCCTTGATGTGTGGAGTACAAGTCACAGGAGGTTCTGCTCAATCTTTATAACACACTGGTGAGGCCTCATCTGGAGTACTGGGTGCAGTTTGGGTCTCCAGGCTACAAAAAGGACATAGCAGCACAAGAAAAGGTCCAGAGAAAAGCGACTAGGCTGATTCCAGGGCTACAGGGGTTGAATTATGAGGAAAAAATTAAAAGAGCTGAGCCTTTACAGTTTAAACAAAAGAAGAGTAAGAGGTGACATGATTGAAGTGTTTAAAATTATGAAGGGAATTAGTACAGTGGATCGAGACTGTTATTTTAAAATGAGTTCATCAAGAACACGGGGACACAGTTGGAAACTTGTTAAGGGTAAATTTCACACAAACATTAGGAAGTTTTTCTTTACACAAAGAACGATAGACACTCGGAATAAGCGACCAAGTAGTGTGGCAGACAGTAAGATGTTAGGGACTTTCAAAACTCAACTTGATGTTTTCTTGGAGGAAATAAGTGGATAGGACTGGCGGGCTTTGTTGGGCTGAATGGCCTGTTCTTGTCTAGAATGTTCTAATGTTCTAATCTGTTGAACCCTGGAGTCTGGTTTTCAGGCCAGCAACATAGTAATGTATACCCTTGTAGCAGTGCTACCATGGGAAGAACTTCATTTCCCAGCAGCCTAAAGGAGATAACCCGCATAGGATGACTGAAACGGAAGCAGGAGCTGCTAGGGATGAAAGAGGCCAGAGGGAAAGTTGAAAAGGGGGGCCTGGCGGACCAAAGAGAGATCAGTGTTTTTGTGTATCCTGTCCAACGTGTCGTCTGAAAAGTCAATTGTACCCTGGAACGTTTTCTGTTAGGATGAATGGACTGTCTCGTGCCTGCCTGTCATGTGTATAGTGGTGGATTCATCGTTGTGTATCTTCAGAAGGAACATAGCTCACACCTTCGACGCTCAGGACTACCAGCAGGAGTGTTTCACCGGAAGCTGTTCTCGGGATTGTCACCTTCACATGAAACCATTTTATCCTCTTTTCTGTATTGGACTGTATAAGGACGTTGTTGTGAGTGTTTATTGTTGTGGTTCATTGTTGTGTTACAACTGTATGGGGAAAGGGGAGGTTTGTCTGATTGGTGATGTTGTGTATTGGATTTTTACTGAATATATTATTTATTCATTCGTTGGTTTTGGGTCTCTGCTTGTGAGTGTGTACGGGTCGGGACAAAGCTGGGTGCATCCCTGGAATCTCCACCAAAAAAAATAACTCATCGTCTCATCAACGGTGTGAATCTTTGCGGCACCGGACCGCTACACCCTGTCACCAACGTGTGCATAGGGGACAGCGGAAGAGCTGAAGAGTCCTAATGTCTTTCTATCTTCCTTCTTCTGCAGGCCGGTTGGTTGAGGGCTAGAACACCTCTGATGTCACTTCCGGTGTCCATCCACCTGGACCTGTCACTTCCTGTCAGAAGGGTTCAAAACCGGAAATTCCACCAACAGTTCTGTTTTGAACTCAACATCAGCAGAGATGCTGTGTTTTAATTCATTTGCTTTAATTGATTATACAGGCTGGCCAGCTTGGCACCCCAACTCTTTATTGTTGTCCTCTCTATCTGTTACACCCAAAAGGTCAGTATAACGGTGCAGACATCTAACATTTTAACTCTGTTTAACGGCCTGTGCATATCTATTAAGCCGCATTACTGTTACGCTACTCCACTCTCTAAATCTTGCAGCTGTAAAACGCTAGGGGTCGCTGTTGCCCCTTTAACTCCAACAGACAGATGCTCAGGACACAAAGTAAAAGCACCAAGAAGTATTTTAATACTTTTTCTTCTTGAAAACTGTGCCCAAAGCACCACAGCCACAATAAACAGGCAATTAAATACAATAAACAAGACAATTCTCTCATTTTCTATCTCCTCCACACCTCCCAGCAAGTGTTGTCTGCTACCTGGATTGCTTGCTTGGTTCATAGCAGTCCTTTACATAATCCTTGATCGGGAAGTGCTTCTGTTCTTATGCCCACGTGATTTGCTAGCAATTCCGGGTCAGATGGACAACTGTTTTTTTCTTCAGCCTGGAAGTACTTCGGAACCCAGGAATTTGTAAAAGTGTATCAATTTGACAGAGACAGAATAATATTTCTGACAAATCCCCATCAGTCCTTCATATTGTCTTTGACCCAGAAGTACTTCTGTCCTTCCAACCACGTGACTGACTAATGAAGATTTGGCTACTTTGGGGCTTCCATCCTCGTGACTACCTCGTACTTCCAGACTATAGGGAAAGACTGAGTCCCCAGGTCCTTCGACAGCTCCCCCTGGAGGCACCCACGGCACCCAACAGGGCTGAAAAACTGAACTCTAAGTCCCAGGACGCCTGGCAGTCAAACTCCCCACCTGCAACTGTCCCTGGAGCACGTCGCCTCACGCCGGGAGTTCCGGTACTTGACACCAGAAGTGAGAGCCTTGTAGAGAAGATGAGATGTGAGGCAATCAATCTAAAATGATGAAAATAATGTGACATGTTCTTGTGTATTGTTTTCTACACTAAACAATATTTTGAAATGAATCAATCAAAGGTGATGATAAGGCCTAGTGAGGAGGTGTATGAGGAGAACAGATGAGAGCCCAGCACTGATCCTTGAGCCATCCCCATGCTTGCCTGGTGCATCCTTGAAACTTCTCCACAGCAGGTCACACGGTAGGATCTGCCCAAGAGGTAGGACTCAAACCAAACTGAGGACGGTCTCAGTGATGCCAGGCTCTGAGAGAGTGGCGAGGAGGATCTGAGTATGACCGTGTCAAAGGTAGTGGAGAGATCTCACAGGAGGAACACAGATGACATGGTGGTAGCTCTAGTCTGTCATAACAACAACAACAATTTATTTCTTGTATTACCCAAAATCACACAAGGAATGTCTCAATGGGTTTTAACACTCCCTAGTTTTTGACAGCACCCCCAGCCTCGACTCCCTAAGAGGAAAATTGGGTAAAAATATTTGGACGTGAGCATCAGTAGGCTTGGCGTCTAGGAACCAAGTAACCTGAACTATTCTATAACATTTCAGCGATTATTTACCACTCTGATACTGATCTTTCTGATCATAAAATAGGCCACTATGATAGCAATTGACGTGAAGAATTCATAATTAATTGCAGAATTACGGTATTTGAGGGTTCCTCTAGAGTGCCTCTTTCTCTTGCACCATTTGGCTCAAAAACTAATCAGCACTTCGTGTGATGTAGCAGGTCCTGCTCCATGCTCCCTCTTCCCATTTGGGAGTTCTCGAAGCCAACACCATAGATAATGTAACCGAATTAGCTGCAAGATGAGGACAAATCACACATGGAGCAAGGGGAAAGATATAAAGTGTGTAAGTGCTTTTATTAAAAAAAATCAAAAACAAACTGTTTGTGTCCAACTAGTGCAGTGTTTCATAGTTCCATAAATAATCCATAAAAAGGATCTTCTCTGGAGGCAGTGTTCTTGAAAATCTGCCTTCCACCATCCTTCCATTGCAGGAGCGTCTCAGCCAGGTTGAGCTGCCGGCCATCTCTTACACAGTTCACTGGTGTAAAAGGCATATTCCCAAAATAATCCTACACTTCTCTGCTGTAATAACGTTGGTGGCCTGGCCTGCCAGCCTTCGCTGTATTAGACTACGCACATAATTTACCACGGTCTAGTTACGCTCTTACACAAGTTTCCTGCTTTTTTTTTTAAGCTGTTTTGTTTTCTCTGATAGATTTCAAGAAGAAAACAATGAGGACTTCAGCTGTACTTTAGCATGGGATCAATTCAAAACAATAGATGTGTACAGTAGGGAACGCAGAGAAGGACAAGCAGGCAAAGAGAGCTTTTACTGTTCAGCTCCATGGGAGGTTTTTGACCTCCCTGAGCTCACGTTAGGACATCTCTGTTACAGTGTGACACGTGTACCACCCCAGTCAAACTCCCCACCTGCCACTGTCCCCGGAGCACGTTGCCTCACGCCGGTGGGAGTTCAGGCACTTGACACCAGAAGTGAGAGCCTTGTAGAGAAGGGGAGATGTGAGGCAATTGATCTAAAATGATGAAAACAATGTGATGTGTTCTTGTGTATTGTTTTCTACACTAAACAATATTTTGAAATGAATCAATCAAAGGTGATGATAAGGTCTAGTGAGGAAGTACATGGGGAGAACAGATAAGGGCCCAGCACAGATCCTTGAGCCATCCCCATGTTTGCCTGGTGCACCCTTGAAATCTCTCCACAGCAGGACACACGGTAGGATCTGCCCAAGAGGTAGGACTCAAACCAAACTGAGGACAGTCTCAGTGATGCCAGGCTCTGAGAGAGTGGTGAGGAGGATCTGAGTATGACCGTGTCAAAGGTAGTGGAGAGATCTAACAGGAGGAACACAGATGACATGGTGGTAGCTCTAGTCTGTCATAACAACAACAACCATTTATTTCTTGTATTTGCCCAAAATCACACAAGGAATGTCTCAATGGGCTTTAACATTACAACCCTAGTCGTACTCCCCACCTGCCTCCTGACGCAAGAGCCACACATGAAAAGGCAGACGCAGGGCAATTGATCAGAAGATGGTGAAAGTCATGTGAAGTGTTCCTGTGCATTGATTCTGGCACTAAAAACTGTTCTGAAGCAAATCATTCAAAGGTGCAATTTTGGCATTAGGCCCTTATTATGGACAGTACAAAACGATGACAACACGTTCTACAGTATCAATCTGTTGTTATAACATTGTCCCTAATCATCATGTTATTATATATAATAAACTGTGTGAAAGATAGGGGTCGCTGTTGCCCCCTTGAACCCTCAGACAACACGTCAGACACCTGGTAAAAGTCAGAAAAGAATTTAATTTCATAAATTGTGCACAATGCACCTCCACCTCCACAGTAATCCACAATAATAAATCAATAATACACAATAATCACAATCCTCCACTCCCAGCAGCTCAGTCACCCTTCCTTCCAACTTGGCTCTCTGCTGAGGTTTCGCAGAGTCCTTTTATATTTCTTGACCCGGAAGTGCTTCTATCCCTAAATCCATGTGATTACACAGCACTTCCGGGTCAGATGAAAACTCCTTCCTTTCTTCAGCCCGGAATTACTTTGTTTCTTCCATCCCTGTGACTAGGGAATACTTCTGGGTTACATGGAAAATACCATTCCCTATTCTTCCCTACAGCATCCCCTGGAGGCCCCCACGGTATCCGGCAGGGCTGTGAATTAATACTCCAAAGTCCATAATGCCCTGTTGGAATTCGGGGCACCTCCATGTTGCAGGGAGGGCTCCATCTGGCGGCGTGGGGGTATTGGCCGGGATAAACTGCCAGCCCGATACAACAACTGTTACTTTTATAAATCTAATTTTTTTATTTTTAAAATTGAATACTGATGGGGAAGGTGGGGTTATAGTGGCAAAATGCTGGGGAGGGCACAGATTTCATTTTTGTTCCTTTGACTAAAAGAAGTAACCGGATGGTCCCATGGGAGGACTTGTACTCAGGAATTTGTTAATGAAAGAAAAAGAACTGAGCTAAAGAGGTACTGTGCTCTTCTCATTTATTTCTGAATGGTCAGAACTTATATTCTTTTTTCATTTTATGAAAGATTCAAAGTATAAAGGAACACATACACAAACATACAGTGGTGTGAAAAACTATTTGCGCCTTCCTGATTTCTTATTCTTTTGCATGTTTGTCACACAAAATGTTTCTGATCATCAAACACATTTAACCATTAGTCAAATATAACACAAGTAAACACAAAATGCAGTTTTTAAATGATGGTTTTTATTATTTAGGGAGAAAAAAAAATCCAAACCTACATGGCCCTGTGTGAAAAAGTAATTGCCCCCTGAACCTAATAACTGGTTGGGCCACCCTTAGCAGCAATAACTGCAATCAAGCATTTGCGATAACTTGCAATGAGTCTTTTACAGCGCTCTGGAGGAATTTTGGCCCACTCATCTTTGCAGAATTGTTGTAATTCAGCTTTATTTGAGGGTTTTCTAGCATGAACCGCCTTTTTAAGGTCATGCCATAGCATCTCAATTGGATTCAGGTCAGGACTTTGACTAGGCCACTCCAAAGTCTTCATTTTGTTTTTCTTCAGCCATTCAGAGGTGGATTTGCTGGTGTGTTTTGGGTCATTGTCCTGTTGCAGCACCCAAGATCGCTTCAGCTTGAGTTGGCGAACAGATGGCCGGACATTCTCCTTCAGGATTTTTTGGTAGACAGTAGAATTCATGGTTCCATCTATCACAGCAAGCCTTCCAGGTCCTGAAGCAGCAAAACAACCCCAGACCATCACACTACCACCACCATATTTTACTGTTGGTATGATGTTCTTTTTCTGAAATGCTGTGTTCCTTTTACGCCAGATGTAACGGGACATTTGCCTTCCAAAAAGTTCAACTTTTGTCTCATCAGTCCACAAGGTATTTTCCCAAAAGTCTTGGCAATCATTGAGATGTTTCTTAGCAAAATTGAGACGAGCCCTAATGTTCTTTTTGCTTAACAGTGGTTTGCGTCTTGGAAATCTGCCATGCAGGCCGTTTTTGCCCAGTCTTTTTTTTATGGTGGAGTCGTGAACACTGACCTTAATTGAGGCAAGTGAGGCCTGCAGTTCTTTAGACGTTGTCCTGGGGTCTTTTGTGACCTCTCGGATGAGTCGTCTCTGCGCTCTTGGGGTAATTTTGGTCGGCCGGCCACTGCTGGGAAGGTTCACCACTGTTCCATGTTTTTGCCATTTGTGGATAATGGCTCTCACTGTGGTTCACTGGAGTCCCAAAGCTTTAGAAATGGCTTTATAACCTTTACCAGACTGATAGATCTCAATTACTTCTGTTCTCATTTGTTCCTGAATTTCTTTGGATCTTGGCATGATGTCTAGCTTTTGAGGTGCTTTTGGTCTACTTCTCTGTGTCAGGCAGCTCCTATTTAAGTGATTTCTTGATTGAAACAGGTGTGGCAGTAATCAGGCCTGGGGGTGGCTACGGAAATTGAACTCAGGTGTGATACACCACAGTTAGGTTATTTTTTAACAAGGGGGCAATTACTTTTTCACACAGGGCCATGTAGGTTTGGATTTTTTTTCTCCCTAAATAATAAAAACCATCATTTAAAAACTGCATTTTGTGTTTACTTGTGTTATATTTGACTAATGGTTACATGTGTTTGATGATCAGAAACATTTTGTGTGACAAACATGCAAAAGAATAAGAAATCAGGAAGGGGGCAAATAGTTTTTCACACCACTGTATCTGCTCTATACAGAGCAAACACATTTAAAACGTCATTCAAAATCTGTATTGTAGTTATCAATGAAACTGCCTTCATCATCTACATACCGTTGGGAAGAAAATATGACTTGTGGTGGTTAACTAAATATAATTCTAATTGAAATAAAAAGGAAACAGAAAGACAGCACAATTCCTTTTAATGGACTTGCTTAAACCACAAAGCAATTCACATTATAAGCCAGGGACACAAACAAATGCGCCAGACAAAGTCAATCAATATTACCTAAAATAAAGCGGGACTTGTTTAAATATTTATTATGCATTTATTTGACTATTGCACATCATATCAGCTACAAGCCAACAAAAAATAAACATGTTTATGAGAATTTTATTAATTATTTCAATCTGGCACACTTAGCTAATTAAAATGTAAAGGCATTTTAGCAGAATGTCTGACTGGAATAAAATTCTTGGTCTGGACGAAGTCTGTTTTTTTTTATTTTCTATGAGTTCTTCACGTTATTTAAGTATGTGAGGTCAGGTTAGCTGCACAATTTGAAAGAAAAAAAAAACAAAAAGCAGTACAAAGAATATTTTATACTAGAAATTGTAAAGTATAATATGGACAAGTGTTTGAAAACAACTATTTTTTATCGCAAACTAGGCTGATAGATTGATAGACCATATGAACTGTATGTGTGTGGAAGTTTATATGCATTCATACAAATACAGTATAATTAAAATAAGGCATACAGGTAAAATTAAATTACAACGAACTGCCAGGGACCTAAAAAATATTTTGTTGTAATGAAAATTTAATTATAATGAGATTCTTCATTTGTCACTATAGTGCTTTCTTTAACTTGCGTTCAGGCATTTTCAATTATTTCAATAGCTTCTTTCACGTTAATTTTCATCTCCTGCTGCATACAAGTTATGTTGACGAGAATTTTTCTCAGCATTTCCTTGCGATAATACACTTTCAGGATGTGAATGATGCCCAAATTCAATGGCTGAAGCACTGCTGTGCAATTGGGTGGGAGAATTCAACACAAACAATATCTAAATGTGTAAGCATGTTGTGGGCAGCAGAGTTATCAATCAGAAGCCAAATCATCCTTTTCTTCTTCTTCATATTGTGAGGTTTCTGAACTCTTTTGGGACAGACACCCCCCCGCACCCCATGGGACAATACTCTGAAGTGCGTCCCGAAGCCGCATCTGTGTAAGATTTGTTTGTCCGTTACTGAGGCAGGGCAGCAGCAGGCTCACAGCGCTGCAGTGAAGCGCCACAGAAGCAAATCGTAAAAGATCAGGGTTGCGCTATAAGTTTCTGTCTTACACCCCAAAACACGAGGCTGAGTCTCAGTACTTTAGCAAAACCAGCTTTTTTCAGTTTGAAACAGAAATGGCAGGGTTATTTATTGTAGCGGGATCTGCCACTTTCCTATACACAGACACCGCAGTCAGGCAGGGTTGTGGCCAGTTAGTGGCCAAGTAATCCTGTTCCCTGCATTTACAATGTTCCTTGCATCACCCATTGAGATCTTTTCTGCTTGCTTTGGCAGAGATAGACACGGCAGAGCTGTGAGCCTGCTGTTGCCTCGGCAACGGAAAAACAGTCTTCCACACACGCGGTGATCGCACTTTGGGACACTCTTTGGCATGTTGTCCCATTGGGGGAGGTCCCAGGAGAGTTTAGAAACCTCACATTTTCTTGAATGAGTGTTGCATTCATAGGAATGTTTTTTGAACGAGCATCACTGAACCACATAAAAACGGCTTTTTCGACGTCTTCAAATGTAGCAGTTCGCCTACGTTTGCAACCCAAGATTTTTCTTCTTTTTTTGCTCTGTCTTTCAAGAAAGTTGACAGTGTCGATGGCAAAATTCTGAATTCATTGGCAATGTCTTTTTTCTTTTTGCCACAATCTTGAGCTGCAAAAATTTAAAGTTTTTTTTTTTTTTTCTAATATGAAGTGTTAAAAAAAATTAAAGGAACACTTTGAAAACACATGAGATCTCAAAGGGGAAAAAATATCCTGCTCGCTATCTCTACTGATATGGACTGGTAATGTGTTAGGAACAAAAGGATGGCAATGAAAATGATCAACCGACAGAGGGCTGAATTCAAAGACACCCCGAAAATCAAAGTGAAAAAATGATGGGGCAGGCAGGCGAGTCCATTTTGACGAAATTTCATTGCAGCAACTCCAAATCGTACTCAGTAGTTTGTATGCACACACACACACACACCAACTTGCTTGTATGCATACCTGACAATGTCCAAATGAGACGACGCATGGTGTCCTGGGGGATCTCCTCCCAGATCTGGACCAGGGCATCACTGAGCTCCTGGACAGTATGAGGTGCAACCTGCCGGTGTCAGATGAACCGGAACATAATGTTACACCCAGAGGTGTTCTATTGAATTGAGGTCAGGTGAGCGTGGGGGTAAGTCAATGGTATCAGTTCCTTCATCCTCTCGCCACATGAGGCCGGGCATTGTTGTGCACCAGGTGGAACCCAGGAGCCACTGCACCAGCATAGGGTCTGACAATGGGTCCAAGGATTTCATCCCGATACCTAATGGCAGTCAAGATACTATTGTCTAGCCTGTAGAGGTCTGTGCATCCCTCCAAGACCATAACTGACCCACCACCAAACCAGTCAGGATGAACGATGTTACAGGCAGCATAACGTTCTCCTCTACTTCTCCAGACCCCTTCACGTCTGTCACATGTGCTCAGGATGAACCTGCTCTCATCTGTGAAAAGCACAGGGCGTCACTGGTGGACCTGCCAATTCTGGTATTGTATGGCAAATGCCAATCGAGCTGCACGGTGCCGGGCAGGCAGTGAGCACAGAGCCTCCTAGAGGACATTGTCGGGCCCTCAGGCCACCCTCATGAAGTCTGTTTCTGATTGTTTAGTCAGTGACATTCACACCAGTGGCCTGCCTGCCTTTTGGAGGTCATTTTGTAGGCTCTGGCAGTGCTCATCCTTTTCCTCTTTGCCCAAAGGAGAAGATAACGGTGGGTCCTGCTGATGGGTTAAGGACCTTCTACGAGGGGCCCTGTCCAGCTCTCCTGGAGTAACTGCCTGTCTGTCTCCTGGGATCTTCTCCATGCCTTTGAGACTGTGCTGGGAGACACAGCAAACCTTCTGGCAATGACAGGCACGTATTGATGTGCCATCCTGGAGAAGTTGGACTACCTGTGCCAGCTCTGTAGGGTTCAGGTATCGCCTCATGCTACCAGCAGTGACACTTACTGTTGCCAAATGTGACAAAACAGATGAGGAGGGATAAATGTCAGTGGCCTCCCTCCACCTGTTAAACCATTTAATCCTGTTTTGGGGGTCCTCTCATTGTTGCCCCTCTAGTGCACCAAAGCAGCTGAAACTAATGAACAAGCCCCTCTGCTACTTCACTGACCAGATCAATAGCCCACAAGTGTCATTGACTTGATGCTATACTCTTATTAAAAAGGGTTCCTTTATTTTTTTTGAGCAGTTTATATATATGATCATATTCCTTGAGGCTTAAACATTTAAAATATCCATGAAAAAATGTTTATAAAAAATGAATCTAAAGCCACGAAAATTTCTATCGATGTGTCCCAGTTCTTAAGAAACATTTGTTTTTACATGCGTGATGTGACGCATGACTGGGCATCGGGTTAGATGTGCAGCAACTGTCTGTAGCCCAAAGCAAAGAGGTAACAACCGAATGAAGCAGTTATAATGCGGTGTGGCAGGAAAACAATAACTAATAATAACAATAGTATAAAAACTAATAATGTTAGAACTCTCATGTCTAATGGGAGATGAGTTGGTAGTTAATATTTCTTTTGAGGTGCCCACCAGTCTATATGTGTTTGGATTTTACCAGATGTTGCATTCAGAAATGGTAGGCAGGGGTGTAAGATGCTCTCGTGCAAGTATCCCCTTGGGGACCAGGAGTCCTGTGGGAGTTTATATTTTTGATTACCAGCTTAAGTGAACGGAACATCTGCCATCTTGTATTTGAATGCTTCACGACTTTCTATGTGCACAAGCTTCTCATTTATTTTTTGCACCATGAAAGTTATGGGATTAAGACAACTGCAAGTTTCTAATTGGAGCATGTATGTCTGGCTGCACCCTGACAGATAGCCAGACAGTCAGAGAGTGATATTGGGACAGCTGGTCTGGATGGACTGAATGGTCTCCTCCCGTTTGTCAAATTTCTTATTTTCTGCTTCTGTAGAAGGCTACTGCTGGGGTTGATAAACAAGGATGGCATGTTAGCACAAGGATGGAACCATTTGGCGCAAAGACAATTTATTCCTTAGTTAAATGTTGACATCAAGAAAAAAAACCTACCCTGACCAAACCCCAGTCTACATTAATGGCTTCTTTATGGAGATTGTAAAGAGTGTCGTCAAGTTCTTCAATGTGCACATAACTGAGGACATCACATGAACAAACAATACCACATCCTTAACTAACAAGGCCCACCAGAGACTACACTTTTTGAGGGAGTCTACCGTCTCCCGTTCTCAAGTTTTACAGAGGCACTGTCTAGAGCAGTGGTGTTCAACTCCGGTGCTGGTGGGCCGCAGTGGCTGCAGGTTTTCATTCTAACTCTTTTCCTAATCAGTGACCAGTTTTCACTACTAATTAAATCCTTCTCCCTTCATTTTAATAGCACCATTTTCAAGGATTCCATCCTATGAATTGATTATTTTCTTCATTAAATGGCAGCCAAACTGAAATGAGATGAGATGCGAGCCAACAGATGACCAGCCAAGTCGGGGCTTCAAATTCCAACCCAATTCTTAATTAGGATCCCATTCTTCTTGTTAATTAAACCTGTCATTTCATTTCTGTTCTCATTCCGCCACAGTAGACATTTCCAAAACTGTTGATTTTTCTTTTTTTTCTAAGAACACCGTCAAGTTGTTTTGGTGGCCTGAGCAGACCTTCACCTTTCTTTATTTCCAGATATTGTGTGATGGGCGTGCCTCCTTATTGTTTGGCTGCTAATTAAGGAAATAAATAGAAACAATTCAGGGGTCTGGGTCATCTCAATTAAAACTAAGGCAAAAGAAGTTAATTAACAGCAACAGGTCACTACTTAAGAAGATGGTTAGAATGAAACCCTGCAGCCTCTGCGACCCTCCAGGACTGGAGTTTAACACCCCTGGTCTAGAGTGTTCTGACAGGCGGCATTATGGGCTGGCATGGCAATTGCAGCAAGTCCAACCGCAAAAAAATGAGGCCTGTGGTGAGTATTAGCTGAGTGCCTCTCCCTTCTCTGGAAGATACATTCTCCAAATACTGTGTCCGTAAGGCCTGCTGCATTGAGCGGGACCCTTCTCACCCTTCTTATGGATTTTTTATTCTTTTGCCATCTGGAAAAAAACATACTGTGACATCACAGCCAGATCTGCCAGGATGTGTGGTAGCTTATTCCCCACAGGCTGTCAGATTCCTCAACAAATTGCGGCCCTTCCGTGATCTTCCACCCTACTTTAACATCTTAGCTCATGATCTCTCCTTACAGTTTATGCCCACTTTATCTGTCACTAGCTGCATTAACTGTTGAAGATAGGAAATAGAATAAATTTAAAAATATTGACTTACATGTACCCTCAGCATTCCTAGTATGCCTTTCTTTGGTCTGAGCCTCCTCTCTCCTCTAGATTGCACTCCCATAAAGCCTGCTTCTCAGATTCTGTCATTTTGAGGAGTGGTGCTTCCTGTCTCCTGTCCACTTTATGACTACCACCAATTTCCATGCTGTGAAGACATCACGTGTATTGTAGCAAATACTTCCTGTGTTTGAAGGCGACTCTCAGTGCTCCTCCTATGCTTTTCCTCGGTATCTTGATGTATCAACATCTTTTGCCCGACACTTCCTGTCTCCATCGGGTTTGCCTGAACAACTGATGCAAATTTGACTAATTAGAGCAAGGCTGAACTGACAAATCAGATTGCTCTGAGGGACCGGACATGCACACAGTCAGTAGCGTATTATTATATAGTAGATTGATCACTGCATTGATATGTGGAACTTGCATTTACTGGGTGATTATAAGGCATGCTGCCAATTCAAAGACTTCAGGGTGTTGGATGGTTTTGTCTGTTTGTGCTCACTGTCGTGTCTTATTTGCACTATGAGTACACTGTGGGTCCTGAGCATCATCATTTTATCTGTCTGTATGCTTATATATGGCTGAGATGACAATAAAATTCATCTTTGGTATCTTTGACTTATGACCATAACAATAAGAATTAAATAAGTCAATATACACTGCCTGCCAAAAAATTTAAAAATAGTAATCATTTGAATTTAAATAAAAAAATACTTAAGAGTCAATGATTGGATTATTATCATAGTGATTAACTAGGGGGCTTTGCCCCCTGCTCGCTTCACTTACCAAACCCACGGCCTGCGCTAAGTGCCAGCCACTTCACGTCTCTGCCGCTCGCGTATGTGGATTTCACTTTCTCCAAACAACAAATCTTTTAATTCTTGTGGATATGCCTCTTCATTGGGAAGAAACACTACTTTTCCCTGATGGCAACATGATTTAGAATATCTACAAGTCTCCAACTTAAAGTTTAACACTAGAATTACCAGAGCCTACGAGAAAAGTCATAAATCCGGCCCATCTTAAATCCGTTCGCACCTCTCCATCAGCGTCTTTTGTCCTGTAAATGTGCCAATTAAGACAAGCAGCAAGCAGCCAGCAATTTCATCCCCCCACAGTCAGTTCACACTCTAACACCCCCCGCATCTCCTGATCTGACTCCAAGTAACAGCGCCAGCGTAAATTCACACCCGATCTGACGCTGTTCGTTTTCAAATAATATTGCATTAGATCGATCATGTTTTCTGATTAATTTTATACCCAATGTCCCATATATTTGTCTCTTTCTTTTTTTTCTCTGTGCTGCGTCGACATTGTGCACCAGAAGGCGTGAGCTTATTCAGTGCAGCAGGAACACTCAATAAAACTGAATAAAAAAAAATAAAGTGACGGGGAAATTCGAAGTCAGATTCAGCAGCGTGTGTCAGCTTTTATCCCTTCAGATCAGAGATTGTCCAGTTCCATTGCCTCAAAACACCACTCACATGTCCAGTTACTCCCAGTTTCAAATAAAAACTAATAGCGTCAGATCCCTAGGGCGGTGTATGTATCATGATCGTGACAGAGAATAAAAATGAAAAAAAAGGTAAATTTTACAAATACAATGCTATAAATGTACACGGTCTGTTACAGATGCAAACCAAATGTATGTGTGTACTGTATAATATTAACAATAAGAGCAGCTCACTACTCAAAATAGTAAATATAGGAGACAGTCTGGATCGAACCGGAGACTCTTAATTACAAGTCAGCAAATCTTACCGCTACGCCACGGAAGCTGTTGTATTGTCCTTGACCCTTTTGTGAAAGTGTTTATTTGATCTTTGGTCTTCAGGCTTCACACATTCTATAGTTTACACCTACATTTTTTAACATTTATTACTAAAATATGAAAAAGATTCTGTTTTAACAATGTGTTTACACAGATTACTGTAGAAACAGAACACACATGAAATGCATGTGTTCCAAATAATAATCTATTATTTCCACTCTAAAACTCCAGCAGTTCACTCATTCCCAGACAATCAAACAAGGCATGAGCTGGGAGAATGTTGTGAACGTTCTGCGATTGTGTGGGGATGGAATAGCTGGCTGCTTGCTGCTTGTCTTAATCAGCACATTTACAGGACAAAAGACGCTGATGGAGAGGTGTGAATGGATTTAATGTGGGACGGATTTACGAGTTTTCTCATAGGCTCTGGTAATTCTAGTGTTAAAGCCAAACAATATCTACATACTTCTGTCATATCACCAATGTCCATATATTTGATCTCTTTTCGCTTTTACCTTTTCATCAATATCACATTGAATTTTGATTCTGTGTTTGGAATTACATTGTGTCAACGCAACGTTTAACTGCCCGTGAGTGAATACCATTTCCTTCTTTCTACACGAACTGTGTCTGACAATAGCAGTCACACAAATGAGAAATCATTGAACCGTGTGTGTGGTTGTAAATGTTTTAGATGTGGACAGGACTTTTCCAAATCTCTTTACATAAGCTCTTGTCTCGCAAGGCTTGAAATTTTCTCTCGCGGGATTTCACTTTCACCAAACAATAAATCTTTTAATTCTCATGGATACGCCTTTTCATTGGGAAGAAACACTACTTTTCCCTGATGGAAACAGGAATTAGACGATCTACAAGTCTCCAACTTAAAGTTTAAATCCAAACAATATATTCAATCTCTTTTCGCTGTTCCGTTATTTCACCGAGTAATAATTTCCGTTTTTTTGCGCTAATGCAATCTTTACTATCCTTTTTTGAGACTTTCAAATCTTCATACTTCCATTATCTCTAACCTGCTCTGCATGTGTACCACACCACCATTTTTGAATTATTTATGACATTTTGCTGTTTGTCTTTTATTTCCAGCCCAGGGTATGGTTAAATCTCTTGGCACAAAGACTCATCTTGCGGGACATTAAAGTATCTCTCTGAAAAAGTCACGTCTCATCCCAGGCGAAAAAGTCTCGTCTCCTCCCAGGATTTTTTTATTATAATAGGGAGATATTTATTAGCTGGCTACAATTCCTTTAACTTGAACTGATTCAGTGTGTAACTTTTGCTCTGTACTTGTACTGTTACCATTGTACTATTGTATTGTATTGAAGATTACTTGTGTTCTGTTCTCTGTATTGCATTGACACTCACTACATGCCCAATCGACCTGGAAAAGGGTCTCTCTCTCCCACACTAAATTGCCTTTCCTAAGATTTCTTCCATTTTTTTCCCTATAAGGGTTTATTTTTGGGGGGGGGGGGG
>JANRMT010062796.1:105120198-105155112 GCA_026402145.1 Polypterus bichir lapradei | reverse complement strand
GGACTTTGATATTTATAAACTGTTACTAACCCTCCCCTATTCTGTTGTTCTTCTCAGTACTCTCTTGGTGACACTGCTCTACTGCCAGATTGTTTGCCTGCCTATTGGAACATCATTTAAGATAAAGGAGTACAGGAATCATCGGGTAGAAGAGTTCTTTCATCTGATTGGCCAGTCCAGCATTGACTCAGCTGTAGAATGGCTAACAGGGGGAGACGGCTAGTTGGATGAGGCCTCCTGGACTCTGACTGTGTCTTTCTTATCTCTGACTTCTTTTCTACAATCTGCCTGGGGTTCTACAATGCAATGATGGGCAGATGTTGTTTTTCATTTATGTTCATTAGTTTCTACTTTGTTTTTGATGTATTTGAACACTTCTGTATCCTCATGTGTGATAGTTCTGTTTTTAGTGGGGGGTATTCTCTGTTTTTGCTTTTTGTTGAGATTTGTTGTGGCATTCTTGATGCGGACTGCTGTACAAGAACAAAGTCATTTGTACAGTTGTATTGGATTTCCGAGGTGCGCACATTCCTAAAAAAATAGCACAATGAGCATTGATCTTCATATTTTCTTTTCAGGTCTGGTTAGCTGCTCCACTAAATAGGATAAAAATAACAAAATAGGATGTGCTCTCCTTCACATTCTGTTGCCTGATGATAGAGATAAACGGCTTCCTGGTAGAGTGCTTGACCTCAGACAGTGAGGGCTTCTTTTCTTCTCAGCGTGTCCGTTCCATTCGAGCCTCTCAACACTCTCCCTTTTACAGAATCCATTCCTCTGTGGTGAGGTTCTTACTAATGCCACATGTCCTTGGTGAATCTGAGCCACAGCAGCAATTTAAATTGGTCCGCTTCAATGAGCTCTCAGGACGCATAAGCACAGAAAGCAACCGTCTTAGAAAGTTGAGCTGAATAAGTACTACATTGGCTCCTTCCATTTTTTTTTTCACCTACAAGGGTTTTTTGGGAGTTTTTTATCTTGTCTTCTTCAAGGTTGAAAAGCAGAGCCTGTTAAAGCCTATTGAGGTATTCCTTTTGTTATTTTTGGCTATACAACAAATAAATTGTTGTTGTATGAGTTCTGTTTGTGAGGGTTGTGGAATAGCAGGGGCGCAATACCGGGGAGACACAAATGCAGCACACAACACACTTTTATTCACACACGTGGAGCACAGCACTGTAGAAAGCACCAGAATACAGTTCAGATCACAGTCTGTTTCTTCTCTTCGCCTCCCTCCCACTTTCTCTTTCTCCACCTCCATTCCTATCCTGACAAGCTTCATCCATCTCCTCCTGACTCTAGCTCCCCAAGTAGTGGCTCCTTTTATAGGACAACCAGAAGCACTGTGGGTATGACAAGAGTGATGCCAAGAAGGGCTCCAGGCGCCCCCTGGCGGTGAGCACAGGCCCCAGCAGGGTTGAGCGTCCATGCTCCAAACCCGTGACCCCACTGCTACCCGGAGGGGGGGCTGCCCTCTACCGTTCCTTTACTTTCCTTTACTTTAACATGGCTTTCTGATAACTTTAATCCTGATACTCTGTATATTCAATTCAGTATAATAACTATTCATGGTGGCTCTAAAATCCATACTAACCCCTACTCTCCCTTCTGTTTCTTTTCCCAGCTTTCTGTGGTGGCGATCTGTGCCACCACCACCTAATCAAAGCACCGTGATCTTCCTACATTGATGGATTAACGGCCAGAAGTCTACACGACCATCATCATCAAGTCCTTCCAAGAGAACCCTAAATACAAAGAGGACTGTTTCATTTATGTTAGATAGAATACCCAGAGGGGACTGGGCGGTCCCGTGGCCTGGAACCCCTGCAGATTTTTTCTCTCCAGTCGTCTGGAGTTTTTTTTTTGTTTTTTCTGTCCTCCCTGGCCATCGGACCTTACTCTTATTCTATGTTAATTAGTGTTGTCTTATTCTAATTCTTACTTTGTCTTTTATTTCTCTTTTCTTCATCATGTAAAGCACTTTGAGCTACATTATTTGTATGAAAATGTGCTATATAAATAAATGTTGTTGATTCCATTCTGAACAAATTCTACCCCCCGGTCTTTCCATGATCGAGGCATCCCAGCCGGGTAAGGGCCCTGGCCATCCTTCACAGGGTATGAAATGATGTTGCCGTCTTGTGCTAAACCTTTTAACACTAGGAGAGCCACGGCCCACATATGTTGCTGTTCTGTTTTCAAATCTTTGATTATATCACAGAACATGGCGGCGGAGAGAGGCGACAAATTGCGTGCTGCTCTTCGCAGACTTTTCGTTTTTGTGTCTGTATTTTTGATGTTGTCACTGTTTGTACTGCCTGTTCACTGTTTTATTAAGTACGAACGTACAACATTGGTAAACGTCGGAGCAACAAAGGCACAAGTCACTGCTTTTGAAGTTATCGACCAGGGGCTGCTCACCACAATAACTTGAGTCCAAGGATGGCGGACGCGACCCATCCGACCACGCCCGGAGGACGTGAAGGAGAAAACGTGGCCAGTGTGCTGGGATGCAAACGAGGACAAAACACTGAGGACTGCGATATCCACTGCCTAGCATTTTCCTGGCCAATTCCCAGTCTCTGGACAACAAGCTAGATGATCTCCTTGGTAGACTTCGTTTTCAGCGAGATCTGCGTGACTGTTGTGTTTTCTGTCTCACAGAAACATGGCTCACTGCCTGCACACCGGATTTGGCTGTCCAGCCAGATGGCTTCTTTATCCACCGCGCTGATCAGTCGGTCTCTTCTGGGAAAAAGAGAGGTGGCGGGATATGCTTCCTCAACAACAACGCATGGTGTACAGATGTGGAAGTCATTTCACAAAGCTGTTCACCAGACTTGGAGTGTCTGATCATCAAATTCCGGGTGCTTTACCTGCCTAGGCAGTTTACAGCTGTACACATGGCGGCTGTTTACATCCCCCCGCAAGCAAACACCAGCACTGCATTTAAGGAACTGTATGGCCTCATTACGGACTGTGAAAACACACACCCCTAAGGTCTGGTTATCATCACCGGGGACTTCAACAAAGCAAGCTTCAGGTCTGTTTACTCCAAATACTACCAACACGTCTCCTGTCCCACCAGGGATGCTAATACGTTGGACCACTGCTACACCGCACACAAAAACGCGTATCACACGCTCCCACGGCTGAACCTCGGGCAGTCAGACCACCGCTCTGTGCTGCTCCTCCCTGTTTACAAGCAGCAGTTGAAGCGCGCAGAGCCGGTCTTGTGAGAGGTGCACTGTTGGAACCCAGAAGCGGAGGAGAAACTTAGGGACTGCTTTGAATCTGTGGATTGGGATGTTTTCAAAGAGTCCTCTGAAAATCTGGACGAGTATGCCGCAGTTGTCACAGGCTTCATCAGGAAATGTGTGGATGACTGCGCACCGACAAAGTCTGTAGCCAACCAGAAGCCCTGGATGTGTGCTGAAGTACGCCGGCGGATCCATGAGCGCAGCAGTGCTTTTCACTCTGGAGATACACAGGCATACAAAATGAGCAGGTATGATCTCCGAAAAGCCATTAAATACGCAAAGCGCCAGTACGCCCACAAACTGGACTCTCAATTTAACAGCACAGCAGATGCTCGTTGGGTGTGGAAGGGTATTCAGCTGATCACCGACTACAAACCTCAGACACACGCAGCCACAGCTACCGCCGCTTCACTCCCAGATGAGTTGAACGTGTCTTTCACTCGCTTCGAGCTCCTTAACAAGGACAGTCCTGTGCGACCCCCAGCAGCACCGCAAGACTCCAGCACTGAGGCTCTCCGAGGATGACGTGACGAAGACTTTTTCCTGACTCAGCATCCGCAAAGCACCCGGCCCAGATGGAGTCTCAGGTTGTGTTTTAAAAAGGTTGCGGCCAGCTAGCTGCTGTCTTTACTGTTATTTTTAACACATCTCTGAGAGTTTCATCTGTCCCCACCTGCTTCAAGCACACAGCCATCATCCCTGTCCCAAAGAAAAATAAAGTAGACTGCCCTAATGATTACCGCCCAGTAGCACTTACTCCCATTGCCATGAAGTGCTTTGAGAGGCTGGTGCTAGAACACATCAAGGACATCATCCCTGACAGTCTGGACCCCCTCTAGTTTGCCTACCATTGCAACAGGTCTACGCAGGATGCCATCTCCATAACACTTCACACCACCCTGTCTCATCTAGAGAACAAGAACTATTATGCCAGGCTGCTGTTTGTGGACTACAGCTCTGCATTGATCACCATCATTCCTTCCCAGCTCATCGCTAAACTCCTGGATATGGAGCTTAGCTCTTCACTGTGCAAAAGTGGTACTGGACTTCCTCACTTGCAGACCTCAGCAAGTGTGTATTGGTGGAAAAACCTCCTCCTCTATCATCACCATCAATGCTGGCACCCCGCAGGGCAGCGTGCTGAGCCCCCTGCTTTACTCTCTCTACACCCATGACTGCGTAGCTAAGTACATCTCTAACACCATCCTCAATTTTGCTGATGATTCCACTGTAATAGGTCTGATCAGCGAGGACGATGAGACGGCCTACAGGGAGGAGGTCAGACTCCTGTCAGAATGGTGTTAGGACAATAACCTCACCCTCAACGTTAGCAAAACTAAGGAGATGATTGTGGATTTCTGCAAACAGGCAACAGAGCACAGCCCCATCTACATCGGAGGTGAGGCTGTGGAGCAGGTCAGCAGCTTTAGGTTCCTCGGAGTCACCCTCACTGATGACCTTAAATGGTCAAGTCACACTGTGGCAGTAGTCAGGAAAGCCCAACAACGCCTCTACTTCCTCAGGAGACTGAGTAAAGCCCGGATGTCCCCCACAACCCTGTGCAGATTCTACAGGTGTACTGTGGAAATCATCCTGACAGGAGGCATCACATCCTGGTACAGCAACTGCTCAGTTCAGGACTGCAGAGCTCTGCAGCGTGTGGTGAACACAGCACAGCAGATCACAGGCACACAGCTCCCTGGCAATCCATGACATCCACACTACACGTTGTCTCAGGAAAGTGAATCATATCAGGCGGTATCCCAGCCACCCTCCAATCTCACTTTTCACCTTCCTCCCATCGGGGAAGTGACTAAAGTCCATTCAGACACACACCTCCAGGTAGAGGAACAGTTTCTACCCAACTGCAATCAAGCTCATGAACAATCAGTAACCTTGTGTCACCTCCACTGCTACCTGCACATATACTTCTGCCACTGTCTCTATTTATTCCTATGGTTCTAGTGTTTATTTATTTACTTATTTATATTCATTTATTTATTGTGTGTGTTTTTTTATGTTCACTGTCTGCAGGGGCACATGCAAGCAAGCATTTCATTGTACATGGTACTTGTATTTGTACACATGACAATAAAGAATTGAAAATGAAATTGATCAGTGTGCACATCATGCTTCTGTCCCTCCATGACTTTTCCTTATTTGTTGAACTTCTATTCTAAAATTCTATTATAAAATGTGATTAAGTATATTTTTCTTTGCTTTCTTTATTTGAAAGACCCCCCCCTCCCCCCCCATTACTGCCACAAGCAAGGCGCATTGAATGTTTGTACCCCAGATGAGAATCACTGCGTCTCTCCTCTGGCTGCACTTGATTGCATTTGCATTTTTAGCACAACAAATGTGTCCCTGTCGTCTACATCACTGAACGATGTTTCCCAGATGTGAATTTCTGTCTGTCTTCTTATATAATGTGCTACCGTGGCTGTCCGTTTGTCTGTCCTGGATTTTAAATCACCTGGATCTCGCAAATCGTTTCACCTATTGACCTGAAATTTGGTGCACATATACTACGTGACGTCTACTATCCGCTTTCGCAGTGATGATTTTTATTCCACTTTTTATTTTTATTTTACTTTATTGTAGAATCAACTCTCGGCAGCGGCCAGCAGGGCGGCCATGCAACACATGCGTATGGGCGCCATTCTCATCCCTCCCACCTTCACCATCACTTCCCCTACCTCTTCATATCTTAAATCATTCTTGAGGCAGATTGAACACTTAAGTGCCAGCTTAAGTGAAAAATTAAGAATTGCAACACAAAAACTGACTTAATCAGTTTTATCGCAAAAAGATGCCAACGGAAGAAGAGAAGAAGCGGGCCGCTACAGTGGATAAAACAAGCTGCTCACAAAGCAGCAAGCGCATCAACCTCTGAGCAAACGAATGCTAAACATACAGAGAAAGAGGATGAAAACTATAAGTGAAGTGCATTCACTACATGTTATCGTGGAGTCTGCCGTTACAGGCATAAAATAATTGATGAAAATTGTTACACCTATAATTATTCTGCTTCAATACACACAATGCAAAAATGTTGATGCTCCAGTTATGTCAGTTGGGCTCAGTATGACTATAAACTATCCTGAAATGTTTTTCACATGAAGTTCACAGCCATCATGATTTCTATGTGGGAAAAGGAGAAGACACTTAGTGGCACATAGTGGACAGAGCGATCAAGCAGTGAGTGAGACGCGGTGGATGGTGGCACACTTGCAAAGTTTTTAGACATCTGCAAAGAATGCAAATGCAAGAATAAATGATGGTAACACTCCATCGATCTGACCTTTATGAGATGGTCGCCAGACAGGGGTCTCTTCTCAGTAAAAGACACATGGAAGCACATTTGGAGTTTGCAAAAAGGCAGCTAAAGGACACTAGGACTGTTAGAAATAAGATTATGTGGCCTGAGGATTCCAAAATTGGTGTCATGTCTGTAAAAAACCCGGCACTATTCATCACCAGTACAAAAAGGTAAAGCATGGAGGTAGCAGCATCGTTACTTTTGGTTTATTTTTAGCGGCAGGGACTGGGGGAATAGTCAGAGCCATGGGAAAGCTAAACAGAAAAGTACAGCTAGATCCCTTTTGACGATGTGGGTTCTGCTCCATGCTCCCATCTCCCTTTTGGGAGCCTCTTGAAACCCACGCCATAAGTAATGCAATTGGATGAGCTGGACAATGAGGACACCAACAAAGCAAAGGGGAAAGGTGCAAAGAGCAGAAGTGCTTTTATTTAAAACAGTCAAAAGCAAAAAATGTTCAAAACAAGTGGAGTGCTTCTGAAAGTCAATAAATAAATACATAATCCATTAAAAACAATTAAAATGTGAAGCTTAAAATCTAATAAATAAATCCATTAAAATGAGGTTAAAACAATGGCTAGAAGCAGTCTGTTAAAAACAAAACCCGGTGCCTTCTTTAACTGGTGGCTCCCCTGCTTCTCCAATCTGGGCCATGCACCAGGGGAGTCGTCCTAACTGCAACTGACCTTCTCCTACTGGTCTGGTGGCCTTTCAGTCCCTGGCACCGTAGGACTCTCACCAGATGGAAACTTGGGTTCTCCAGTGACCAGGGTGCTCATGCTGAGGCTTCCACCTCCCAAGCCTCCGACTCCCGCTGTCTTCCGCAGCTGTCCTCGATCGTTGTCACTCCTGCTCCTCAGCAGGAGTGACCCAATCCATTTGCCCCCAGGTACTGGCCAAACATCCCACTAGGGCTCACTTCTCCCAGCTGCCTCTCCTTCTTGCAGTGAGCCTGCTCTCGCTCATTCGCACCGGCTCCTTTGCTTCCTGCCTTTTCTCCTTTTTAACCTCGGTCCTTTTCTTTTGTCATCTTTTCTTCCTCTTCCTCTAACCTCCATTCACTTTTCTGATCTTTCTTTTTTCTCCCCTCCGCACTCGCACTCCTACTATAGATAATGGGAACGTGGCACAGGTGTGGCGATTAGCAGCTCCCGGCATCAATTACTGATACGGACGATTCCTCACTTGTGCACTTAAGCGAGGAAACACCCGCACTGCATCGCGTCCGAGAACCGCTCCGGCCACACTACCAAGTCACCTCTATAAGCCACGAATGTGGCGATTATTTATTTAAAAACTGGCCTTTTCTTCTAAGCCGCAGACCCCCTATACCACATCCCTAATGAAAACCCGATCATGAGCAAGCTGGGCAACAGGGCTATGACCCTAAGCACAAAACAACCACAATACAGGACAACTCTGGAAATGTCTCTGAGTGGTCAGCCAAAGCCCAAGCTTGAAAGCCATCATACATTTCTAGAAAGAATCTGAAAATAGCTGTCTACCACCAAGGGTCTCTATCCAACCTGACAGAACTTGACAGGATCCTCAGGAAAGAATGGCAGAATATCTCCAAATCCAGGTGAGCGAAGCTTGTCGTGTTAAACACAAGAAGATTCCAGGCTGGAATCACTGCCAATGGGGCTGTAATGAAGTACCAAGTAAAGGGTCTTGAGACTTGTGTCGGTGGGGTATTTGAATTTGTATTGATAAAAAAATGGGCAAAATTTCTATTTTGCTTTGTCATTCTGGGGTATTGAATATTGCTTGATGTGGGAAAAATATTAATTTAAAGAATTTTAGCAAACACCTGCAATTTAACAAATTGTGAAAAGTGAAGGGAACTGTGATGAGACGCATTTAGGTGTGTGGCAATGTGCAATTTTAATTAAAAACATTGGGGTTTGGGCTTCATAGGTGTACATGTTTAATGGGGAGATTAGTGCTGATCATGCTGGCATGTGAAGGTGTAATTGATTCCAATTTCCTCATTGATTCTCAAAGGATCGTAATTAGAACTCCCAACTGCTCCCATGGAAGTAAAAAGAAGAGACTGATTGAAAGAAAGAGACAGAGGTTAAAATGAAATTAAGGAAGATGGAGAGGGCAGGACCATGAGGGTGCTGGGGCTGATGGGGAGTGTGGTCCTGTGGTGATCATGTGGCCAACACTTGAGGGACAGACAGGTGATGTTCCTGCTGTTTGGGGTGATCTGAGTAGGCTCCCATAGAGTGTGATGGTGGCTGGAGACAGCAGCAGGGCTTTCAAGGGTCCCTGGGACACCGAGGGATGGCAACAAGAGACATGCACCAGGATTTAAAGGTTCACGTAGTCTGTCGGCCAGCGTCTCCTCAATAATGGTGAGCTGAGGAGATGTCTATGTTTTGATCGTTCATGACTGTTTCTAGAGGACGGATTGCTGCCTGGGACTTTAACCTCATTTTACAGATTTATTCACTTTTTGACTTTTAACCTTCCACATCGCCTGTTTTTATGAATGGATTATTTATTTATTGGACTGTGCACTGCACTTCTGCCCTTTCTTTGGTTTTTGAACTTTTTGAAAATAACAGTGTGATTGCACATACTCTTGTCGTTAAGTATTTTCATTGCCCTGGCTCATCTCAGTTCATGACTATCAGCGGATGTGGGTTCAAGGATTAAGGCAGCTGCAGCCAACCCGGACCATCATAGGTTCGGAATACTTTATGAATCCACTGTATCTCTACTTCTTAGTGGGCTTGTCGTAAGAGGTCAGTGGCAAAGTGCAATTTGAATAAATAAGCACGAGTCCCAGAGCGTCCAGTCTCTGAATGGGTGCATGTGTGAGCGTGAGCGTGCACGGACCCCTCTGAGGTTTGATTGGGGTCTTTGGCTGATCACGTATTCACTTGCAAATGTGAGCATTTCAGTCAAATGATTCCTTCACAACAGGGGGAGGACAGCACCTCTATCCAATTGGTGTTATAAAGAGACCCTGCAGGGCAGAGAAGGGGGAGAACAGAGAAAAAAAGAACAAAAAGAGAGAAAATAAGGAGTGGAGGTTAAGGGAAGAAATAGAGAGCGATAGAGAGGCAGGACCAAGGAGGAAGCCATGTGAGAGAATGGAAGCAGACAATCAGGAAGACGGCCCAGCAGAAAGCTCATGGCTGGTGCTTGAGGGGCAGGGGTCGCTCCTCCTGAGTGATTTTTGGGGATCAGGAGTGATTGACCGCTCCTGCGTAAGGATGAGGAGTGGCAGTAGGAGTCAGAGGATCAAGGCTCGGTGCGACGCCCTGCCGGGAGTCTCTGACTGGCAGTGGACTTTAGACCCATCTCTAACCTGCCTTTCTTAAGCAAAGTTCTGGAGAAAACAGTCATTATGCAGTTAAATGACCACCTAAATAAACATGCTATTCTTGATAAATTTCAGTCGGGTTTTAGAATAAATCATAGCACAGAAACTGCACTCGTTAAAGTAGTAAATGATTTGCGAGTGAACGCAGACAGAGGCCAGATATCTGTTCTCATCCTCTTAGATCTGAGTGCTGCATTTGACACCATTGATCATAATATTCTTAGAAATCGCCTTAGTCAATGGGTGGGCCTCTCTGGCAGTGTCTTAAATTGGTTTGAATCCTACCTGACAGGGAGAAAATGTTTTGTTAGTTGTGGTAATTACAACTCAAAGACACATGATATCCGATATGGTGTTCCACAAGGCTCTATCCTGGGTCCGCTGTTATTCTCAATCTACATGCTTCCGTTAGGTCAGATTATCTCAGGGCACAACGTGAGCTACCACAGCTATGCTGATGACACACAGCTGTATTTATCAATAGCACCTGATGACCCCGATTCTATTGACTCACTAACACAATGTCTGACTTGTATCTCAGAATGGATGAATAGTAACTTACTCAAGTTAAATAAAGAGAAAACTAAAATCTTAGTGATTGGCAATAATGGATACAATGAGGCTATTAGAAATAAACTGGATACATTAGGATTAAAAGTCAAGACGGAGGTAAAAAGCTTAGGGGTAACTGTTGACTGTAATCTGAATTTTAAATCGCATATTAATCAGATCACTAGGACAGCATTTTTTCACTTAAGAAACATAAGTAAAGTTAGACCTCTTATATCACTGAAAGATGCTGAGAAATTAGTTCACACGTTTGTTTTCAGTCGACTACATTACTGTAACGCACTCCTCTCAGGACTACCCAAGAAAGACATAAATCGTTTGCAACGAGTGCAGAATGCAGCTGCTAGAATCCTAACTAGGAAAAGAAAATCCGAACACATTTCTCCAGTTCTGATGTCACTACACTGGTTACCTGTGTCATTCAGGATTGACTTTAAAATTCTGCTTATGGTTTATAAAGCCTTAAATAATCTCGCCCCTTCTTATATATCGGAGTGTCTGACACCTTATATTCCAAATCGTAACCTCAGATCCTCAAATGAGTGTCTCCTTAGAATTCCAAGAACAAAACTTAAAAGAAGTGGTGAGGCGGCCTTCTGCTGCTATGCACCTAAAATCTGGAATAGCCTGCCAATAGGAATTCGCCAGGCAAATACAGTGGAGCACTTTAAAAAACTGCTGAAAACATATTACTTTAACATGGCCTTTCTATAACTTCAATTTAACTTAATTTAACTTAATCCTGATACTCTATATGTTCAATTTCCTCATAATAACTATTCAGGGTAGCTCTACAATCCGTACTGACCCCTACTCTCTTTTCTGTTTCTTTTTCCGGTTTCTTTGTGGTGGTGGCCTGCGCCACCTCCACCTACTCAAAGCTTCATGATGCTCCAACAATGATGGATGGACTAAAAGGCAGAATTCTACATGACCATCATCATCAAGCCTTTCCGTGAGAACCCTAAATCCAAAGAGGACTGTTTCATTTATGTTAGGTAGAATGCCCAGAGGGGACTGGGCGGTCTCATGGTCTGGAATCCCTACAGATTTTATTTTTTTTTCTCCAGCCGTCTGGAGTTTTTATTTTGTTTTTTCTGTCCCCCCTGGCCATTGGACCTTACTCTTATTCGATGTTAATTAATGCTGATTTATTTTGTTTTCATATTGTGTTTTTTATTTTTCTATTCTTTATTATGTAAAGCACTTTGAGCTACTGTTTGTATGAATATGTGCTATATAAATAAATGTTGTTGTTGTTGTGTTACACTTGACTTCGCATGTTGGTGGACATCTGCTCTGGCTGCTGAGATCTCATCTGGGGTAAACGGAAGAAACATCAGATTTTAGGAGGAGGCACTGGGGCTCTTGGATTTTATAAAGGATAGATGCTGCCTGGGATTTTCTCCTCATTTTATGTAGTGAGAAGTCAAGTAAAATGACCCCTTTTATTGGCTAACTAAAAAGATTACAATATACAAGCTTTTGAGGCAACTCAGGCTCCTTCTTCAGGCGAGATGTAAATATATTTATTGGATAATTAACCTCTGTTTGAGTGTCTGGGCTTGCGAGTGTCCTGGTAAAAGCCAAGAGCCAGGCCTTTAATGACCTCTTGGGCACAGCCGTCAGCAGTGTCGACCTCGTCATTGAGAGGTTTACTTACCTCGGCAGTGACATTCATGACTCTGGTGACTCTTCCTATAAAGTCAGTAGAAGGATTGGGAGAGTATGGGGGGTCATGAGGCTCGCTGGAAAGGGGTATGTGGCGCTTCCGATACCTCTGCAAAAGGACAAAGGTCCAAGTCTTTAGAGTTCTGGTGCTTCCTGTCTTGCTATATGGTTGCGACACATGGACGCTATCCAGAGACTGAGACAAATTCTTGACTCCTTCAGTATCTCTTCGGAGAATCCTGGGTTACTGCTGGTTTGACTTTGTGTCGAATGAGCAGTTGCTCATGGAGTCCAGAGTGAGGCACATTACCTCCATTGTGAGGGAACGTCAGTTACAACACTATGGCCATGTGGTGCGATTCCCAGAGGGTGATCCAGCTCACAGGGTCCTCATTGCTGAGGGGTCGTTCACGTAACACCTGGCTGTGTCAGATGAATGGTGATTTCTGGATGGCGGGACTGAACCGCGTATCTATCTGGGGGATTGCCAATCGGGATCCTGAGCTTTTCATTGTGTAGTGGGTGCGGCAACGTTGCTGTAGCCAGTGCAGACTCCCCAACCTGACCTGGTAACTTGTTTTTATGGATTATCTATTTAGTTATTGAAGATCTGATGCACTCCACTTCTCAACACTTTGTCTGATTGTTGTTTTAAATGAGAGAACCCAAACCTTTGCACCAACCCTTTGCTGACTGTGTGTGTCCTCATTTGTCCGGCTCATTCTCTGGTACTTTATCAGTGTTTTGGGTTCAACTTGGCTCCCGGAAACAACTTTAGGAGTGTGAAGCCAACCTGGACCATCACAGGGCTCACTTCATTAGAGCCCGCAACACGGATACCTTGAGTAGCGGTAATGGATGCTGATTAACCATCTAATGTGTTAGTATTTTTGCTTACAGTTAAGAATATTTCCTGACAAAAGCTTTTCTTTTGCCAAAAATACGACAGATAATCTTTAAGAGGAACGACACATCTGTCTTAAAGAGTACACAGCGGAATTCTTTTTGTCAACTGTTCAGAGCTGACAGACAGTTAGGTCATGTTGAACCGAGTCGACAAGTTTAATTTGTGAATTTTTACCATAAACTTACTAGAGAAACTTGTAGGGTGATCAAAGTGTCTTGTTGCCAGCTAAGAAAGGAAATCATGTGGAAAAGACATTGGTTTAGAGACATGAGGAAACAGAACGACTCAAAGATTTGTACCTTGGGATAACCCTCAGTTGACACTTCTCAGTTTTGTGCTTTTGTTTAATGTCATTCCTTTTCTTTTTTTCTTTATTCTCTTCATAATAAATGACAGCATGGGCCATAGTTGTCACAGTACAATCATTGTAACAATCAAGGGCAAAAATGAGGCTTTTTGTGCTCACATACTTTGAGTCGGTAAAGTTGTTGTTTAGGAGGAAAATGTTTAGTATTTAGGGACAAGACCCACTTTTACAATATGGAGGATGGCCCAGCTGGGACGCCCCTTCATTACATGTTCAGGGGGAGCAGCCATGGACTGTGCAATACCTCCCCCTGGACTCCAGATGGCAGTCCCCCTGGGTTGGAGCGGTGCCTCGGTTTCCCGCAGGGCTCCATGGGAATTGGAGTTGGGTGCAGTCCTGTTGGGTCCCGCAGGGTCCGCCAGGGGGTGCTGCAGCTTGGAATCCTGAGTCTATATGGGCAGTGTATTCGTCACTGGACTATAAAATGGGCCAGCAGCCACCACTCAATGGCCAGAGTCGGGAGGAGGAGGATGAAGCTTGGAGGAGGAGTGGTGGTGCCAAAAGAAGAGTGTTTGTGCTTGTGTTTTGGGTGTTTTGTCTACTTGGGACTGTGTTGTGCATGTGGGGTTCACGGGGAAGACGTGCCCAACAGGTGAAGAAAAATAAAAGTTCTTGGTTTTTATACGTGCCTCTGGTGTGAGTCTGTGTCTGGTCAGGCTCCAATAGAGCGCCTTGTTACAACTTGAAGGGACCAATGTAGGGACCATAACCAAAATATCATACACACAGCTATGATTTAATGGACCAAAAGAATTCAGCGACTGGGCTGTTATGAGTAATAAGGTGAATTCACGCTTCAAGTTGAGCGATGGGTTTGTAAAGAATTCCAGTGGGTTAAACTTCACAAAGCTGCAGGACCAGATTGACTACAACCACAAGCGCTCAATATCGGTGCCTCAGAGCTATCTGGAGTTTTCACTCAACTCTTTGCTAAAACAGGCAGCCATCCCACAGATTTTCAATAAAGAACACCATTGTTCCTGGGCTGAAAGGGCCCAGAGTAATATGTCTGAATGATTACCACTTACTTGCACTGTCACACATCCACAGCATCATTCCTGCCTGTCTGGACCCTCTGCAGTTTGCTTTCCAGCCAACCGGATCTGTGGATGATGACGTATCACAGACCCTCCACACTGCTCTTCATGTTATTGTGCACTTATGGGGTATATTGATAAGGGGGATGAGACTGAGGAGTGGAATCAGGAGGAGAACTTTGTTTCCTGGGGCAGGAAACCTAACATCAGCAAAACCAAGGAACTGCCTATTGACTTTGACTGTGTTCGGTCACTATTCAGGGAGTGGATGGAAAGGTGGTCCTCTTCTACAAGTACTTGGGCGTACACATTAATGACAGGTTGGACTGCTCTCAGAACACAGAGGAACTGTAGAAGAAAGGGCAGAGCAGGCTCTTTTTCTTTACGAGACTGCATTCCTTTCATGTAGGAAATGACATCCTTCACATCTTCTACAACTCTGTGATGGCCAGTGACATTTTCTATGTTATTGTATACTGGGCTGGTACCATCACTTCAAAAGAGCTAATAAAAAAGTACAGGATCTGTTAAAGGATACCTTCAGGACCCCATGGAGGAGAGAATGAAGACAAAACTGATAGCCATTATGGACAATGCTGCCCATCCTCTCTCTGACACACCAACACTGAGGACTTTCAGCCAATCAATTATTCAGCAGAAGTGTGTCAAGAAATGCAATGGGGGTCTCCTAGATAGATAGATAGATAGATAGATAGATAGATAGATAGATAGATAGATAGATAGATAGATAGATAGATAGATAGATCTTTATTGTCATTGTCACTTTTACAAAGGAACAACGAAATTGAAGGTGCAGTCGACTCAGTGTGAGGCATAAGAGTTAAAAAGACAAGAAGAGAGAAAATAATAACAAACCAAATGGTAATAAAAGTACTTTACAAAATATACAAATTGCACTGGTTGACTAGACGTCTATATTGCACATCAGGAGAGAATGATATGGAGCAGTTTTATTCTGAGTTTGGGGCCATGGTTTGTTTTGGTTTTCATTGCTCTATATCTCTTGCCCGATGGCAAAAGCTGGAAGAGGCAATGACCGTCATGTGATAAATCCTGTGAAATGTCTATTGATTTCTTGTGGCATCGGGAGGTGTAGATTTGTTCTTGAGTGGGGGGGGGGCGGGGGTACAACCAATTGTTCTCTCCGCTGTCCTGATGACCCTGTGGAGCGCTTTCCTTTCTGAGCACACGTGAGCACACTCTCGATGGAACAGTGAGAAAAGGTAAGGAGCAGATTTTTGGGGAGATGGTTCTTTCTAAGGATTCTGAGGATATGCCAAGAGCAATACATCTGTATGACACCTTATTGGGGCTGGCACTGCCAAGTCAGAATTTTCCTTTCTTCCTAAATCCTCTTCCTTTCTAGTCCTTCTGGTGTGTGTTTATAATGTAGTATGCGTATATTTATTTATCTAAAACAACAAATTTCCTTCAAGGGACAAATAAAGATCTATCTATCATTTATATAGTGCCTTTCATATCTATCTATCTATCTATCTACATTCCTACCACCTGGATAGTCAGAACACATATGGCAGGATGCTTTTAATTAACTAGAGCTCAGCTTTTAAAACTATCATCCCTACCAAACTGGTTGCAAAGCTCAAATAACTACCTGCCCAATTCCATGTATAACCAGATACTGGACTTTTTAACTGGTGCAATTCAGGTAGTCAGGGTTAGCAACATAACATCATCTTCTCTGATGGTGTGCAGTGGAGCTCCACAAGGCCAAAGCTCTACTCACATTTCACTTACATTACAGTACAGCCAGACTTGACTCTAATCATATAACTGTATTTGCTGACAACACCACAGTCATTGGTCTCATTACAAACAATGATGAGACTGCATTACGTCAGGAGATTTACAATCTGTCTTACTGATGCCACATCAACAATGTCACCTTGAACATAAACAAAACTAAAGAAAATGATTGTGGACTTCGGGTGAAGAGAGGTGAACCAATCACTAGTGTGCATTGACGGGTACAGTGGTGGACAGAGCAGGTAGTTTTAATTTTCTTGATCTGCACACCTCGGAGAAGCTAAACTGGTCACAAAGCACCACTGCCACAATTAAAAAAATACAATGGTGCCTTCACTTCAGATCCTTGAGGAGATCAACAAATACTGATAAACTTCTACTTCAGAACTTTTGAGAGTGTACTAACAAGCTGGCGTGGGATCACCACAGCCCAGAAAAAGAGATCCTACAAAGGTTGGTAAAGCAGGCACAATGCATAACATACTACTGGTTCAGTTTTTCCAACAACAGAGCCCATATACACCAAACGTTGAGGAATTTGGACTAATGCAATTCAGTGTGACCCCATTTACCCTGGGAACAGTCTGTTTACCAAGCTGAGGTCAGCCCATAGTCGTGCTAGTATTAACGTTAGCGTCTCTCAGTTCAAGCACAGTTTTAACCCCTCTGCAGTCCTTCTTCTCAATAATGTGTGTCATAGTTAGAATAAGTAATATATTAAACAATTATTAAACATCCTTCAACAGTCTAGAGTGTCTTAATATAAGAAAAAAAAATTTAAAAACACAATTGTGATTAGAGATATGCTGGGTCACAGACCCTCATCCATACATGTTCAAAGCCAGGATCACAAGGCGGTGGTACATATCCAGACAGTACAAAGCAGAAGCCATCTCTGAACACCAGTTTATCTCAAAGCAAACTAACACACACAGGCCCACTCACTTATACCAATTAAACACAACTTTCGAAATTCTTTAACTTATTCTGTATTTGAATGAGGAAAATCTGACAGGTAGAAAAAGCAAAATGGCTGCTAAAACTTAGATGCTGTGGTGTAAACGTCCAGTAAAGGCAAAGCCTCTGATTTGTTGTGTTCAATTATATGGATGGGTACTCGGCCATGAGAGACTTGAGAGATAAAAAGAGAAAGTTACCCCTGCCTCGAAGGAGGAGTGACTTGATCAAAAACATTTCAGTTTAATTCAATTTATTTGACTGTGTACAGGCCAAACCTTCTATTTAACTGGGCCTCACCAGTCTGTCTGAATCTCTGAGACAGTTATAGTTTTTAAGAAGAATTTAAACACTTGTTAGTCTCAATCTACTTTTGATAATCTATAATAAGTAATATTTATTTCTGTTTTATACTGTTAAAATGTATTGTTTTTTTTTACATGCAGTTTCAAATAGGATTTGTATTCATTGTTTTATTTATCTTGATTTGTAATGCACCCAGGGATAACTCTTATTTTAGTGTGCTATATAAATAAAATCTCATATTATTGTGATTATGATTATACCCTCCTCTCAACACTTTACGGTACACTAGTGCTTTTACCAGTACTCAACCAGACTTTTCAGGCTTTGAATTCAGCTTGCTGTTCAGCTGAGGATTTGTCAAAGGATGCACACTGTGCTGAGGAGTGTGGTCTTCTGGATCTGTTTTCACGTTGACACTACACAGGAGTTTGTCCAGTTGCTCTTGAAACCCAGTCTTTTAGTATTAGATAAATTGCCCATCACCATTACGTATTGCCCTTCAGAATCAGATATTACATCTGACACTACAAATGGAATAGTTTTGTGTATTAAGATTCCCTGACCCCTGGTTTTCTTTGTATAGCTAGAGTGAAAAAGTTGGCCAAACCACTTTCTTTGCAACTGAAAATTGTCTTTGCATAATAAGTGAGTCTCCTGTAAAAATACTATCTTGGTATAAGTATACTTTTTTGCTCTTTAATTCATGATTGGGACCATGGACATTCCAACTCAAAAAGTTTACTATTTGGTATTAGAAATATTTCTTCTGAACTTTTGTGGACATTTTGTAGTCTTAGGTTGAGGTAGTACATTGTTACATATGATAGCTATGACATAAATTTAACATTACTACCAAGTGATACAGCTATCGAGTATATTGTTATGTTGGCACTAACAGTTTTGGGGTATAAGGGATTAAAATAGAAATAGTATTCCTCTCTTTCTCTCCACTCCCAAGCCCAAGTCCCCTTGGAAACCAGTTTTGATGGTTCACAGTGCGCCTATGACCACTGAAGCCACTCTTGTTCTTGTGTTCCATGTGCATCTGATTTTGATCTCTAGGTCTTTATATTTGATGATCGTTTCCTGTCTCCTTCCTCAGGATCTTGCTGTCTTCTGGGATCGTCACATCGATAAAGACGCACAACTTGCTCTTGTCATGGAACACAATGTCAGGCTTGTTGATGATGATCTTATGGTCTGTGAGAATAGCCTTGTCCCACATGATGACACAGTCTCCGGTGTCAACAACCACATCTGGTATATGCTTGTACCCATTGTCCGTCATCAGAACGTCCAGATGTTTACATAAGGCACAGTCCAGGTACATACTGACCTTGTTGTGACGTTCAGCATATTCTTTTGGGGCCAGTACATGGCATCTGGACAGTGTGTGGCTGATGGTCTACTCAGCTTCACCACATAGATGAAAGTTGATGTTGACTAATGTACCAATGATATACTTCTGGTGGTACTGGGTGTTCAAGGTCTGATCTTGAGTGTCTCTGATGATGTTTTTGGTTCCCCCTTGAAACCTGTATGTCTTTGTCGATGTACAGCATTCTTCTTCTTCTTCTTCTCCTTATTATTATTATTATTATTATTATTCACTTTATGTTTGGTGGCTTAGGTAGCTATGCTTAGGAGGCAGTTAAGTTAGTTTTTGCTTTCCTTGCTTGTACTTTTTTACTGTCACTATTCTGTAAGGGACTCGACCAATGAATGAATTCAAAAGTGTGACCCCGTGTGAAGCCCCTCCTTGTTTGTGGATTACTTTCATCTTCTGCAGATTTCTACTTAACAATATTGTAAAAAATATATCCATTTTGTACATTGTGAGCAAATACCTAGATAACTTGACCTGTGGATTATGTGACATGAAAACCATGAAATTTTTATACAGACATTTTTGATATTGTTTGCAGTTGTCCAACGCTGGTTACCATTGAATCCCATTTCATCAGAAACTTAGTTATGTCAGTTCTCTATGAAAACATGACATTATTTTTTTTTCTCAGCTTCAAACAACATGGGGTAAATGAAAAAGAGTTTAGCCTGGGATGTCATGAGGAACCACTGAATTACCTAATAGCAGAGGACAGAAAATATCCCCAAGGAGTGCTTCTTAGCACATGGTCAAGGAATGAGCCTGTGGCTAAAAGTGCTCCAAGACCGTGTCTCCTGGAGGGAATGGAGGGGATTTTTATATGATGGTATCCTATTTTAGCACCATCCTCTTTTCCACAACAGCTTCCAGTGTATCCAGGGTTAGTCCTATGATGGAGCAGGCTTTCCTGATAAGTTTAAGCATTATGCACTGTTTGAACTCAAGTTGCTTCTCCAAGAGTCCACAGCATAAAACAACACACCTGGTTATAATGGACTTGTAGAACATTTCCAGCAGCTTGCTACATACATTAAAAAACCTGGGTGTCCTCGAGAAGTCAAGTCTGCTGAAATGGAATAGTTTTGTGTATTAAGATTCCCACACCAAAACTTTGGCAATACCACTTTCTTTGCAACCGAAAATGGTCTTTGCATAATAGGTGAGTCTCCTGTAAAAAATAATATTTTGGTCCCTTCTCTGGTGTCGTCAGACCAGTTCAGTTTGATGTTTATGTGACCTCCCAGGAATCTTTAGCTCTGCACCAATTCTCCATTCTCCTTGTAAAGGCTGACTGGTCTCAGAGGCTCTTCGGCACAACAGAAGTCCACTGCCAGGTCATTTGTCTTGCTGATGTTGAGTTTCAGGTTATTGTTTCCGCACCATAATACAAAGTCCTCCACGGCTTTTCAGTTCTCTGAGTCATCTCCATTATTAATTTGCCTATGATGGAGGAGTCATCTGCAAATTTCTGTAGATGGCACGCGCTGGTATTGTGCTAGATGTGTGTTGCATAGACAGTAAACAGGAAGGGATACAGGACAGTACTTTAAAGGGCCTCCAGTATGAATAACCACCGTGCCAAATTCTGGGTCTGCTCCATGCTATCTAGTTACTTCCTGGAGCTTCTTAAACCCAGAACCTTCAATTGTCATAAACTGAGATGAGCTTGGCCAATGAGTACACACACAGTCAGCAAGGGGTTGGTGCAAAAGTGCCAAGTGCTTTGATTAAATCCAAACCAAAAACAAACAGTGTTCAATTGTGCAGTGCAAGATGAGGTCCTCGACAAGCTTCATGTTCTCTGACTTGTCTCTTTTTTTAATGTAGCCTATGACGGAGGAGTCTCCTGAGAATTTCTGTAGATGGCAAACTCTGGTATTATATTGAAAGTTCATTGCATGGCGAGTGAAGAGGAGGGCACGCACGGTGGTTTGTAGATGTGTGATGTGATGTGATGTGTGGAGTACAAGTCAAAGGAAGTTCTGCTCAAGCTTTATAACACACCAATGAGGCCTCATCTGGAGTACTGGGTGTAGTTTTGGTCTCCAGACTACAAAAAGGACATAGCAGCACTAGAAAAGGTCCAGAGAAGAGCAACTAGGCTGATTCCAGGGCTACAGAGGATGAGTTATGAGGAAAGATTAAAAGAGCTGAGCCTTTACAGTTTAAGAAAAATAAGATTAAGAGGTGACCTGATTGAAATGTTTGAAATTATGAAGGGAATTAGTACAGTGGATCAAGATGGCGACTTTAAAATGAGTTCATCAAGAACACGGGGATACAGTTGAAAACTTGTTAAGGGTAAATTTTACACAAACATTAGGAAGTTTTTCTTTACACAGAGAACCACAGACACTTGGAATAAGTGACCAAGTAGTGTGGTGGACAGGAGGACTTTAGGGACTTTCAAAACTCCACTTGATGTTATTTTAGAAGAATTAAGTGGATAGAACTGGCAAGTTTTTTTTGGGCTAATGGCCTCTTCTCGTCTAGACTGTTCTAATGTTCTGAAAATGTTCTAATGTTTGCAAACCTTGTCACGTCAGACCCAATAAGACCCCAGGCTGGAAAGGTGCTTCAATGAAGTATTGACCAAAAGATCTGAATACTTGGGTGAGGGGGCTATATCAGTTTTTATTTTTAATTCTCTTCTTCTTCTTTCGGCTGCTCCCGTTAGGGGTCGCCACAGTGGATCATCTTCTTCAGTATCTTTCTGTCCTCTGAATCTTGCTCTGTTACCCCCATCACCTGCATGTCCTCTCTCACCACATCCATAAACCTTCTCTTAGGCCTTCCTCTTTTCCTCTTCCCTGGCAGCTCTATCCTTAGCATCCTTCTCCCAATATACCCAGCATCTCTCCTCTGCACATGTCCAAACCAGTGCAACCTCACCTTTCTGACTTTGTTTTCCAACTGTCCCACCTGAGCTGACCCTCTAATGTCCTCATTTCAAATCCTGTCCATCCTTGTCACACCCAATGCAAATCTTAGCATCTTTAACTCTGCCACCTCCAGCTCTGTCTCCTGCTTTCTGGTCAGTGCCACTGTCTCCAACCCACATAACATAGCTGGTCTCACTACCGTCCTCTAGACCTTCCCTTTCACTCTTGCTGATACCCATCTGTCACAGATCACTCCACCCATTCCACCCTGCCTGAACTCTCTTTTTCACCTCTCTTCCACAATCCCCATTACTCTGTACTGTTGATCCCAAGTATTTAAACTCATCCACTTTTGCCAACTCTTCTCCCTCATCCTCACCATTCCACTGACCTCCCTCTCATTCACACACATGTATTCTGTCTTGTTCCTACTGACCTTCATTCCTCTCTTCTCTAGAGCAGATCTCCAAATCTCCAGGGTCTCCTCAACCTGCTCCATACTCTCACTACATATCACAATGTCATCAGCAAACATCATAGTCCACTGGGACTCCTGTCTAATCTCGTCTGTCAACCTGTCCATCACCATTGCAAATAAGAAAGGGCTCAGAGCCAATCCCTGATGTAATCCCACCTCCACCCTGAATGCATCCGTCACTCCTACCGCAGACCTCACCACTGTCACACTTCCCTCATGCATATCCTGTACAACTCTTACATACTTCTCTGCCACTCCCGACTTCCTGATACAATACCACAACTCCTCTCGAGGCACCCTGTCATATGCTTTCTCCAGGTTCACAAAGACGCAATGCAACTCCTTCTGGCCTTCTCTATACTTCTCCATCAACATCCTCAGAGTAAGAATTGCATCTGTAGTGCTCTTTCTTGGCATGAAACCACACTGCTGCTCGCTAATCATCACCTCCCTTTTTAACTGAGCTTCCACTACTCTTTCCCATAACTTCATGCTGTGGCTCATCAATTTCATCCCACGGTAGTTACTACAGTCCTGCACATCCCCCTTATTCTTAAATATCGGCACCAGTACACTTCTCCACTCCTCAGCTATCCTCTCACTCCAAGATTCCATTAAAGAGTCTGGTTAAAAATTCCACTGCCATCTCTCCTAAACACCTCCATGCTTCCACAGGTATGTCATCTGGACCAACGGTTTTTCCTTTCTTCATCCTCTTCATAGCTGTCCTCACTTCCTTCTTGCTAATCCATTGCACTTCCTGATTCACTATCTCCACATCATCCAACCTCTTCTCTCTCTCGTTCTCTTCATTCATCAGCCTCTCAAAGTACTCTTTCCATCTGCTCAACACACCTTCCTCACTTGTGAGTCCGTTTCCATCTTTATCCTTTATCACCCTAACCTGCTGCACATCTTTCCCAGCTCGGTCCCTCTGTCTAGCCAATCAGTCCTTTTCTCCCTCCTTAGTGTCCAACCTCTCGTACAACTCATCATATGCCTTTTCTTTAGCCTTTGCCACCTCTCTCTTCACCTTGTGCTTTATCTCCTTGTACTCTTGTCTACTTTCTGCATCTCTCTGACTATCCCACTTCTTCTTTGCCATCCACTAAATCTGTATACTCTCCTGTACTTCCCCATTCCACTACCAGGTTTCCTTTCTCCTTCTTCTGTCCAGATGTCAGCACCCTTCTTGCTGTCACTCTTACTACATCTGCTGTAGTTTCCCAGCTGTCTGGTAACTCTTCACTGCCACCCAGTGTCTATCTCATCTCCTCTGTAAACTCAGCCTTGCAGTCTTGCTTTTTCAACTTCAACTATTTGATCCTTGGCTCTGCTCTCACTCTTTTCCTCTTCTTGATCTCCAATGTCATCCTACAGACCACCATCCTATGCTGCTGAACTACACTTTCCCCTGCCACCACTTTGCAGTCTTCAATCTCCTTCAGATTGACTCCTTCAGATTGACACAGGTAGATTAATCTACCTGTGTGTATCTTCCTCCATTCTTGTACGTCACCCTATGTTCCTCCCTCTTCTCAAAATATGTATTCACCACAGCCACGCCCATCCTTTTTGGCAAAATCCACTAACCTCTGACCTCCTTAATTCCACTCCTTGACTCCATAACTACCCATCACCTCCTCGTCTCCTCTGTTCCATTCACCAATATGTCCATTGAAATCCACTCCAATCACCACTTTCTGTCCCTTGAGTACACTGTTCATCTCTTCATCCAACTCACTCCAAAAATCAAAAATCTGTTTTTATTTTTAATAAATTTGCAAAAATTCCTAAAATCCTGTTTTTGTGTTGTCATTCTGGGGTATGGAGTGTTGCTTGATGAGGACAAAATAAATTTGGATGATTTTAGCACTTTAACGTAAAAAGAGTGAAGGTGGCAGTAATACTTTCTCAAGCCATTGTATATTTTTATGGGTTTGTGTTTTTCACTGGAATTAGAATAAGATGTTTAATATAAAAGAAACATTGATGGAAGAAAGAGAGACTGCATACCATTTATAATCTACCTAAAGTAGGCAAGTAACATCTTCTTTATACTTGTACTTCCTTTCAAATTATGGGCAAATTATTGGCAAGCGTGCTGTGGAGGACGTTGTGGGTCTACTTCAAGACTGTAATTATGGCCATGAATGGAACTAATTCAAATCAGCAGATAGATATTGATTGATTTTATGTTTTAAATGTGTAAATCCATAATAGGAACTCATGATGGATGAAGTCTGGAATGGAGCTGAAAATGCAAAGCATTTTAATTCAAATGCACAGTATGAAGCCTCATTATCTGGGAATGCTTGAAAGCTTAATTCAAACATTATAATGCAAATAGATTTGATTAAAAGAGTTAATGTAGGATTTAAGTACTGTAGTCCAAGCAATGCTCTTAAGTTGAAGAAAGGAAATGAAGGACTAGACACAGTTTGGCAGTTTTTTGTTAAGGCTAACATTTTGCGGGTTTCTGCCCCTTTATGTAAGAGGCGGACTCTTCACTGTTATGAAAGAACATACATTTATGAGTATATTTCCCAGTTTACTAATGTTTCCCATGGCTGGGTTATTTTTTCCCTTTAATCTTGCATTCTTGTGTTATTTTCAGGGCTACATTACGTATTGTTAATTAATTAATTTATTAATTTAATTTTTTTTTGTCATATTGCCATCTTAGCTACTGACGGCCACTTATATTTTGTGATCGGATAGCTAGGATGTGAATATGAGTTACCAGAGGCATATAACAGAGGTCAAAGTGTTATGATATTATCCCCCTTCTTGAGAAGTGCGATTGTCTGACTATTAAAAAGGAAGACTATGGTACATTTCTCAAGCTTCAAAAGTCTCTGATTTTTTCATTCTCACATGTTCTTGGATTTTGTTCTTTAGTTTGCATGTTGGGCTTAGATACCCCTCTCTGAATGATCTCCTACAACAACAACAACAGCATTTATTTATAGAGCACGTTTTCATACAAATGAAAGCTCAAATTGCTTTACAGGATGAAGAGAAGAAATAAATTTAGGCAATACTAATTAACATAGAATAAAAGTGAGGTTCGATGGCCAGAGAGGACAGATAAAACAAACAAAAAAAACTCTGGACAACTGGAGAAAAAAAAAACCTGCAGAGGTTCCGAGGCCACTAGACCACCCAGCCCCCCTAACATAAATGATCTCAATCAGTCTTCAGTTTTTACGCTCCATGTGAAAGAATTAGACGATGATAATCATGTGGATCTGTGGTCTTCAATCCATTGATTTAGGGACTGCAAGTCCCTAGTCCTAGTCCTTGTCCTAGTTATGACTCCTTGTTTTGTTTCTGTACATTGCACTCTATCATACTGTTCCCAAGTTTTCCTCCTCCTACAAGTAGTACCTATACATGGTGAGTAGTGATGAGAGAACCTGTGGTGAATTTAGCAAATTCATGGAAATGTTTGGAAACTTGGTTCAATTCTATGACATGTATTGAAGGCAATGGGGAAGATAGATAGAACTTTATTTGTCCCCAGGGGGATATTTTATAAAAAAAGTTCTTTAGTTCTTTAGAACTAGATAGATAGATAGATAGATAGATAGATAGATAGATAAGCCTGCATATTGTAGATCAGGCCTATCACAGCCCTGTCATCAGTGAACTTGACAATGATGTCAGAGTCATGTGCAGCTCTGTAGAAGGAGTACAGCACAGGACTCAGCACACAGCCCCGTGGAGCTACCGTGTTAAGGATGAGTGATGATGGAGTCTCCTGGGGTCTGCCTGTTCAAGAAATGTGTTTATTGTGATCTGTGAGCCTTTCATAAGCAATGTGACAATGTTTCAAAAGTCACTGCTGACAATATGTTCACATCACCTTCCACCGTCCTTGAAGTGGGCACTTCCCTTTCTGGGTACTTGGCAATGAGGGACATTTCTCTTTCAATGAAATATTGTACTTCCAAGAGAGACCCCAGCCACTTTCTAAAATCATTTTTTACTGATCAGTGTGTGCCCTCAGCCTGGTATCAGAAGTAGTTTATACCGCGTCACACATGGTCACCCTCTTGACCCATCTAGGGTAAATAGTCCCACCCTGGGTTGGTGCTGTCGCTAATGGTATTGCCTCTTTATTTTCCAGCAGTCAGGAGAAGATGCCCAGTGAGGGCAATTGACCCCGCCCCTTCTGGTCAGAGGAATATAGAAGCGAGATACACACAGAAGGTGGCATCGTATTCTGGACCTCCACTTGTGAGAGAAGGAGCTTCAAACCAGTTCTGACCTGCTAAAGATTCTTTGCCGTGGGCAATTTAAGTTCTGTTATTGTGCCATTGTGCATCATTCTTGTTTATTTTGCCAGTGAGGTGACTCAGTCGTCACCCCAGCATTTCTGTTAGGAAATTAAGGTGCTTTCTAAATAAACAGGATTCTGAGAAATTAATTCCTGCATTTATCTGTAGTAGAATTGACTACTGCAATACGGTGTTCACTGGATGTTCAAACTGTTCTCTATACAGCCTCCAGTTAATCCAAAATGCGGCTGCAAGAATTATTACAAGAACAAGAAAATACAAACACATAACTCCAGTTCTTAAATCCTTACACTGACTCCCAGTTAAGTTTAGGGCAGATTTCAAAATCCTCTTTTTAACATATAAAGCATTAAATGGCCAAGGTCCAACTTACTTGTCTGAACTTATCATGACTTACAAACCAGAGTGCACCTTAAGATCTCAAGATGCCGGTCTGCTTATGATTCCAAGGATTAATAAAATAACAGTGGGAGGTCGAGCTTTTAGTTACAGGGCCCCTAAACTGTGGAATGGTCTGCCTGCTTCTATAAGAGATGCCCCTTCGGTCTCACCTTTTAAATCTCGGCTGAAGACTTACTACTTCAGTTTAGCATATCCTGACTAGAGCTGCTGATTAACTGTACAGACTGCATCTCTGTTGTTAGTTATTAGCACTAAAACATAAGTAACATGATAGTTAGAATTGAATACTAACCCTCACCTATCCTGTTTCTGTTCTCGGTACTCAAATGTGGCAATTGATGCCACGGCCCACCTGCCAAGTTGTTTGCCTGTCTATGGTAAAGTCATCCCTAATGGAGGATCACAGGAATCATGGGAAAGAGGGATCTTTTCATCGGATTGGCCGGCCCAGCACTGTTTCAGCCATGGAATGGCCAAATGGAGGGGCAGCTTGATGGATGAGGTCTCCAGGACTCTAAAAATATCCAAATCTTATTATGTGATATCATCTACTGTTAAATTCTGCTCCGTACTTCTAAAATTTTTTATTTTTATACTGTATTGAGGATTTGTTCTGTGTATTATATTGTATTGACCCCCTTCTTTTGACACCCACTGCATGCCCAGCCTACCTGGAAAGGGGTCTCTCTTTGAACTGCCTTTCCCGAATTTTCTTCCATTTTTCCCAACAAGGTTTTTTTTTGGGAGTTTTTCCTTGTCTTCTCAGAGAGTCAAGGCTGGGGAACTGTCAAGAGGCAGGGCCTGTTAAAGCCCATTGCGGCACTTCCTGTGTGATTTTGGGCTATACAAAAATAAACTGTATTGTATTGTATTGTATTCTTCAGTCTAGTTGTCCCACGACCACAATAAAACCCTAACTCTTCAAAACCTCAGTTGATATTATTTTAGAAGAATTAAGTGGATAGGACTGACAGGCTTAATTGGGCTGAATGGCCTGTCTCGTCTAGATTGTTCTAATCTCTCTATATAAAATCCAACGTCTGTCTGTCTGTCCGCTTTTCAGGAGAGAACTATTTAACAGATTTAGATCGGGTTTTTTTTCTAGAATTTGCTTGAACATTCTGGTTGATTTTGTGACTTCTCTCATTGCGCTATGTATCATAGATCAATTTATTTGTGTGAATCTGAGAGACATACGTCGGGCTGATGGGAAGGGGACGGGGACCTCCCCACTTACGCACCAGCCTCGGGGCATACCTAACCTCCACATAGCTAGCGAATGAGAGAACTACTTAATGGTGTGAGGGATGGCCGACAGTTCAACCTGTGCGGGACACGCCAAGAGTTGAAGGATGGGGGAAGGCAACTAATTTGAGACCCTGCTTCCCCCAAGATGATAGATGGCAGCATCCCTACAGTATAATGGTGCCCTGGAATCCTGCAGGGCATTATGGACTTTGGAGTTTGGTATCGCAACCCTACTGGGTGCCGTGGACGCAATCAGGGGATGCTGCAGAAACATGCAAAGATCTCTATTTTCTATGTAGCCTGGAAGTACAATCAAATCACGAGGACGGAAGATATGAAGTACTTCTGGGCTGAAGAAGAAACTTGAGTTTTCCATCTGACCCGGAAGTGCAGGCAAGTCATATGATCAGAAGGACAGAAGCACTTCTGGGTCAAGGACTATGTAAAGGACTTTTGGGAACCCAGCAGGCGAGCCGGAGTCGGGAGGTGGAGGACAGAGCTTGTTTGGAGGTGTTCTGGAGGAAAGAGAGAATCGTATTGTGCTATTTATTTATTAATTACCTGTTTATTTGTGGCTGTGGTGTTTTGGGTACTGTTTAGAGAAGATAAAAGGATTAAAATGCTTCTTATTGCTTTTACTTTGTGTCCTGAGCATCTGTCTGTTGGGGTGAAAGGGGCAACAGCGACCCCTAGCGTCTTACAATGGATTTAGATTTTGCTTGAACATTCCTGTTGATTTTGCGACTTCTCTCAACACGTTAAGAATCACAGTTCGCTTGCTGACAGAGGATGCGGGCCGAGTGGAGAGGGAAGCGTGACGTCAGGAGTAGGGAGCCGGGCAGGGCCCTCCTCACTGTCCTGTTTCAGTACTACGTTGTCAGAGCAGCGGGGGACGGCTAGTGTTCTAATAAGAAAGAGCAGAGCGGGCTCTTTTTTACTTAGGAGACTGCATTCCTTTAATGTGGAAAGTGACATCCTTAACATCTTCTACAACTCTGTGATGACCAGTGTGATTTTCTATGTCGTGGTGTGCTGGGCTGTTAACATCTGTTAACATCATTTCAAGAGAGGCCCCCCGATTCAACAAGCTAATTAAAAGGGGCAGGCTCAGTTATGGGACACACTCTGGACCCCCTGGAAGTGCAGTTGGTGAAAGTCTTAATTGTGTTGCGTCCAGCTGTTTAATTGTTTGCTTTACTACTCTTAGCCAGCTGATTCCCCTGTGCCATTTGCTGGTAGCATTTAGAGAATGGCTCATAAAACTCTGAGTGCTTTATCTCATAACTTATTAATTCAAGAAGAAAAGAGAAGAAAGAACAATATCGTAAATGTGGACATGCCATAAAAGTGACAAAGGTGTTATATTTAGGAAACCTCTGCAGGCTTGTCCAGTTTTAAGTGTTGGGCTGTCGAGTCTGACAACAATGGATGAGCTCGTTTTTTTTACACGCTGGATGTGAAGCTGCTTTGCTTGCTCAGTCAGAACATCAATCACGTTGTAATAAGCGGTCTGCTTGTCATGATCTGAGCCCATAGAGCTGACACATCACACTCTGGGTTACTAACTAGATTTTTAAAATAGAGAGCTGTCAACTGGAGGGCAGGAATGCATAAAATGATTTTAGGCTTTCGGTTGAGTTTTTGTTTCAGGCTGTGTTCATCTGACATCACTAGTAAAGAGTTCTTTTTGTCCAACGCTTATTACATTTTATAACAGGCATCACTTCTCCCTGATTGTGATCCTGACCAGGATGGCACAAGCCAAAGGTTAATACAGTGTTAAGTTTTATAGTGTGCTATTGTGACAGGGAGGAAGTCTTGTAAGCTCAATGATGTACTTGTGAGGCTCCATCTGGAAAATTCCATAGAGTGTAAAATAAAAATACAAAACAGAACACAAGGAAGTTCAGAAAAGATTTACAAGTCCAGGCCAAACATGAGATATGATGAGATATTAAAAGAGCTGGTATGTTAATAAACCTGCGTCCTTTTCTCAAAGAAGTATCTTGTGTGCTAATTGATAGTATTCTTGACATAGTAAACTTGTCATTAGATACAGGGGTCTTCCCAGACTGTCTTAAGACTGCTGTAGTTAAGCGCCTACTCAAGAAAAATAATCTTGATTCCTCTGCTTTTGAAAATTTTAGACCCATCTCTAACCTGCCTTTCTTAAGTAAAATCCTAGAGAAGGCAGTCATTATGCAGCTAAATGACCAACTCAATAAACCTGCTATTCTTGATAAGTTTCAGTCAGGTTTTAGTACAAATCAAAGTACAGAAACTGCACTCATTAAAGTAGTAAATAGCTTGCAGGTAAATGCAGGCAGAGGCCGTTTATCTGTTCTCATCCTCTTAGATCTGAGTGCCACATTTGATACCATTGATCACAATATTCTTAGAAATCACCTTAGTCAATGGGTGGGCCTCTCTGGCAGGGACTTAAATTAGTTTAAATCCTACCTGGCAGGGAGAAAATTCTATGTAAGTTGTGGTAATTGTACTTCAAAGACCCCTGATATTCCAATTGGTGTACCACAAGGTTCTATCCTGGGTCCGTTTTTTGATTTCCATGCTACCGTTAGGTCAGATTATCTCAAGGCATAACGTGAGCTACCACAGCTATGCTGATGACACACAACTGTATTTATCAACAGCGCCTGATGACCCCGACTCTCTTGATTCACTGACCCCCAATGTTTCTGAATGGATGAGTAGTAATTTTCTCAAACTAAATAAAGAGAATACAGAAATTTTAGTGATTGGCAAAAATGGATATAATGAGGTTATTAGAAATAAACTTGATGCATTAGGATTAAAAGTCAAGACGGAGGTAAAGAATTTAGGGGTAATTATTGACTCTGACCTGAATTTTAAATCACATATTAATCAGATTACTAGGACAGCATTTTTTCACTTAAGAAATATAGCAATAGTTAGACCTCTTATAACATCGCAAGATGCTGAGAAATGAGTTCACGCTTTTGCTTTCAGTCGGCTAGATTACTGTAACACACTCCTCTCAAGACCACCCAAAAAAGACATCAATCGATTGCAACGAGTGCACAATGGAGCTGCTAGAATCCTAACTAGGAAAAGAAAATCCAAGCACATCACCCCAGTTTTGATGTCACTACACTGGTTACCTGTGTCATTTAGAATTGACTTTAAAATACTGCTTATGGTTTACAAAACCTTCAATCATCTCACTCCATATTTCAGAATGTCTGTCACCTTACACTCCAAATCGGAACCTTAGATCTTCAAATGAGTGTCTGCTTATGATCCCAAGAGCTAAACTCAAAAGAAGTGATGAGGCGGCCTTCTGCTGTTATGAACGTAAAATCTGGAATAGCTTACTGATAGAAATTCACCAGGCTAATACAGTGGAGCGCATTAAAAAACTGCTAAAAACACATTACTTTAACATGGCTTTCTCATAGCTTCATTTTAGCTTAATCCTGATACTCTGTACAGTGTATGAATTTAATTATCAATATCATTCTTGGTGGCTCCATAATCCATACTAACCCCTGCTTTCTCTGCTGTTCTTTTTCCAGTTTTCTGTGGCTCTGATCTGTGCCACCACATCCTGATCAAAGCACTGTGATGTCCCTACATTGATAGATTAAAGGCCAGAAGTCCACGTGACTGTTATCATCAAGTTCTTCCATGTGAACCCTGAATACCATGAGGACTGATTGTGAGGTCATTTATGTTAGGTAGAATGGCTAGAGGGGGCTGGGTGGTCTCTTGGCCTCGGAACCCCTGCATATTTTATTTTTTTCTCCAGCCGTCTGTAGTATTTTTCTGTTTTTTCTCTCCTCCTTGTCCATCGAAACTTTTTTTCTATGTTAATTAATATTGCCTAATTTTATTTTTTAATATATTTTGTCTTTTTTTTCCTGTAAAGCACTTTCAGCTATCCATCCATCCATTATCCAACCCACTATATCCTAACTACAGGGTCACAGGGGTCTGCTGGAGCCAATCCCAGCCAACACAGGGTGCAAGGCAGGAAACAAACCCCGGGCAGAGCGCAAGCCCACCACAGACTTTCAGCTATGTTTGTATGAAAACGTGCTTGTGACACTCCGTGTAGTGGGAATTGGAATCACCAGCCTACGCTCTAGATGTCTAGTATGTGGGACCGAGCGTGACCAGAATGATGGTGTAAGACAGGGAGACACAGACACAAAAAGGGTTGGGGTTTTTGAAAAATAAAGTGATCCAAGTCAGGAAGCTGCTCCTCCAAACAGTGTATAATACAGGATTCACCCAAAAATATTCAAAAATACAGAAAAAGTGTATATACAAAAATAAACAGTGCACCACTAACCTCAACCTAATAAATACCTCCACCAAAGTTAATCCAGAGATATTTATATGAAAAAATCTTTACAAAAACAAAGCACAAGCCGTAATGCTGTTCTGCCAGGTACCTTTCTCTAAGAAGATCTATTCAGAAAAGACCCCTCTCTAGAGGCCACGATTCCCTTTTGTATTCGGCGCCCCTACGCTGACCAATTAAACTGCCGTACATCATCCCTCCCAGGGTACGCGATGACGTGAACGCGTTTGCGAAAAGCGCCTTCTACTTTCTCACATAATTACTATAAAAATTGAGCAGCCGGCGTGCGCGCGCGCGCGTATAGCTGTGCCGGCTTTTCAGACGCGGACTGCACTTCATGCCTTAAGTGAACGTAAGCATTTTTCTATTTTGTTCTCCTTCCCCTGAGCTACAGCTCAGACAACTACAAACACGGGATCCCCATGCTAACCCGGGTTAACTAATATTGATGCGCTTCACACTTTCTTTTGCTACTTTAGAGTTATGATGTCGCGGGAGGCACACGCAGTGAGTGGAGGACCGACAACGCCATCCCGGCCGGTCAATGGCAAGGCTGTCTCTCCAGGCTACATGAGACCCACTGCGACACTCCCCAAAAGGCGCTAATATCGTCAGCGAAGACGTCTTTCTGCACTATATAAATGAAAAAAGGTAAGTTTCCTTTCTTTATATCTTTTTTCCTCCAAACAAAAGCCTCCCTCTTTACCCAGCAGAGGACGCTTAACTAATTTTATTTACTTAATGGTAATGCCAGTAAGGCACATTACCACAGCGCTATATAAATAAATGTTGTTGTTGTTAGATTATTTATTGCCAGGATGCTGCAGTAGTGGTCTTTGCATATATGATAATGAACATCTGGATCCTCTGTAGTTTGTCTTTCAGACACATATAGGTATGGAGGATGCTGTCATCTCCATTCTCCACATAGCCCACTCCCACTTGGACAGTGTCGGCACCACCGTGAGACTCATGGTCTTTGACTTTTCCAGTGCTTTTAACACCATTCTGCCTCATCGACTGGGGAAAAAAGGACAATTCTTTGAATCCTGATGCCCGCACAATCTCCAAGATGAAGGACTACATGAATAACAGACAGAAATTTGTGTGGCTCATTCATCACAGGCTGCATTAATAATGGAGGCAAGTCAGAGTACAGGAAACTTGTGGAGGACTGTGTTCAATTACACGATCCACTGGGGACCAATCCGCTGATGCCAGTATCTCACTTTCACTTTCGATCTCGATCTCCAGATCACTTGCACTAAAATTGGAGTCCAGTGAGTCAGAGTCTGATTCAGAGATAATATGCAAAACATCATCCATGGAGTATAATGCTTTGCGGCTTCACTTTGGTCTTTCACCAGACCCCATTTTAGAAGTTGTTTGCTCATCACTACTCTTGCCACGTGCAAGGAAATCTCAGTCAAATCAACTAAGCTGACTTTCCTTCTAGCAAAGAGAGTCAAACTAAAATGTAAAGGTGAGTTTTGTGGCCATTAACAGCTGATTACCATTCTCCATCCACCCATTATCCAACCCGCTATATCCTAACTACAGGGTCGCGGGGGTCTGCTGGAGCCAATCGCAGCCAGCACAGGGCGCAAGGCAGGAAACAAACCCCAGGCAGGACGCCAGCCCATCATAGGGCACGCACACAAACACACACCAACACACCAAGCACATATTAGGAACAATTTAGAATCGGCAATACACCTAACCTGCATGTCTTTGGACTGTGGGAGAAAACCAGTGTACCCGGAAGAAGCCCAAGCAGATACGGGGAGAACATGCAAACTCCACGCAAGGGAGGACATGGGAAGCAAACCCAGGTTTCCTTACTGTGAGGCAGCAGCGCTACCCACTGTGCCACTGTGCCACCCATTACCATCCTCTACCCCTCAATATCAACAAAAGTCAATGTACACCCTGAAAGAGTTAATAACAGAGATGAGTCAGAGTACATGAAGCTTGTGGAGGACTTCATCTTGCACTGCACAAGATTTAATCAAAGCACTTGGCACTTTTGCACCAACCCCTTGCTGATTGTGTGTGTACTCATTGGCCCAGCTCATCTCAATTTATGACTATTGAAGGTTCCGGATTCAAGAAGCTCCAGGAAGTAACCAGAGAGCATGGAGCAGATCATGGTGGTATGGTGGTATGTAATACTGGAGCCCCTCAGAGCACTGTCCTGTCTCCCTTCCTGTTCACCTTCTGCACAATAGACTTCCAGCACAGTGCCAGCAATTGTCTTCTCCAGAAATGTTCAGATGACTCCTTCATCATAGGCTGCATTAATAATGGAGATGAGACACAGTACAGGGAACTTGTGGAGGACTT
>JANRMT010062796.1:105067951-105082152 GCA_026402145.1 Polypterus bichir lapradei | reverse complement strand
ATAGATAGATAGATAGATAGATAGATAGATAGATAGATAGATAGATAAAGAACAGCTCCATTTTCAATTTACAATTCTGACTGATTGCGTCAAACATGTTTTTCAACGTTACTAAGCCAAGCCAAAAGTAAAATAACCAAGCAGCTAGTTCACTTTATGAGATTCTTGAAGCCCACACCAGAGCCCACAAAGCCAAATGTTCTTAGTATGGTTCTCCTTGCTCAGACTTCCATTTGTGTATATAAGTTACAATTTACTCAGGCATTTGGTGGATGGGGCTTCCCATTTACTTGGAGCCTATCTGGGTGATTAGCTTCTAATGAAATCGTATTCTGGGAGCAGGTGCTTTAACAGTGAGGACAGAGATGAAATAATGTCACAGAGACATGCTGGGGTATACTGACAAGTTGTGTGGCTTTTTGAATTAGACCTGATACAGCGGAGACTGTCTAGCCATAAATCAGTGACCAAATGAGAAATAAAGAGGGCTACACGTTGGATGCAAAAGAAAGAAAGAAAGAAAGAAAGAAAGAAGGCAGACTCGCGAAAAGAGCTCCTGCCAAGGCTTGACTAAGAACCCCACATGGTGACAGATCCCAACAATGACAAAACCACCTGCCATAAATGTGGCAGTGCCACTTGTTCTAAACTGTTAAATAGCAGAAGTGCAAAACCAAGTGGAAGCGTGCATATCAGCAGATGGTAGCAGAAATTAAACACGCCTGAAAAATGACACTGACAGACAGCAATACAAGCTGTTTTAATGAAGATGCCACTCAAAGAACATTGACACTGTCTTTTTGATTTACACTTTGTACCATAGAAGTGCATCCATCAATTTCAACAATTACTGAAGAGACAATTTACGCTGCGCAGGTTGTGTGGTATCTCCAAGGCGCTCGGTCTCCATTGCCGTTCATTTGTACAGGTGTCAATGGTATTCAGGGAGGCCCATTCAGCCACTGGCTTTATGTAAATTGGCTGCCATTTATTAAGGTCCTGCACCAGTGTGTTTGTGGAGCTCAGGTAAATAAGCAATTAATAACCTGTTAGCTTGCAGAAGAGCAGCTTTGCTCTGATGGGTTTGGCTGCCCCAAGTGGCATTGTGATGAGGACTGATTATCACTTTGGTTGAGGGAGAGCAGCCTGGATGAATGACTGAAAGGATATCGATCCTGCCAGTACGGACCCCCATTATTCCTTTTTTGTGACAGAAAGTAGAAATGATGATGGCTGGTGGAGGAATGATAGATATGCCAAAAAAAGGTGAGAAGAAGGGGCATCAACTGGAGTTTGTACTGTGTGTGGTGCAAACATGTAATGGCCCTATGCACTTGAACCCTTGCACGGCTCTTAATCACTGGGAATCGAGCAGTTCATTTACTAGGCGTGAGACACACAGAAACGTTTTGAGATGCAAGCAACAAAAAGCTGCCCTTCAATGCAGCAAGTGCACATAAAACAATAATCAAAAAGGAACTACGAGGGGGTACCCAAAAATAACCGGAATTGAAAAAAAAATAGTTTTAATAATTTTTACTACCTGAAACTTTAATCTTCTACAAAATCCTCACCATGTGAATGAATGCACTCATCCCAACGGTTTTCCCACTGATGGAAACATATTTAGAATCACTGAAGAGGACCATTGTCTAAGGCCTGCAGCGATTTTTCTTTGACTTCATCCACGGTAGCCACTAACGCACCGCTGCTTTCACATCATTCCTTGTGGTTGCGGCTGGATGTCCGGAGAGCTCTGCGTCCATCACACTAGTACGGCCATTTTTGAACATTTCAATCCACTGTACGAGAAAGAACCTTTATCCCCATACTGAGCACACATGCAGAGATGAATTTGTGCTCCTGGCACCCACAAAAAGCGTATGACAGAACGCTGTTCCTCTTTGGTGCAATTTCTAAATTTCGCAGCCATCTTCACTAAACTGCAAGGGCAGCCGGCTTGCCAGACAGAACTAGTCACATGACACTCTCAGACACGACCAATCACCACTCCTCCTGCCTTCACCGTTTCCAACGAAAATATAAAAGTGCGGAAACTTTTTGAACATCCCTCATACCTCAAACTTCAGTTTCTCCAGACAAGCCTTGGCGGTCTTAACAGTGTGTGGGCCGGGTTGGCATTGACTCCTTGAGACTGCAGTCCCCACTGCTTGGATCGAATAGCAGGCTTCACTTTGGTCTCCAGCAAATCACAGTAACTTGCACTAGTGACTGGAGTACCCCTCGGCATGTAGGGTTCGACAGTAACTCGGGTGCAGGCAGGTGGCACAAGTGCATTGAGAAGGGAGGAGACAGCATTGAGAAATGACATGATCTGTTTTGTTAAGGTCCGTTCCATTTTCTAATACCGTATATACTTGCAGATAAGTTCTCCCCTGGAAAAGTTGGGACTTGATTTTACCGTATAAGTTCCGGTATTTTACAATGTCGGTCATATAAGTTGAATGCAGAAAACACACGCAATTGGTTATAGATTATGATATGCTAACACCCACATGAGACAGTAACCACGGAGCAAATGGCCTTTTTTTTATTTCTATGTATTGTGCCTACGTGACCACACGGTAATACCCAAACTATTCCAAAGCGACGTTTGTCCTGTTTTGTGTTTTTTGCCTCTCACACCCTTCAAGATTCAAGATTCAGGAGTATTTTTTGTCATTTCATCCATATACAGTTGTGCAGCATTCAGTGAAACGAAAAAACATTTCTCCAAGACCATGGTGCTACATAGAACACAGGACAACGAAGAATCCACGACACATAACATAAAGACACGTAATATAAAACAAGGTGCATGTGAGACAAATGTGCAAACATGTGCAACCATTTGCAACATTGCAGAGCAGAACACATATATCAGATATCAGACCGGTCCATGGGTGTTCAGGAATCTGACTGTTTGTGGGAAAAAACTGTTCCACATTCTGGTGGTGAGGCCCCAAATGCTTTGGTACCTTTTTCCCAATGACAGAAGTGTAAACAGTGAGTGTGCAGGGTGTGTTGGGTCATTCACAAAGCTGGTGGTTTTGCGGATGCAGCGTTTGGTGTAAATGTCCATGATGGAAGAAAGAGAGACACTGATGATCTTCTCAGCTGTCTTCACTATCTGTTGTAGGGCTTTACGATCCCTAACCATGCAATTTCCAAACCAGACAGTGATGCAGTTGCTCAGGATGCTCTCTATGGTTCCTCTGTAGAATGTTGTTAGAATAGCTGGTGAAAGATTGGCTTTTCTCAGCCTATGCAGGAAGCAGAGCCACTGCTGGGCTTTCTTGGCTAAAGAGCTGGTGTTGTAGGACCAGGTGAGGTTCTCTGCCAGGTGGACACCCAGGAATTTGGTGCTATTGACGACCTCCACAGTTGAGCCGTCAAAGTTCAGTGGCAAATGGTCACTCTTAGTCTTCCTAAAGTCAACAATCATCTCCTTTGTTTTGTCTACATTCAGAGACAGGTTATTGGCTTTACACCAGTCCGTTAACCGCTGCACCTCCTCTCTATATGCTGACTCATTGTTTTGCTGATGAGACCCACCACAGTCGTGCCATCGGCGAATTTTATGATGTGATTAGAGCTGTGCGTTGCTGCACAGTCATGAGTCAGCAGTGTGAACAATAATGGACTGAGAACACGGCCTTGAGGGGCTCCAGAGGTCTCTCAGTCAGGAAGTCCAGAATCCAGTTACAGAGGGAGGTGTTCAGTCCCAGCAGGCTCAGCTTTTCCATCAGCTGCTGAGGAATGATTGTGTTGAATGATGAGCTGAAGTTGATAAACAGCATTATCGTAAGAGGATACCTTATCTACGATGGAACATTCGATCAGAAGAAAATACGAAGCTGGTTTTAAACTAAAAGTCATTGAAGTGGCGAAAGAAATTGGTAACTGCGCTGCTGCCACAAAATTTGATGTGTGAGAAACTGGTGTGAGATTGGAGGAGGCAAGAAGATGAGGTTAAAAAAAAAATTAAGTGTCGCATTTTTGAACGGGCGTATAAGTCAGGGTCTGATTTTATGATCGATTTTTTGGGTTTCAAGACCCGACTTATACGCGAGTATATACGGTTAATCCCATTCTCTATCTTTAGTTTGACTCCCCCTCATATTTAGGGGATGTGTCTCCTCCAAGGTCAGGTGAGTGCAAGGATAAGAGACCAAGACGTGGGGTGGAGGACACATGTGTGGGTCTATATAACAAAGAATCTGGACATAGGAATGAAAGAAATTTAATTTTAGGACTGGTTAACCCCAAAACCCTACTACGATAAAACAATTTTCTAAATCACTTTTGGTAAAATTTGATTACAGTGGGGATTAAACTCCATATGAAATGTTCTTTATGATGGAAGGACTGATTTGGTTTATGAACTGCATTTAAATTTCTAACATTTAGCGTCATGACAGCCTTGCTGTATATTCGTAGTCATAAGCTATTCAGTGAGCAGCCTTATGCCATTTGTGATATGAATGCATGGAAGGCAGAAACCCCACCTCAAGCTTGACTAGTCCTAACAGCACCCTCATCCCAGAAGATCCTGCAGGGCGCACTAACTGGAAATATGTGCTGGCCAAGGCGACACCATCTGCCGAGCGACTACACACCAAGGTGGGCCAGCATTTTCCTTGGCAGCTTCAACAACACATCCAGTCTGTTATGTTTTATGAAAGCCTTTCGGTGGCTCACTCAGTGAATAAAGCCAGGAAACATGTTGAGCAGGAATTAAGACTTTAATTAAAATTCTACAACAGAAGCAGAATATGTTAAGGCTCTTCCTAAGTAGCTCTTGTTTAAATCATGGAAATGTTTTAAAAAACACAGAGTTAGAGGTGTCTGCGGTAAATCACTTGCACACTCTTTGTATTGTTCTCCTGGGTTTTTAAGTTTATATACGCTTTACTGTTATTATGGAAAGCTCTCCATTGTTCAGTTCACTTTTATTAGACTACAATTTAAAACAATTTTATCATCGTACACCAGTTTAAATACCCTGGGGTAAACATAAAGCTCTTTATCAAAAAAAATTTGCCACCTGTATGGAAAAAAATTAAGCAAGACTTGCATAGATGGTCAACCCTTCATCTCACTTTAGCTGGAAGAATTAACATTGTAAGATGAAGATCCTTCCTAAGCTTCTTTTTTATTTCAAAACATTCCAATATACATCAGTAAATCATGTTCTCAGAAATTAGATTCAACTATAACCTCATTTATTTGGAATTCAAATCCTCCACGTATCCAAAGGGTGACCCTACAAAGACCTAAGACAGAAGGTGGCATGGCACTACCTAACATTCAATTTTATTACTGGGCGGCAAACATACAAGCTATAAAAACCTAGACACGGACAGAAATAGACAAACAGACACAGGCTTGGTCCGCAATAGAAATAAAACCTTGCAGAACTTCTTTAAATTCCTTGCTTTGTACCCCAATAATTACAAGCCATCGCCAATATTCTAACAACCCAATTGTGTTCCATTCACTCAGAATATGGAACCAATATAAGAAGTATTCTAAGATGGAGAAGCTTTTATCGGGGGCACCTCTGCACGAAAACCACCTTTTTCCACCTTCTTAAACGTATGCAGTTTTTAATGTCTGGAAAACATTTAGGATAAAATGTCTTAGAGATGTGTACATAGACAACGTCTTTGCATCCTACGAACAATTACACTCCAAATTTAACTTTCCAGCAACACATTTCTTACACTACCTTCAAATTATTTAAACAAAACCTGCCCAATCTCCCTCATCTCCCACCTACCTCTATGCCGGAAAAAAATATTGCTCAGTCTTGAGGACTCAGACAGCATCTCTGTAATATATAAAAACATTTTACAGTCCCTCCCTTTCAAAAATCCCAGAGTACAGTGGGAAAAGGATCTCTCACTCAACATGTCAGAAAAGGAGTGGAAAGTAGCAATGCACAGAATTCACTCGAGCTCCATATGTGCAAAGTATCCATCCATCCATCCATTATCCAACCCGCTGTATCCTAACTACAGGGTCACGGGGGTCTGCTGGAGCCAATCCCAGCCAACACAGGGCACAAGGCAGGAAACAAACCCCGGGCAGGGCGCCTAGCCCACCGCAGATGTGCAAAGTATTCTATCATTAAACTTAAAATTATATATCGAGTGCATCTGTCTCGTTTTAAATTGTCCAAAATGTTTCCAGGGCGAGATCCAACCTGTGAACGTTGAAATCGAGCTCCAGCCTCACTAGGCCATATGTTTTGGGTCTGCACCAAATTAACATTATTCTGGACCAAAATCTTTGAATGCCTCTCAGACATACTTAGTGTCACAATTCCTGCTAACCCACTAACAGCTGTGTCTGGTGGGCTCACAGAGGGGCTTAAAGTGGAGAAGGACAAACTGTGATTGCCTTTATCTCACTATTAGCATGTAGACTTATCTCGCTCAACTGGAAGAATCCTAACTCTCCTATGTTAAGTCAGTGGGTAACCGATGTTATATATTATCTGAAATTGGAAAAAATCTAATTCTTACTTAGAGGATCTGTGCAGAACTTTTTCAAAACCTGGTAGGTTCTAATCAATAACATTTTAAATTAGGCATATGAATTGAGAAAGCAGATTCTTTCCCCACTTTTTTATTTTTTTTTTATTTTTAATTCATTTATTAATTTATCTATTACTATTATTAAAGTGGGCGGCACGGTGGCGCAGTGGTAGCGCTGCTGTCTTGCAGTTAGGGGACCTGGGTTCGCTTCCCGGGTCCTCCCTGCGTGGAGTTTGCATGTTCTCCCCGTGTCTGCGTGGGTTTCCTCCGGGCGCTCCGGTTTCCTCCCACAGTCCAAAGACATGCAGGTTAGGTGGATTGGCGATTCTAAATTGGCCGTAGTGTGTGCTTGGTGTGTTTGTGTGTGTCCTGCGGTGGGTTGGCACCCTGCCCAGGATTGGTTCCTGCCTTGTGCCCTGTGTTGGCTGGGATTGGCTCCAGCAGACCCCCGTGACCCTGTTTGGATTCAACGGGTTAGATAATGGATGGATGGATATTATTAAAGTTTTACTCTGCTGGCCTAGCTCTCTTTCTCATGGGTGGGGGATGATTTGTGTCAAACCTAGTTTTGTAAAAATTGACTTGTTTGTATGGAATGTTATTTAATAAAATCAAAAAAATCTAATAAATAAATAAATAAATTGCAGATGATGATCTCCTGTTTGCTTCATCAGGCCGTGATCTTCAGCTCTCTCTGGATCGGTTCACAGCCGAACGTGAAGTGGCTGAGATGGGAATCAGCACCTCCAAATCCGAGGAGGATCAGCAAGTGAGGGTCACATCATCAGCCACTTTATGGAGAAGGAGAGGTAAAGATTAGGGTTGCGTCCAGGATGTGGGTGCATCTGTGCTTGCTGTGCCTTATGTGTCCATTTATTAATAAATGAGTAGTTATGAGTGAACCCTGAGGAGTTTGCTTAATCTTGAGTTTGGCAAAATCATAGAAATGTTTGGGAAACTTCGACAAATGCATTGAAGTCAATAGGGAAGGAGGAACTGAACTAGTTTTGAGTGGATTATAAGGGTGCAATAATCCTGTTTGGCTATGGATGCGTCTTCCATCTGTGCAGGACCGATTATTGTGGCCAAAAGTGTGCTGTGAGGCAGCTGTGCTAACCACTACACCACCGAGCCTCAAACAACATAAGACACAAACGAAAAGACAAAACAAAGGAAATAGGCTGAGGTATCTCTGTCTTCAGGTAAAATAAAAAAAGGTTTTCTGGTAGGAGAAAGTCAAGCGCAAATAGAGATACGGACAAATTACTACAGTGGGTATGAGAATAGAAAAAGGAATTAGGAGAGGGAGGATGTAAATGTGGCATTTAAAGGGTCACTTCATGAAGAAATGGAAAAGTGGTTAATGAAAAATAATAATTCAATTTTATAGCAATTTTAATAACCTCACTAAAGAACCAAAAGTATAAAGAATGAAAGGCTGACCTTTGATTTAATACATAAGACATCATGCCATCTGTTGACTTTTCTACAATGGTATATAGTGGGGTATTGGTGTTTCTACACAGTGATTCACCTTCAGGTGTCACAAACTAAACCCATGATATGGAGTCTGTTGTTATTTGTTTGCGTATGACCAAACAATAATAACATATATTGAATTTCACAAGCTGAGAAAGGCTTTGACAACAACAGAGTCATCGATAAACACTAGTGTTCATCTTGCCAGAGTTAGAAAACTTTTGAGAATTTCAAACAATAAAAAATGCAATGTGGCTTGAACGATACTCTCGTAAATTTAAATCTCGAGAGCACAGCTATAGATAGATAGAAATGAAAGGCACTATATAATAGATAGATAGATAGATAGATAAATAGATAGATAGTGTGGCAGTAGGGGGCGCTAGTGCTCCCTTGAACCCTCAGGGATGACTCCAGACACCAGGTAAAAGTCCAAGAGTCTTTATTGTTTTCAATGTGCACAAAGCACCCTCCACACTACTCATCCAATCACTACAATAAACCAAATATTCTCTCCTCCTCACCCAGACACTTGCTCCTCTACCTCCCAGCTCAGCTCAGCGTCTGGACTGAGGCATCGTCCTTTTATAGCCCCTGACCCGGAGGTGTTCCTGTCCCAACAGTCCACAGTTCCTTATTCCTTCCGGGTCAGGGCAAACAGTCCTTTTCTTCAACCCGGGAGCACGTCGTTCCTTCCTGTCACATGACCGTGACGTACCCCCGGGTCATAAGGCACAAAAGAGCCCATAAGCCCCCCCATAGCGACTCCTGGTGGCCCCCAAGGTATCCAGCAGGGCTGTGTATAAATACTACAAAGTCCATGAGGCCCTGCTGGACCTCGGGGCACTATCCTGCTGTCAGGAGGGCTCCTCCGGGCGGCCTGGGGGTGAGGACCGGCATGAGAAGCCGGCAGTCCTCCACAATAGATAGATAGATAGATAATGATAGGGACTATATAATATGAACATTAACAATATACACATAGATACAGTAGAAAAACATGTTGTTGATGCTCACCAATACTTTTCATTCCCAGTTGAGCACCAGTTCGCCCCCCTCCACAGCACACAGTACCAGATAGATAGATAGATAGATAGATAGATAGATAGATAGTGTCACACACGCATGATTAGAGGACAACTAAACAGCTTGAATAAAAGTAATTCTACGCCTGACCGGGGCGAATCAATGCACTGATTCGCTCTCTCAATTCCTTGCAGACTATTCTCAGGAAGTCCCGCCCAGTTCCGGGGCAACCAAAGACGTCACTGCCGGTTTTGGCCCTGATGACATCACTTCCTCTACTTGCATTTAAAGGCCACCATTTTAAGGCAGCAAGTCAGTTCTGTTTTAGACTCAGTCATGTGAACATGTCTATTCTTTTTGATAGATTTTGCAGCTGAGAAATATTATATGGGTGGCTGCCCCAAACCTTTCCAATGTCTCTTTGTCATTCTTATGACAATAGATAGATAGATAGATAGATAGATAGATAGATAGATAGATAGATAGATAGATAGATAGATAGATAGATAGATAGATATGAAAGGCACTATATAATAGATAGATAGATAGATAGATAGATAGATAGATAGATAGATAGATAGATAGATAGATAGATAGATGGTAGATGCATAGGGGTTCCCAACTACAGACCTGGAGGGCCGCAGTGGCTTTAGGTTTTCATTCTAACCCTTTTCTTAATTAGTGACCTGATATTGCTGCTAATTAACTTCTATTGAATTAATTTTAATTGAGTTGTTTTTTAAGATTGGGTCCCTTGAATTTCTTCATCGTTCCTCTGAATTGCTTAATTTCTTTCCTTAAATGGCACCCAAACAGAAATGAAACATGAAGTGAGGGAGCCAACAAAAGACTAAGTAAGTCAAGGCCTCAAACTCCAACCAACTGCTTCATCAGGGATCAAGTCTTGTTGTTAATTAAGCCCGTTCTTAAATTCTATGGCTTGTTGCTGCTCTCATTGTTCAATAGCAGACATTTCCAAAATTGTGGATTTTCTCTTTTCTAAGAGCTCTGTTAAAATGTTTTAGGGACTGAACAGATCAACATATCTGACACTTTCATCTTTCTTTATTTTCAGATATTGTATGAAGGACACAGTTTGCTGGTCATGTTTTGGCTCATTTTGTATCTCATTATTGTTTGGCTGGTAATTAAGGAAAAAGAAATAATGAAGGGGTCTGAGTCTTCAAGACCAAATCAAATAAAATGAATTCAAAAGAAGTTAATCAGAAGCAAAAACAGGCCACTAATTTAAAAAAAAAGTGTTAGAATGAAAACCTGCTGCCACTGGTGCCCTCCAGGACCGGAGTTGGGGATCCCTGGTATATCCTCTACCCCCTGTAGTTAATGTGAAATAGAGCCTTCTTGGCTATACCTGTAATACAATCTGTTAAGTCAGTTTTAGAATTAGTCCTTTTGCTAGCAGGGACTGATAGACCCATTTGCAGTTTGTAAATGGGATGGCATGCAGTTTTCTGACCATTTAGAAATGGTTTGACTGTATGAGCAAACTTATAGAATGAAACAAACTTTCAACAGAACTTTTCTGAATTTTTCTTTTCTTTGCTGTATCAAGTTTTTTCCCTAATTTTGTGTTTTACTCTGAATTTTTACAGAAGCTTTTAAAAATGAAGATATTTGTCAATGGAATCATTTCAACATATCACACTATTGCCAGAATCCCATGAAGCAAACTAAAGCTGCAGAACTTTGGTCATTTTGGGTAAACGCAGTTACAGATATTTTTCAATGGCTTATTATTCGATACTACTCTATTGGGTATACTTTCAAAAATACTATGAGTAAGAAAATCAAACAACAATTAGTCACAGACTCCCCACCAGTAACACACACATATCATTTAATGCCATTGTCACCTGAATTGCAGTCTGCTGTGTATGAAGGCTGTTGAACCACCACAGGCCTCTCTGAGCTCCATTTTGAACTCCATTATAAAGTGTCGTTAATGTTGTCTCACAACACATGGAATTGCATTCTGTTATCGCTATTACTTTTGAATATGACTCATTGTTATAAAACTATTTAATAAACAAAAGAGCAATAACTAACTATTGGATGAAATAAATAAAATCATTTCAGGTGGGAAACCCATTTCCTATCCGATTTGGGCTTCACGAGGTATCAGCACACTTTGACAGCGATTTGTCTGATGGAACCGGGCTTGCCTCTTTCCCGTTTCTAAAACACAAATATACTTTACCATCATCCTCTTTATTCTTCTGTTTACAGAGTAAGTCTGTTCTCTGGATGTGTGGAATACATTTTTAATAAGTTTTTCTGCTCCGGTTCCCTACCATCCATTATTTTGACCACTTTTTCTTGAGCTCGTTTTCTACTGAACACATTTCCCACCCTCGTGATGCCATAACTACGTGCCTATCCCAGGCACTCAGAAACGGTTCTTCAATCTGTCCCTGCCAATGCCGTTATATTGAAACACAATTTCAAACTTTCTTTAGAAATTCTAATCATCAATATATCCACTATGACATTGTCCACCATTATCCTAGAAAGCGTTTCCTGATGGGTTTAGCTCCTGATCCACTCCAATGCTCCCTTAATGCACAAGGCACCTTTCTCCACATGTTCTGAGAATGTACCACTGTTGCTGTTTTTTGGGTCTCAGTTGCTTTTGCACTCTCCTCCATCTTATCTGTCTCTTCATCTTGTTCTCCTATTACTCTATTTCTGTTAGATTTCTCCACACTCTCTCTTTCTCTTCATCACCAGTGCATGTTCTCATTAGCCACAATAACAGCCAGAGGCCTAATAGTTTCTCAATGGAAGAAACCTATACCTGTCTACTTCTCCGTCTTTCTCCGTCCTCTTTTTACAATCTTGTTCTACTAGAACTGTCAGGTGCAAGAATCAATGACCTGCACGTCCTATTAGTTAATGAGAAAACAGCATCTCCTTAACCGAGTCAAGTTGACAGCAAACCCTTGAGTCAATCGGATGCAATTTCAGGAGTGTTCACTCTTCAGCCCTCTGTAAGCTCTCGGTGACCCACGTGTTTTATAAATCCCAATTTACTCTCCCTTCTTTATATAGCTCCAGGATGGCCTGGGTTGGGGAGGGTGCCAGTGGTGGTGATGGTGGTGGTGGTGGTGGTGGGGTAGTGGGGAGGGGGAGTTCCTTCAAGTTTTTATATGTAAATGTCCTTTCAATAATTTGTTATTGTCTTCTTATTTTTTGAAATCAAGTAAACAATTGATCACAAAAGTAAAAATTTCAGTTAACTTGGTTGCCGAACAAACCTGAATGTTACGCCATATGTAACTTGTTATTTTTACAAAGTGCCAGAAATCACATGGGGCTAAGTCAGGTGAATGCGTTGGATGATCTGATTTAGGAATCAATTTGTGAGCCAGGAAGTTTGAAACACTGAGTTCATCATGGCTCAGCAGCATCATGATGGATGATACCCCCTTCCAGCATTCTCATTCATATTCTGTCAACCCTTTCATTTTAAACCTTTTAGGCCAGTCGAGGACCCTTGAGTTTTTCATAGCATCTTCCCTATACACCACTTTCAACAATTCCAACGATTCAGTTACACTTTGTAACATTGGCATCTGTATACCCATATGGCACAGTGGTATTGCTACTACCTTGCAGTAAGAAGATCATGGGTTCACATCCTGGGTTCACCCTGAGTGAAGAGCACTTTGAGTAATGAGAAAAGCGCTATCTAAATGTAAAGTATTTTTATAATGCAGTCATTCCAGGAATTAAACTGTTACACCTTGTTTGTTGGCGATTCTCGGATGTTTATTCCAGTTGTTACTCTTGTTTATTTTGTTGTCTATTCTTGAACACCAGTAAACCCCTGATTCTGTAAAGAATCGGAAATCCAAGAATGGCTATCACTTTCTATTCCCTCCGATCTTTGGAGGGATGAAAAATCATGGAGGGTGGGAGCGTCCTGGGAAAGTTTTCATTTAATTAAATAAATATATTTGTACTAAAATTAACCAATTTATTAAAACTATAATTTAAATTTAATTGTTATAGTCCAAAATGTCTTTGAGTTGCTGCACTCATAAGTAAAAAAAATATCGGAGTTCAAAGGTTTAAATGAAGTAAATTGGAAACAAAAATGGTAAATTCAAAATAGTTAATCAAAAATTTCGTTATAAACAACATTTTTGGTAAAGATGATTTCCTGCCCTTGAATCAGCTCTGCCTGGTATGGAGTAGTTAAAACCTTCACTTTAATGTCACATGAACGCCGGACTCTTGAAAAGGCAACATAAAGCTGTCCATGTCCAAAAACAGGCTCAGATAGGTAAATCCCAACAGGTTGTGTTGTGTTGTTTGGGAGCCACCTACTGACTCTGGGAAGCCGCTGGGTTTGACTCTGGGGCGCTGAGGCGCTGTACGCGTGCGCTTTTGGTGCCACCTAGTTCCCTGATGGCGGCGGATTCGCATGCTGAAGTGACCATGGCGGTGGATTCCGGCTTGGAGATCTACATTACTAAACGAAGGTTTTATATGCGGTGGTGTACGAGTTCGTGTTCGGGCGGTGGTTGTATTGTGCACGGCTTGCTTCTGGCATCTGGCATCCGTGCATATAAACAACCTTTGTTTAGTAATATAGATAATTTAGCCGAATGATGAAATTTTGTTCTGTTGTGTGGTGTTGAATAACAAATAACGCTAACCTTGAAACTTGAACCTTGGATACACATTGTAATGGAAGAATAAACTGATTTCATTTTGTGAAGATCTATTCACCTTGGCTAATTCTAGTTCTGTCACCTCTCCTCCATTAAATCTGGACACTGCTTTTGGACCGTGTTAGAATGAGGTAAATGAGTAGCAAACACCCCTTCAGAAAGAAGGAATAAACTGATGAGAAATCCCATACACCCTTCCTTTGAAGCAGTGCTAAGATCTATAATAATAATAATAATTATAATTTTAATTATAATAATAATAATAATAATAATAATAATAATAATAAGTAGTAGTATTTAAAGAAGAAGTAAAATATGATATAGGATATTACGTTAAACTGCACATAGATGTTGCCATTCACTACAACATCTAGATTAACACTGTAATGAGATGCAAAGCCCGAGACACACACACACACACACACACACACACACACACACACACACACACACACAC
>JANRMT010062796.1:105035988-105067941 GCA_026402145.1 Polypterus bichir lapradei | reverse complement strand
CACACACACACACACACACACACACACACACACACACACACACACACTGAAAGATGGTAAACCCTGAGATCGTGAACATTTATTTAACAATGAATGTTCCAGGAATTGTTTTGAAAAAGGATGTATGAATGGAATGGATGGATCACACTTTCAGATAAATCACCTTTGCTGGTGTCGCCACAGAGGCTTTGGACTTCAAATGTTGAGGTTGTGGGTTCAAATCCCGCTACTGATATTTTGTGACCATGAGCACTTCACTTGACCTGCCTATGCTCCAATTGGAAAACCAAAAGAAATGGAACCAATTGTATCATAAAGGTTGTATGTCGTCTTGGATAAAGTGAATGGGGAGCCACTTCAATCACCACTAATGTGTAGCACCCACCAGGATGATGCGACAGCAGACATTTTTGCACCAGTACGCTCACCAGACATGAGCTATTAGGCGGAGAAGGGGTAAGAGAGAAGAGATAATGAGGAGTGCAGAATGACCAGGCCAAAGTGAGCAATTTAGCCAGGCCATTAGAGGACACACTACACATTTCAAAAGATGCTCTGGTATTTTTAATGATCATAGAGAGTTAGGGCCTCAGATTTACATTTCATTCACCAGGTGGCATCGGTTTTTACAGCACAGTGTCCTCATCCATGCACTGGGGCCTTATGTATATCTAATCTAATAAGTGTGTCCTACTGGTCTCTTCCAGAAGCAGCCCAAGCTTTTCTTAGATGGCCTCCCATTTAAGTACTTGCCTGGCCTGTACATGCTTAGCTTCAGATGGATGACCTGTTCTAAACTGCATGAAGTGTGGCTGCCAGCAATGTTATTATTGCCAGTAAACCTTGCAATTGTGATTTCTACTGGGATCTCAGGTCTCAAGTCACTGTCTCTTTTTTAGTGAAATTATGGTTTATAAATGTATGTATATATATATACTCAGCAAAAAAAGAAACGTCCTCTGACTTTCAACTGTTTTTACTTTCAGTAGACTTAATGTGTAAATATTTGTATGAACACTAAAAGAGTCAACACCATAAGACATAAACTAAAAATGTTTCACAATGTGTCCCTGAATGAAGGGAGGCTCAAAATCAAAAGTACCAGTCAGTATCTGGTGTGGCCACCAGCTGCTTGAAGTACTGCAGTGCATCTCCTCCTCATGGACTGGACCAGATTTGTCAGTTCTTGCTGTGAGATGTTACTCCACTCTTCCACCAAGGCACCTGCAAGTTCCTGGACATTTCTGGGGGGAATGGCCCTAGCCCTCACCCTGCGATCCAACAGGTCCCAGACGTGCTCAATGGGATTGAGATCTGGGCTCTTCGCTGGCCATGGCAGAACACTGACATTGCTGTCATGCAGAAACTCACGCACTTTTTGCCACTCCTGTCTGGTCCAGCGAAGGTGGGTTTGTGCCCATAGGCGGCGTTGTTGCTGGTGATGTCTGGTAAGGACCTGCCTTACAACAGGCCTGCAAGCCCTCAGTCCAGCCTCTCTCAGCCTATTGCGGACAGTCTGATCACTGATGGAGGGATTGTGTGTTCCTGGTGTGACTCGGGCAGTTGTGGTGGCCATCCTGTACCTGTCACGCAGGTGTGATATTCGGATATACCGATCCTGTGCAGGTGTTGTTACACGTGGTCTTCCACTGCGAGGATGATCAGCTGTCCTTCCTGTCTCCCTGTAGCGCTGTCTTAGGTGTCTCACAGTGCGGACATGGCAATTTATTGCCCTAGCCACATCAGCAGTCCTCATGCCTCCCTGCAGCATGCCTAATGCACGTTCACGCAGATGAGCAGGGACCCTGGGCATCTTTCTTTGGGTGTTTTTCACAGTCGGTAGACAAGTCTCTTTAGTGTCCTGCGTTTTTAGGACTGTGACCTTAAATGCCTACTTTCTGTAAGCTGTTAAGGTCTTAACGACCATTCCACAGGTGCATGTTAATTAATTGATTATGGTTAATTGAACATGCATGGAAAACATTGTTTAAACAATTTACAATGAAGATCTGTAAAGTTATTTGGATTTTTAAAACATTATTGTTGAAATACACAGTCCTGAAAAAGGGACGTTTCTTTTTTTGCTGAGTTTATATTTATTAATATTGTCATCCATGGGCATCTAAGGATCACCTGCAAGTCTCAAATAAAGTATGCAATACCTCACTGCAGCAAGAGAGGGCATCATTGCTAACAATACCATCTCTATTCTCCTCTGTAACTCTGAGAAGCTGCCAATTGAGGACACATTAGCCCAGATCACTGCCACCGAAGCCACACCTCATCTGGTCAGGACCATATAAATCCAAAAGCTCCCAGAAGATGCCATCTCAGACTAAGGATCGCAGTCCTGCATGACGGAGCTCCCTGACTCAGACCCACTTAAGAAAGCTGAAACATTGGAGAAGCACCAGAGGCTGCGAAGGCACCTGATGCATTTATTTTCTGATGCACCACCTCATGCTCCACTTTTGTTCATTTTTTTTGGACTATAGCAGTAAATGAGGTGGCCTTGTTGGCACCCCAACTTTTCTTTGGGCCTCATTTGCCTTATCTGTTTGAGTGTAATATTCAAGCTGATGTTTCCAAAATCTTAGCCCCTCCAGCCCTGGACTGAACAGGTGCACTACTAGGATGTAATGCGGCCAGTGAATGTGGACTTCATTGTGCACACATAGAAGCTAGTGAGGACGGATGAAGACATCTAAGGCAGTGATGAGCCTTTGTGACAATAGCCAAATAATAATAATAATAATAATAATATTAATTACATGTACACAGCACTTTTTAACTACTCAAAGCACTTCACGTAGAGACTTCAACCACCACCAATGTGCAGCATCCATCTGGATGATACGACAGCTGCCTTTGATGCCCTTGGATCTTCTATGACCACGAAGCGTTGGTTTTACATCTCATCCAATTTTTGCATAACAATGTCCCCGTCACTGCACTGGGTCATTGGGATTCACACACATACCACAGGGTAAGCGCCTCCTGCTGGCCTCTTCCAGAAGCACCCCAAATGTTTCCTGGTTGGCCATCCATCCCAGTACTGGCCATGCACAGACTCGCTTAGCTTCAGGTGGTCATCAGTGATGGTAACACCTGGATATTTAAAGCTGCTGACCCTCTCAACTTCGTTTTGTATATTATCTTTATAATACCTATTCTCTGTAGCATTCATCTTTAGTGGTCTTCCTAAAAATGACTGAAGTTACGTAATGAAGTGGGGAAGTGTGAGGATAATGGGATTTCCTTAAAAAGCAGACCACCATTTGCCTTATTTGCATATTTTAAAGCTGCCAGCCACTTGTATGTCTGTATTCTAATTATTTTATCCTTCTCCTGTCTTTGTGTGCCATGTAATTACACACAGAAAAATAAAGCTTTTCCCAAGGGTCTGATAAATAAACAGCTTTATCTCCTAATCTTAAAAAAGCAAGGCAGCCAGGTGTGGAAGATGGAGATCTTATTATCACTTTCTTACGGAGGTGGAAATCCAGAAGCAAGTTGTACTGGGTGGCAGCATATCTTTTTAGACAGCACACTTGCACCGGTACCCTGCAGGCTTCATTCATGTCTGTTTCAAATGTTAATTTCCGTGGACTCATTTTCAAAAACAAAGGAACCCTGCAAGCTTTTCCCAGAGGAATCCTCTGACAGGACAAATAAGAGACACCAATTGTATCATAAAGGTTGTATGTCGCATTGGATAAAGTGAGTGGGGAGCCACTTCAACCACCAGCAATGTGTAGCGTCCACCAGGATGATGCGACGACAGCCAGTTTTGCACCAGTACACTCACCACACATGAGCTATTAGGTGGAGAAGGGGTTAGAGAGAAAGATTGCCAATTAGAGACAGGGGATAATGAGGGGGGGCAGAATGACCAGGCCAAAGTGGATAATTTAGCCAGGGCATTAGAGGACATCCTACACATTTCAAAAGATGCTCTGGGATCCTTTATGACCATACAGAGTTAGGACCTCAGTTTTATGTTTCATCCGCCAGATGCCATCGATTTTTACAGCACAGTGTCCTTGTCCCTACACTGGGGCATTGGGTTCCTCATGTATATCTAATCTAATAAGTGTGTCCTGCTGCTCTCTTCCAGAAACAACTCAAGATTTTCTTAGATGGTCTCCCATCTAAGTACTTGCCTGGCCTGAACATGATGAGGTTCAGATGAATGACCTGTTCTGAAGTGCATGAAGCATTCCTGCTGGCGATGTTATCATAATATATTATACATATACTGTATAACATACAATCTTATATTGTGGAAGATGCCCGGAACAGAGACAGATACACAGACACAGAAGTCTCAAAATCAACACACATTTATTTTGTTTCATCACTGCATACAGCATAATGCACCAAACTCCCACAATTACTCAGTTCTTTACTTTTACTCTTTCTTCTGCCGCCTCCATGCCTCCTTTGCAAACTCCGTCCTCTGCCTCCCAAGTCCGGCTGCCCGAATAGAGTCAGTAGGCCCCTTTTATACCGCACCCAGATGTGCTCCAGGTGCTCCCTCATGACCTTCCTGCAGCACTTCCTAGTGTGGCGAAAGTGCTACATTGGCACCCGGAAGAACTCCAGGTGTACCTGGTTCCTCTTCTGGCAGCAGTTCCTTGTGTGGCAGAAGTGATGCAGTCCATGGCTCCAGAACCATCCAGATGCCCTCTGGTGGTGGCCATGGCCCCCCACAGCTTTGAGCTTCCAAGCTCCATGGACCCCATGCAAGAGGGCTGCCCGCTTGCATCCCGGGGAAGATACTGTCCCTTCTCCAGGGGCCTCATGTATAACGCCGTGCGTAGAACTCGCACTATAACATGGCGTAAGCACAAAAGCCGAAATGTGCTTACGCACAGAAAAATCCAGATGCAGGAATCTGTGCGTACTTCAACTTCCACGTTCTTCCGCTACATAAATCCCGATCAGCGTGAAAAGTAACGCTCGTGCACGCGCTTTATGTAACGCCCCAACTCCTCCCAGAATTATGGCTCTTTGAATTTGCAAATCAATATAAATCACCCTTAAGCTCAGCCTTCTGTGAAAAGACAATGGGAAAAGCACGGGGGAAAATATAAGAATTTCAGCGAATACCAAGTGGAGGCAAAGGAAAAACATACTATTTGTTCAAATAAACCGTGGTATAATCAACAAAAGGAAGTTGATCGAGTAACATAGCGTGTTGGAGAAACTTGAAAGTTCACGTTCACAAAATCGCACAGTGCCGGAAATAAAAAAGAAGTCAGATATCAAAGTCGCCGTGAAAAGGCGAGTTGTAGCCCACCGTCTGAGTGTCATATGAAAGCTTATTAGGGTACAGAGAAAAAAAGGCACACAGTGGGGAGTCTTCAATCTCGACATTTCCACTTTAATCACGTAGTTTATTTTGTCATTAAAGTAGAACATCATAAACTTCATCTTAAAATCATTTAATTAACCAGTTTCTCAAATCACATTGTAATTAAAGTAGCACGTTAAATGCTTTGTTTTGTATTTGATCTTCTATGTGCTCTATGTGTGTGAATCACTACTTGCTTCTTAAACTGGCTCTCTTCCTCCAACTGGACACAGAATCCATTACATTCATGATATTACAGCTCTCTGAATAACTAAAATACTGAGATGTATATGTGATATAGTTTTCATGATGATAGGAGTTAAAGCACGTTATTAAACATGGGTTTCACGGCGCAGTGATTGTGTGTGACCTTCGATGAAATAATTTATTGCAGCAGTACTCAGGGGCGGCTCTAGGCTTGTGGTGGCCCTGGGCAAAGGAAGAATCAGTGGCTCCTTCGCCTGCCAATGTCAGTAAGGTAGCTTATACACGGTGGATGGCCACGTCCGTTGCGGACACTGCATAGCCGCCTCGTGCTCATGACACAAGCATTTAACTTTTGCCGAAATTTGCCGCTGCGTTTTTAGCTGTGTTGTTATTTTCTCTTTCTGTTTTATATTCAATATATATTGGCGTAGCCGCCACTGCAGTCCTTGCTTTTCTTTCCCCAAATACCCAATCACCACACAATCAGCTCTGTAATAGAAGTTAAGCCATCTGTAAGCTTAGAGCGCCGATTCTTCAAAACGTTTAAGGAACATTGAAATATCTTCGTAGTACATGTTTAATTATTGTATCCTTCACGACACTCCCAGTGAAGAATAATTATTAAATGAAGTTAAAGTTTTATCTGTATAATATAATAAACATATTTTGCTGCATTTCACCTTAAAAATGATATCGTCATCAGATGTAAATACGCCCTTTATAAAGTGGCTCAGGTTGTGTAATATATATAACTATAGTGCAAGTTTACAGTGAGGTGATTGTACTTATAAGTACAGACAGTTCTACAAGGAGCACTTGACTAAGTGCGTTTAAAGTTCTTAGGATGAAACTGTTTCTGAATCCGCGAGGTCCGTACAGGAAAGGCTTTGAAACGTTTTGCCGTGGCTGAGGCAGCGTGTGCTTGAAGCTGTATACCGATAATTCTCTTTCCGATCAGCTGCTGCTGTGATTCACACTCAGATACAGTGATATAAATAATCCGAGTGGTGCAATGAGAGTAATATGGAAAAAGATGATCCGCTGTGGCAACTCCTAACGGGAGGAGCTGAAAGAAGAAGAAGGAGAAGTGAGAGTAACAACGCTAAAGCAGTTATGGTATTTGGAATACTATGGCTGTTCCTTGGACCATTATATTGTTACAAGTTAATTTACAATCAGATGCATTACACTAATAAACAATATGCGGTTAGTTTCAGTGTATTTATAAAGCCGCGTCAGGAAAATAAGGAGTAACCACACAGGAACAATAGCATTGCTTTGACGCTGGGTGCCACCAGTCTGCAAAACCGAGCAGAGAACTTGCGTACGACAAGGTATGAGGTACCATGGAAAAGTGCGTGGCTTTACGCCAAGTGTAGGTTTTATACATCGCGATTTGAACGTGGAAAAGTTCTTACACTACATTTCTGTGCGTAAGCACCATTTATACATGAGACCCCAGGTGTCCCAGTGGGGTAAGGTCCCCTGTCGTCTGTCACTATATATATATATATACATATTTATATATATATATATATATATTGTCATGCATTGGCATCTAAGGATCACCTGCCCTGCTCAAATAAAGCATACAATACCTCACTGGGGCAAGATGGGGCATTACTACTAACAGTATCATCTCTATTCTCCTCTGTAACTCTGAGAAGCTGCCACCGAAGCCCTGCCTCTTACACTCTGGACCATAAAAATCCAAAAGCTCCCAGAAGATGCCATCTCAGTCTAAGGATCGCAGTCCTGCACAATGGAGCTCCCTGACTCGTACCAACTCAAGAGAGCTAAAACGTTGGAGAAGCCACAGAGGCTGTGAAGGCACCTGATGTGTCTATTTTCTGTTGTGCCACCTCACGCCCACTAATTTAAAAGAGAAAAGGAACCCTGCAAGCTTTTGCCAGAGGAATTCTCTAACAGGACAAACGAGCAACGACATCACACATTGTGTAAAACCTGACCTGGTGTCTGTCGGTTGAGATTGAAGGTTAGCGCTGGAGTGGGCCCTGGAATGGATTGGCGCCTAGTGTTGGAATGGTTCCTGCTTTGTTGTCAGTTCTGCCTAGAGAGAAGCTTGTAATCCCTCTATCACCCCTATACAGTAATGCTGAAAAGAGTAAATAGTTCAGCAACTGATCCATCAGGACAATTTTCTGGAAGACACCTGGAGCTGCTTTAACTCTTTGAGGGCTGAATATTTTTTCCAAAAAACAATGGTTTCACTCAGAAATCAACATAAAACATCTGTTGCTGCATGCTGTGGCTGCCAGTTTGTGAAGAATGTGCGGCAGGCTTGCTGCCAGGCTGTCTTCGCGTCACGGTCGCAGTCCATTACAATCTGGTTTCTACCTCTTATCATTGTTAAGTGGCAGTCCACCCTGGTGAACATCGTCAGTACCACAACTAGCTGGGGACCAATCAGCTGAAGCTGGGACCTCATTTTTGCCGTTGTGTGCACCTTGCTACTCACAAGAGTGCAGGGAATCTCCATCAAACCAATAAATCTAACTTTCCTTCTAACAACGAGAGTCCAACTAAAATGTAACGGTTGGTTCTGTCACAGTTTACAGCTGATTACCATCGTCAACTACTCCTTTTGACAAAAGTTGACATCAGCCCTGAAAGAGTTAAAAGGAAGGGTTGTGGAAAACCCAGTAGTGACAGAGAAGAAAGTGCAGCACGATGACAACAAAACCCTTGCAATTTATTTTAGTGGTTCCTTTCTTGATACAGCGCATTGCCACACTCACCACATGACAAACCACCTCAGGACCCCAGATTAGCTACGCAACAGGTGACACATTAGCACCACACTAGTTCAGATGGAATAGAACAGTGTGAGGTTTGTTATGGTGGCTGGAGTGCCAATCCTGCCACCAACCCCTAAGTGTTTAATTTGGAGGAACTGCCTGCAGAGCTAGGTGCAGGTTAACGTCACATCCAAGACGGAGCAATTGCAGATTAAGGGTCTTGCTCAAGGGACCTATGGAGTGGAATCACTTCTGCCGTTTACGGGACTTGAACCAGCAACCTTCTGATTGGCAGTGCAGATCCCTGTGACGATGCGGATTCTGCTCCATGCTCCCATCGCTGTTCGGGAGCCCTTGAACCAAACACCGTCGATAGATATAACCGAGGTGAGCTAGACAGTGAGGCAACAATAGCAACAGAGCAAGGGGATGATGAAAAAGTGTACAGTGCTTTTATTAAAAACAGTCAAACAAAACAAAGTGTTCAATTAAATAGTGCAGTGATTCCCAAAAAGTCTTCATTAAATAAATAATCCATAAAAAGACAAACGTGGAGGTTTAAAAATACAAAAACAACAGTCCTTTAAAAACCAAAGGTTAAAACCGTTGCTGGAAGCATTCTCAAATCAATGAGCCCGGTGCTCTTCTACACTAGCGTCTCACCTGCTTCTCCCGGTTGGGCTTTGCAACAGGCAAGACGCTCTCTCTGCAGCTGCCCTTTCTCTCACTCACACACACACAGGTCTGGAGTCCACCCGATCCTGGCTTCGGTCTGGCACTCATCCCGGGCCCGAGGCTTGGACTCCTTGTTTTCCAGGATGCCCACACCAAGGACTCCAAGTGCACCTCCAAGCCTCCCGACTCCCGCCGCCGCCACGGCCTTACGCGGACAGTCTCTCCTTCTTTGGTCACTCCCGCTACATGATCGCTCAGCGGAAGCGACTTCTGCTTCAACTGCCGGGTGTCGGCCTAACACCCAGGCTTCCATACAGCTGCCCGGAAGCACTCGTTCGCTCGTTCGCCCACACGCACCGTCTCTTTCTCTCCTGCTTTCTCCAGCCACCTCTGTCTTTCTCTCTCTCCCTCTCTCTCTTCCTTGTTCCTTTTTTTTCCACACCCTAACCGTCTCGGGCTTCTCTATATATGCAGAGAGGACATGGCAGCTGCAGCACATTAGCCCCAGGAACAATCACGGATTTGGGCAGTCCCTCACCTGCGCACTTAGGTGAGAAACGCCCACACCGCAGCTCGCCCTGAGACGCTACAACCACCACGCTAAGCCGCGAGCGCGATGATTATTTATTTAAAACAAAACGGCCTTTGCTGAGCGAGCTGTGGACCCATAACCCCACAATCCCTACCTCAGACTCACCACTACACCCCTTTCTATAGAGTGGATTCAGAAATTATTGGGACCCCTTTCACTTTCTGCACACCTTTCTGTGTTGTTGATTGTAGAGTGGAAAGAAGCTAATTCCATTCTTCGAGTCATCACCCAAATTCATTTAAACACACACACAGATGTACAGGCCCAAAGACATTTACCTGTATAAATGAAGAGAGCTGACAATTTGTTTGCTCTACCAGAGCATAAGACGGATGATAAGGATAAAGAAATGAACACAGAAATACCTGCAGACGCACACAGCGAGACCTGTAAAGGTCGACATAGACAGAAACATTAAGTCCAACCAGTCTCTCTATCTATGAAGCTTTGTTTACTTCAAACACTGTCATGGATCACAAGACCCTGCAGTGGAGAGTGAGGACAGCTGAGAAGATTATCAGAATCTCTCTTACCTCCATCACGGACATGTACACCACACGCTGCATCTGCAAAGCCATCTGCATTGTGGAGGACCCGACCCACCCCTCACGTAAACTACTCACCCTCCTGCAGTCAGGAAAAAAGGTACCAAAGCTTTGGGCCTTCACTACCAGAATGTGTAATAACTTCTTCTCTCATGCCATAAAACTCCAAAACACTCAGGGAATAGACTGATAGCACACACACACACCCACTCAAATGGTCTTTATATTTATTATTATAATGTGTGGGCCACCAAGGGGCATACCAACAAAGACAGGCAAACACAAGTTCAAGTTCAGCACTCAAAAACATACTGCTATGTATATACTTATATTTTTGTGGACAGTTTATGTGCCACATATGGTAAACATGATGACAAACAGGTTGAGACTTTCCTCTAAATCATCTTGCACATATGAAGTATGTTTTGTGAATAAATTGTTTCCACCATTCAAATGTTAACATAATTTAACTCACCCTGTATTTATTCCCATGGGGAAGCCCTTTCCCTTTGCTCCCCACTACACAGCACAGTACACAAGTAGGACAACATGGACAGGCCTTTTTTCTTCTTCTTCCATAGCTATTCCTATTTTTATATGGTTTCACTTTTCTTCTTCTTCTTCCATAGCTATTCTCATTTTTATATGGTTTCACTTTTCTTCTTCTTCTTCCATAGCTATTCCTATTTTTATATGGTTTCACTTTTCTTCTTCTTCTTCTTCTGTCTTTCCACCTCCACTCCTCCATGTCTTCAGTTGTACTGCTGTTTGTCTTTGCACTGTCCTGCAATGCTTGCACACTTACACTTTACATTTTTAATGAGTAGTTTCTTTTCCGTAGTCTTGTGTTCTATGTAGCACCGTGGCCCCGGAGGAACGTTGTCTCGTTTCACTATGAGCTGTGCCAACTGTATATGATAGAAAAGAAAAGCTAATTGACTTCATTTAACCCAACGTGTTTTGTTTCAAATTCAGTTTTATTGAAGATATTGTGGCTTACGGCCGGGGCCCTTGTCAAGCCGGGACACCTCTATGCTGCAAGGACCTGGTGGGGGGGGGGTGTGGGGGATATCTCCAGAGCATTACCTCCCACAAGCACTAGGTGGCAGCCCTGACTCCATGGGAGCTGGAGTTTCGTGCAGCCCTTTTGGGTTCTGTGGGCGCCACCAGGGGGTGCTGCAGCTGCTGATGAGCCCTTAATTGCAGCACTTCTGCCACACCCGGAAGTGCTGCCAGAATTGGGTCAACGAGCACCCAGAGCACTTCTGGGTGCATTATAAAAAGAGCTGGCAGCCACTACTCTGGGAGCCAGAGTCGGGTGGAAGACGACAAAGCTTGTCAGGAGGAGTGGAGGCAAAAAAGAAAGAAAGAAATATGATTTGATATGCTTAACTGTGCTGCACACATGGGAAACAGGGGGATGGGTTTGAATTTTGTTTGAACAATTATTGCACACTTTCTGTAAATCCAATAAACTTCATTTCACTTCTCAAATATTACTGTGTGTGTCTCCTATATGATATATTTAAGTGACATTTTTTATCGTAACAACCAACGATTTATACAGGAAAATAATGACTATTAACAAGGTTGCCCAAACTTTTGCATCCCACTGTACTAATGAAATGCATTGAGTTTGTCTTCCAACAGACGGCACACCAAAAATATTAACTCTTTTGATCTTTGTCGAGCGTTAGTCACGTTATCCAGAAAGATTTTTAATAACAAACTGCTTTTTCCTAGCGGTTTTCTGATTGTACAGCAACCGGGAGTTTAGTTTGTAGCGGGGCTACATAATAAGTATTTGTTTTATGTCTGTCTTGAGCTGCGTTTTGTTTTCATCGTCCCATTTACTATCCTGTATATATGTGCGTCAGTAAATGTTGTCCCCTTAAGTGAAAAGGGGAAGGATGATGGAGAGAGACCTCAATCCAGAGATGGAAATTGCCTGTTAAACTCACCAGATACATCTGGGACATTACATATTTAAAAAAAGATTAGCGAAAGGCAAAAGAGAGAGAAGAGAGGAGAGAGGAGACAATTTACCCGTTCGATTACCAACTCATCACTGCCGTTTATTGCATCATTCCACTACTTGCTTTTCTCAACATCCGATTCATCTTCACGACAGCGAGAGCCGAGAAACCCCAGGGTTCGGATTCATACCAGCCATTGCCAGGACTTTCACGGTAAGGTCATTTTGTTTTCAGGAAGGAGCACAATAACACTTGTCACAGGAGGCTCGGGGTCAGACCCAGCCGGGACGTCTGGAAGGACCGGGAGGTGGTGTATACGTCTCCCAGGCCACGAGGGGGCAACCGCCCTGGATGTTGAGGGGACCACGGTGAAGGAGCAAGGAGGCTCAAGTCCAATGGAGCCCATGGCCACCGCCAGGGGGTGCCCCGAGCATCGTGGAGCCTGGGAGATTAACACTTCCGCTACACCTGGGAAGGTGGGGGAAGATCCTTCCAGCGACACCCAGAGTGCTTCCGGGTACAAGTGCAGCACTTCCACCACACCAGGAAGTGCTGCCGGAACAGTGTCATCAGGCACCAGGAGCACATCTAGGCGGGAATAAAAGGGGCCGCCTCACTCCAATCATTGAGCTAGAGTCGAGTGTGGGAGCAGGACGAAGCTACTGTGAGGAGAGGAAAGGCGGCCCACAGACATTTGGAAGAGAGGGTGATTGGTGCTGGGGGCACTGTGTGTTGTGTGGGACTTTATTTATGTACAATAAACGTGTGTTTGGACAAAGTGCTGGTGTTAGCCTGATGGTGTTCAGACCCGAGCTCACACACTACAGCCAGTATCAATACCGCCAGACTTTATTTTGGACTCATTTATCAACACATTTCAATTGCTGTGTTTAACTAATCTGTGTTTGGGTTCCGTGTTTCTATTTAGTGTTTAGGGGCAAGGGAGGGTTCTTTATAAATATTTGCATTTTCATGTTTTATATAATAATTAGTCACTGGTGTCAATGGGATAGTGGTGTTTTGCATGCACATATCTACGTTATTGAATATTTGTTTGTCTTTTTCATTTACAAAATATCCGTGTTTGATTTTACAATCCTGTCTTCTTTTTTCTGGTTATTTCGTCATGTGGGAAAAAAGTACAACTTGTGAGGAGTACGGCTTGTTACTAGATCAAGAAGCCTCAGGTTATCCAAGGAATAAACAGTCTTGAATAGTGTAGTGGCCGGTCTGGGTAAGGAGTTGGCCGTTACAAGTTGTTCTCCCGGGGTGGCGTTACAAAGTAAAAAGTAAAGGCGTGACACATATTTACCCACTCCACTCACTGGAAGGGGCAGGAAGGGGCAATCCGATGCGTCTCTCAATTTGTATGCTCCGAAATCGCACTATATTGTCTCTCTGTCATTGTTGTGTGTGCGTTAATTGGAATGGCATAGCTTGTAATTAATTATGGCGACACTTGCTACATAATTGCATTGGTTTTGATGGATTATTATATTGTCATTGATACTGAACAAGTCAAGTCAAGTTGGGAAGCATGCACTGGTACAGCATGTTGCCACACCCACGACACGACGAAACAACTCAGAATCCCGGTTCACAACCCCCCAGACAGACACGCAGTCCAGTCCTACCCTCCAGAAATGACCCTCTATCTGCCGCAGCCAGGTGTTACGTGGGCGACCCCTTGGCCTGGTCCAGCCATTCGAGTCCCCAACAACGAGGATCTTACAAGCTGGATCACCCTCAGGGAAATGCACCACATGGCCGTAGTGCCGTAACTGACGCTCCATCACAATGCAGGTAATGTGCCTCATTCAGGACTCCATGAACAACCCAAAGTCAAACCAATGGTACCCAAGGATTTTCCGGAGAGACACAGTACCAAAGGAGTCCAGTGTTCGTCTCAAGTCACCGGATGGCACCATGTCGCACAACCATATAGCAATGTTGAACTTTCTTATTTATGGCCCCATCTTCACGAAATTTGGTAGGCGCCTTCACTGAGCTAACTGAAACCAAAGTACGTACTTATTTCGGTGGTATGATGCCACTGTCGGCCGCCATATTAAATTTTCCAACGTCACTAATTCTCCAACTTCCCATGTAGGTAGAAGGCTGAAATTTGGCAGGCGGCTAATTCCTTACAGCTTACTTACAACAATTAAGCAGGTTTCATTTTGAAATTCTACACGTAACGGTCATAACGGTCGACAACGTTCGCCATGTTGAACTTTCTTATTTATGGCCCCATCTTCACGAAATTTGGTAGGCGCCTTCACTGAGCTAACCGAAACCAAAGTACATACTTATTTCGGTGGTATGACGCCACTGTCGGCCGCCATATTGAACTTTCCAACGGTCTTTGTTACTTATGGGCCCATCTTCAAGAAACTTGGTATGCGGGTTCCCAATGCTAACTAAATCCTACTTACGTACATATATACGTCCATAGCCTGCAGCTCGGTCACTGTGTGAGGTGGCGTTGGGTCCCCCATCCCAACGCCTCCCACGTTGTTGGCTGCCTGCCTATATAAGGCTGTCCGTCGCTCCGGTCTCTACATTCCCTTCCTTGCTTCACCACGGGATTCACGTCTCCCTGCTGATAACTACAGCCTTTCTATTTAATCCACGGCTTCTCCGCTGTTTTATTGTTCATTTATTACGATTATAGTTATTGTGTAGGTATTTTAGACTTACTTTACATTGTTCAGGTACCCATTTCCTTTATTGTTCCAACCGTACCCCCATTAACATGTCTATCGAGGTGATCACCATCGATCAAAGAACTGTCACTTACCGAGTGGTTTCCATGCCTGGAGATGGCACCTACCTTTTCCATTCTCTTTGTTACATATTGCACGGCCATATCAGGCTCACTCTTGATATCCAGAGGAACATTGTGTCTTATGTATTGAATGACTGGGACAGGTTCAAGGTGTGGCCTGATGACGGTACAGGAGATAATTAGACTACACAGGAGCACTAGAAGAGTGAAATGCTTAAGCCCTTCACCTATGGTTCTGCATGTGAGTTGATGGCTGCCGCTGAATTGTTCGGTTGTCGATTTCAAGTGTACCGAAATGGCCAAATATTTTACACCTTTCGACAACCGTCAATGCCTCTTAAACATCTTAGATTCACAGGTGACGATTTGAGTAGTGGACACTTTGATGTTTATGAATGTTTCAACTCTCAAAAGCTGGATGTGATTTTATCGATGAAACCGGTTGTAAGCTTACAACGCTTGACAGATGCCGAATGTCACTTCAACACAAGTCCTGCAAATACTGTCGTAATTGAAATAAACCATGAAACTCAGATTGATTATGACAGCAGCAATCCAAGCTGTGAGATTTGAGACAAGATTACTGTTCACATGGCCAACTGTAAGTTACATGCTCAAGAGTAAGCTCAGCGCACAGCTTGGTCATATTACAACTGGAGGGCCGAACTCACAATGTGGTATACAAAGAGATCCTTAACAAATAATTATTGGTATATTTTCCCTCAGTTTAAAAAGGTTTAATTTTCTTCTTAATAAAAATTTTAAGGCAGTACTTCGCCGCTGCGAAGCGCGGGTATTTTGCTAGTTAGGCATAAAACCAGACTGTTCCGGTCGCTGGTAGGTGAGCAAATGATCACGGATCCTACTGAGGACGACCCTAGCAAGGACCTTACCCAGCACCGAGAGCAGTGTTATCCTCCTGTTGCTGCAATCCTGGCAATCACCCTTCCCTTTCCACATAGGGATGACAAATCCCATTCTCCAGTCAGTTGTGACGATGCCAGTCTCCCAAATGGAAGCAAAGATTGCTTGCAATGCCAAGAGGGCAGCCTTAACACCAGCTGGATGCTAAACAGGTATGAAAAATTTGAAGAAATTCGCTTTGCCAAAAGTGCGTTTAAAATCAGTTGCAAGATTTGACCCAGACAAACAAATAGACAGAGGAGTCAAGTTAAATAAAATTGTTTAAAAAGAAATCTAACAACTAGTGAGCTCAAATAAAACTAGAATGCAAGTAAAATTAATCTAGCTTGATCTGAAGGAAGACAGAGATTACAAATGACACTAATGAAGGTTTCTTTGATTTTCCCTTCCGTTTGACTTGTTTGAATTCGAGGATCCGACCGTTCAGCTTCTAATTTGCCCTCCTATAACCTCAGCACTATTTTAGTGTTCTGTGCCCATGTGGATGGGACTGAAGAGCACCCATTTCAAAGCGATTCTTGTTCTCCTCATCTTGTACAGTTCAGGGGTTAACAAGTCACACTGGGAGGTGCCTGCCTGCCTAAATCTCTCCACGAAACATTAGCTGAGAACAACTGCATCCTGAGTGCAGAAGATGTGATTAGCGTATTGATCCCCCGATGGGTCTTTAGAGACTTGAGTGGGGCGGAGGGGCAGGTTCAGCCAAGCAGCTGCAGTGGCCGCTTTCATGGAAGAATCTCTTTGAGAAACTTGTGTCAAAATGTAATAGTAAGAGCATCCATTATGTCCTTAGACTCAGAAAGCTCTCACTGAAAAAGCAAAATGAAGGTAATAATATACTCTGTATTGTGGTTATTGTTAAATACAGTAGACTGAGCAAACATTCACACCCTTCACTTATTGCACACCTTATTGTGTTGTAGATTTAATACTAAATAAATAGATTAGCAAATTTTGTCCATTAACCTGCACTCAATAACAAAAATGACAAAGTGAACATATGACAAAATCTGACAACCGTAAAGTGATGGATGTGAGGTTAAGGATCTTCGCTAGTTTCTGGAAGGTTGGTGGTTTGAATCGTCATTACTTCCAAAAGAGATCCTACTCTGCTGGTCACTTGAGCAAGGCCATTAACCTGCAATTGCTTCATTGGCTGACCCTGCACTCTGACCCCAAGGGATATGTGAAAATATACAAGAAATATACAAGAAAAATATCCAAGAATTGTATAAGGTGAAATAAAGAACAAAAAAAATCCTTCACATCTTCAATATTCTACACCGCGGTGTGTTGGGATGATAACATCACGTCAAGGGAGGCCCACTGAATTAACGAGCTAATTATAAGGGAAGGTTCAGTTATGGGACACAGTCTGGAAGTCATAGAGGAGGAGAGAATTAAAAGAAAACTGGGTGCCATTATAAACTATCTATCTATCTATATAGTTCCTTTTGCATCTATCTATCTATCTATTATACGGTGGCATTTACATCTATCTTCCTATGTATCTTATATAGTGTCTTTCACATCTATCCATTGCAAGGGACGGCCAGTAGCCCAAGGGAGAAGGCAGCATCTTCAGGGGACTGCCTCCCTGAGAACATTTGATGGCAGGCCCCCCCAGGTTGCAGTGGTTCCCATAAGTCCCACAGGGCAGCACCAGACTTAGAGTTCTTTACCTCAGCCCTATTGATGTGGGTTGTGCAAGGACCCGAGCAGCCCCATGGTACCCAGAAGTGCTGATGGACAATGAGCACGAAGATCGGAAGCACTTCCAAGGCAGATAGAATGAAAGGTGTGCTGCCTACCTCACAAGGAGGTGCCAGAGTTGGGAAGAGGAGGCCTGCAAGGTGTAGTGGAGGAGGCAGTAACCCAGAAAAGAAGGAAGAAAACAGATGTGGTTGTGCTGTAATAGTGCTTATTGTGTATACTTGTGGCTATAGGGGTGGGAAAGTTATGAGGAAGAGTTTACCACAGATAAAAGACTCTTTGCCTTTTTAACTTGTATCCATGTCTGTTGTGTTGGATCTATCTATCTATCTATCTATTTCAAATAAACACTCTTGTCATTTCTCCCAATTCCACTCATATACCAGGTGTGCTTTGTCCATTATAAATATTCCTAAAATAACTGACTGCTCTTTTTCACAAACAATTAAATACTTCTGTGTTTGCAGAAAGGTTTACAAATTTATTATAAATCAAAAGTTACAATTTCTGTAAATATTCCCACTCTTGGCTGTGTAAAACTCAAAATTGTGCTCAGGTGCATCCTAATTGCGTCTATTCTCCTTGAGATGTTTCCAGAACTTGAGTGAAGTTCACCTGTGGTAAATTGAATTGATTGGACATCATTCACAAAGGCACATGTGCACCTCTGTATTGAAGGTCCAACAATTCACACTGCATGTCAGGACAAACACCAAGGCATGAAGTTGAAGAGACGTTGTTTAGATTTCCATGATTATATTATGGTGAGGTAAAGATTGGGGCAAGGGGTCAAACTCATTTTTAAAGCTTTGAGCATTCCAAGGAGCACAGTGGACTCAAGAGGTTTGAAATGGGAGAAGTTTGGGACCACTAGGACACTTTTTAGGGTTTGCTGTCTGGTTCACATTGAAATACTGGACAAGAAGGGCCTTGGTCAGGAAGATGACCAAGAAACCAATGGTCACTTGACCAGAATTTCAGAAGTCCTTTTGTGAGATGACAGAGTTAGTCGAAAGGAAGACCATCTCAGCTGCACTCCATTAATCAGGTGTTTAAGGTAGACTGGCTAGACGGAAACCACTCTTGAGTAAAAGGTGTATGGCAGCCCACTTGAAGTTTGCCAAACAGCATTTGAAAAACTCTGAAAGTATGAGGAAAAAGATTGTATGGGTCTGATGAGACATAAATTTGGGTAGAAGACTGGGCACAGCTCATTACCTGCCTAATATCATCCTTACGGTAAAGCATGGCGGTGGCAGCATCATGCCTTGGCAGTGCTTCTCAGCAGAAGGGACAGGGAGACCAGTCAGAATTGCAGATAAAATACAGTGAGGTCCTTAAAGAAAACTTGCTGTACAGTGCATGCCATCTCACCTTTCATCACGACAATGACCCAAAGCATACAGACATCCGGAGTGGCTTCTGGACATGACTCTGAGTATCATTGAGTGGTCTAAACTGGATAGAACATGTGTGAAATGCACAACTGCCTTGCGCCCTGTATTGGCTGGGATTGGCTCCAGCAGACCCCCATGATAATGGATGGATGGATGGATGGATATTCAAACAAATTATAGACAAAAATCCGATCTAAATCGTTTAAGTAGTTAGCTAGCTAAACGGATGTAAGATATGCCCTGAGGTTGGCACATGAGTGAGGAGGGCCCCGCCCCCACCCCCCTCAGCTCGCTGCGTCTCTCTCAGACTCGTGCTAATAAATCAGTAATGCAAGTGAGCTATGATACTTAGTGCGACAAGAGAAGCTGCAAAATCAACCGGAATGTTCAAGCAAATTCTAGAAAAAAACCCGATCTAAATCCGTTAAGTAGTTCTCTTGTTTGCTAGCTAAGTGGATGTAAGAAACGCTCTGAGGCTGGTGTGTGAGTGAGGAAGGCCCGGCCCCCCACCTCCCCTTGGCCCGCTGCATCTATCTCGGATTTGTTTTAATAAATCAGTAATGCAAGTGAACTATGATACATAGCGTGATGAGAGAAGTCGCAAAATCAACTAGAATGTTCAAGCAAATTACAGGCAAAAACCCGATCTAAATCTGTTAAGTAGTTCTCTCGTAAAAAACAGTCAGACATTGTCAAAACTTATGTGAGTAGTGGGTGGCAGGGTGCACTAATTCAACTTTTGTTATCTCTACAGGCCAGATATGGGAAAACCTACAAGACGCACCATCAATGACGTCATTTCCGTTTTTGGCCTTTAAAGCCTCCATCATTTCAACATCCCGGCAGTTCAGTTCAGGACTCAATACCATGCACATGAGTGCCTTTTCTAAACCCAATTGCAGCCAGGGACAATGTATGGGTGGCTGCCCCAAGCCTTTTTGTGTGTGTCGAGGCTGTTCATTTCACAACATACAGACAGACGTTGGATTTTATATATTTACTATATATATACACAGTGGTACCTCGGTATACATCCTTAATCCGTTCCTGATCCTTTGACTTATACCAAACAGAACATATACCAAACAAATTCTTCCCATAAGAAATAAAGGGAAAATGATTAATCCGTTCCCATGAAAAAAAATCCTGTTGTTATTGGCATATTATACATTGATAGGGTTCTATAAAATAATTTAAACACTGCTTAATACTAAAAAACATAAATACAAAAACAATTAGATGAAATTAATGAAAATTAAACTCACTTTACCTTTTAATAACATCTTTGTTTTTCACAATCGTAGATACCGTCATTCTCGGCATACGGTATGCAGCAGCCATGTTCTAGATACGCATGCCACCTTCATACTTTTCAACAATCAATTCAAATTTACCCGAAAAAACACAAAATCACGTGAAGATTCACATAGAGTTATAGCGTGGGAACTGAAGGAACTGAATGCTAGCAACTGACGTACTGACACTGGTGGGCAGTCGTGGCTTTGTCTCAAGAGAGGTAAACAAGGGTAGTGTGCGGTGATCTAGCACACGAGTCGTATTCCAAACAAAGGTCATATACCAATCAAAATATTTTGCATCCAAACAGGACGTATACCAAGTTGGACTTATTCCAAAGCGGACGTATACCGAGGTACCACTGTATATACGCGTATATATATATAGTCTCTCTCTCTATCTCTCTCTCTCTCTATATATATATATATATATATAAAGTGGTGCTTGAAAGTTTGTGAACCCTTTAGAATTTTCTATATTTCTGCATAAATATGACCTAAAACATCATCAGATTTTCACTCAAGTCCTAAAAGTAGATAAAGAGAAACCAGTTAAACAAATGAGACAAAAATATTATACTTGGTCATTTATTTATTGAGGAAAATGATCGAATATTACATTTTTGTGAGTGGCAAAAGTATGTGAACCTTTGCTTTCAGTATCTGGTGTGACCCCCTCTTTGAACTTTTGATCATTCCTTTGTTGGTGGGTTTCCTCACATTAACTGCTCGCTTCAGGTCCTTCCACAACATTTCGATTGGATTAAGGTCAGGACTTTGACTTGGCTATTCCAAAACATTCACTTTATTCTTCTTTAACCATTCTTTGGTAGAACGACCTGTGTACTTAGGGTCGTTGTCTTGCTGCATGACCCACCTTCTCTTGAGATTCAGTTCATGGACAGATGTCCTGACATTTTCCTTTACAATTCTCTGATATACAGTAATTCAGAATTCATTGTTCCATCAATGAAGGCAAGCCATCCTGGCCCAGATGCAGTAAAACAGGCCCAAACCATGATACTACCACCACCATGTTTCACAGATGGGATAAGGTTCTTATGCTGGAATGCAGTGTTTTCCTTTCTCCAAACATAACGCTTTTCATTTAAACCAAAAAGTTCTATTTTGGTCTCATCCGTCCACAAAACATTCTTCCAGTAGCCTTCTGGTTTGTCTACGTGATCTTTAGCAAACTGCAGACGAGCAGCAATGTTTTTTTTGGAGAGCAGTGGCTTTCTCCTTGCAACCCTGCCATGCACACCATTGTTGTTCAGTGTTCTCCTGATGGTGGACTCATGAACATGAACATTAGCCAATGTGAGAGAGGCCTTCAGTTGCTTAGAAGTTACCCTGGGGTCCTTTGTGACCTCGCCGACTATTACACGCCTTGCTCTTGGAGTGATCTTTGTTGGTTGACCACTCCTGAGGAGGGTAACAATGGTCTTGAATTTCCTCCATTTGTACACAATCTGTCTGACTGTGGATTGGTGGAGTCCAAATTCTTTAGAGATGGTTTTGTAACCTTTACCACCCTGATGAGCATCAACAACTCTTTTTGTGAGGTCCTCAGAAATCTCCTTTGTTCGTGCCATGATACACTTCCACAGACATGTGTTGTGAAGAGCAGACTTTGGTAGATCCTGTTCTTTAAATAACACAGGGTGCCCACTCACACCTGATTGGCATCCCATTGATTGAAAACACCGGACTCGAATTTCACCTTCAAACTAACTGATCATCCTAGAGGTTCACATACTTCTGCCACTCACAAATATGTAATATTCGATCATTTTCCTCAATAAATAAATGACCAAGTATAATATTTTTGTCTCATTTGTTTAACTGGTTTCTCTTTATCTACTTTTAGTACTTGAGTTAAAATCTGATGATGTTTCTAGTCATATTTATGCAGAAATATAGAAAATTCTAAAGGGTTCACAAACTTTCAAGCGCCACTGTATATAGATTGAGAGTCAACTGATGGCCAAAAATGCTAAATCTAGAACACAGTAATGTGTGCAGGAAGTGAAGGGGTCGGAATACTTTCCAAATCCACCGTATTTCATATTTTGAATCGCCTTGGTTAAAGATTTTTATGGTAGGAGCTCAATAAAACAAGGACTGATTGTAATGAAGACCAGCATGCTGAGGTGGGTTTTTGTTCATCTGCCATGTTGTTTATAGCGTGGGCCTTGATGTTCTCTCGCTTTAAGGACGACATTAATGTCACCTCAATCTTTTCACCATTCATCCATAAAATTAGACAAAGTCACGGCCCAATCTAAACTAATGTTACATGCAAAGGAGAAAAAAACTGCATTAATGAGTAACATTCAGAAGCAAATGAACCTTGCAATGCTTTGGGCGGAATTTCCAAATATAATATCATTAAAATATTATTTAATGGAAAATCCTTTTAACAGAGTAATTATCCATCTGTTCATTCAGGCAGCTGTTTAGGATATCAGGGCTTTGTGGAGGAACCTTGGATAATCCAGGCTACATATGTCCTATGCGATCTCAACCCAAATGGCAAAGCCAGCGCACACCATCCTTTTTACTCAGCCACTATCTTTACTGCGTTTTTTATAGAACTGGAGTTACATGAGAGACGTCATGAAAACCCAGCGGAGAAATTACGGTTCTGCGTGAAGACTTGTAGAGTCTAAGTTCACACTGAGACGTCAAGACTGCCACACATACAGAGGTGCCAATGTGTTGCCCACAGGATTATCCATCGTATCATCGTGTTATTTTCTTTGAATGCTTCCTTTTGTCGTCTGTAGACACAGAGCTGATGGGACTTATCAAATAGCTCCAGTTGTGTCCCTTCTGTCCAAAGGACCTTCTCCCAGAAGCATTGTGGCTTGTTGATATGCATTTCAGCAAATTCCAGTCTGGTTTGTTTATGTGGAGTCCTCCGGGGTCTTCTTCCATTGAGCCCACTGTCATTCAGAAAGCGACAGATGGTGCGATTAGACACTGATGGACCTTGGTGATCAGCTTGTATCTCTTTGGAAGTTCTCCTTGACTTTTTTTCTACCATTCTCACTATCTATCTGGCCATTCTAATGTTGATTTCCCTCTTGTAGCTGCACCCAGGGAGGTTGACTACAGTCCAATGGACCTTAAACTTCTTCATAATATTTGCAACTCTTGCAACATGAAGGTGCTTTGAGATGGTCTTCTCGCCATTGCCTTTAACATGCTTGTCTATCATTTTCTTTCTGATCTCCTCAGACAACTTTCTCCTCCATTGATTTCTCTGTTACATGTTCAGAGTGGAAGACAGGATGACACCAAACAGTAGAGTGATGACGTTTCTCCATTTATATCGGCTGAATGACTGATTGGACAATTGGAGACGTGTGTGATATGAATTCAAGAAAATGAGTTTGAAAACTCCCTCAAATCCAGTTATTTAAGATCTTTTCTAGGGGTCCCAACAAATGTGTCCAGGCCATTTTAGAAAATCTTTGTGGAATAAGCGATACTTGATCTCTTGTCACACTCGATGACATCTCAAAGGCATGCGTGCACACACGGGACACTTGCTTCTCTTGCTTTTCATGTCGTCATGAAATAGACGGCACTTGTGTCAACACACGTGTCAACGTCTTTATGTGCATCGCCTATCTATATAATCTGCCTTTGTTATGTTCCATGTGTTTTGTGGGCGGTCCCCCAAGAGGCAGGGCCATCTGTCAATCACAACCTGGAACCGCCCTTCTTCCCATGGTCTTCCAAGGTTCCTGGCGGTTTCCTGTAAATGAACGCTGGAGTCAGTGAGTTATTTTGTGTTGTGCTCTGCTTGTACTACATTTTGGGACTTTGACCTTCTTGCTGTTTTCATGGCCACTCTGCATTGGGACTTTGTTCAACCTGGACGGCCTTTGTTTCAGGCAAATCCCTTTTGCCTTTGTGCTCCATGGAATATCATTGTAGTTTGAATTCTTTTTGTCAAGAATAAATGTCTTATTTTATAAAGATTTGCCACTTGCCGTTATTACAAGCCAGGGTTTAACAGAGATATCCCCCTCTAGTGGGTATTATGCGAAGTGTTTTGAACCACATGCTTTGGAATTTTAGAGTTTTATCTCTGGACGTTTTTTGTTTGATCTTATCCCACAGATACCACAGCAGTCTATCGTAATTTTGAAGATTACAGTCTGTGCTCTGAGAACAAACTCTGTATAAACATGTCAGTCGGCAAACATGTGACCACAGTTCTCTAGATGTTCAATGTGACCTGACGTGCTTTGTCAGGTTGCAGAAAAAAAAATGCCAGTCACACACATGATTGTAGAATTAATGTGAGAAATACGCACTCAATCAGCTCAGCACGGTGCCAATCAGTGCACTAACTAGCAAGACTGTAGGTCTACAAAATCTAGTGGCACCCTAACTACAACCTACTCCTGTGCTATTGACTGATTCTGGGAATTTCTGGGCCCACCCTTGTGTGGGCTCAAAAAAACTGCTGGACATATATATATATATATATCGTCTATACTAGTGGATAAGTCGGGCTTGATTTTACCATATAATTTCCGATATTTTATAATATAGGTCATATAAGTCAAATGCGGAAAATTCACACTATTGTTCCAAGAGTTTATGATATGTTAACGCCTGCCTGAGAGAGTAACCATGGAGCACACGGCCATTTTCCTTCTATGTATTTTGCCTACGTGATCACACGGTGATACCCGAACTATTCTGAAGTGACGTTTGCACTGATTTGTGTTTTTTGTATCTCACACCCTCATACACCTTTATCATAAGAGCATCCCTTATCTACGATGGAGCGTGAAGAAGATATGAAGCTGGTTTTAAATTAAACACCATTGAAGTGGCGAAAGAAATTGGTAACTGCGCTGCTGCAACAAAATTCAATGTGTCTGAGAAACTGAAGCGAGATTGGAGGAGACAAGAAGATGTAAAAAAAAAAAAAAATTAAGTGTCACATTTTTGAATGGTCATATAAGTTGGGGTCTGATTTTATGATCGATTATTTTGGGTTTCAAGACCCGACTTCAACGCGAGACTTCAGTCTCAGTGAGGGGATATGAAGTCACAACCTCAGGGTTTGAAGTCCAAAGCCTTAACCACCGTGCCTTACTGTCTGCCTTGATATATTGTATATTGTAGCGACTAAGAAGGGTGAGACTCAAAATCAGGTACTTGGAATGTGGTGCACCAAAAATTCTGAGTTTATTGAAAACAAGAACTGAACGTCCCCAGCCCACAGTTTAGGGTCACTTGGCACACCTTTAAAACAACAAAATTTCACTATTTTGTCTTTACCCCTTTCCGTACACTGCTCTTTTTAATCACTTTCTCTGATCACTTTCAAGGCTTCCTTTTTCCATCTCCCCATCCATACACACACACACACCTCCTTCATTCCTGTCTCCTCCCCTCCTGCACACGCACCTTCTGTCTTTCCATGTAGTCACAGACAACCCAGAGCCTCTCTTTGACACATATTTTTAGGAAGTCCCTGCGCACTGGAGAGATTCTGAAGGACTGCAAAAATGGCAAACATCATCCCGTTATATAAAAAGGGTGACTGGGCAGATCCAAGCAACTATACGCCAGTAAGCTTAACATGCATCACAGGAAAATTAATGGAAGGAATTATTAAGGATAAGATTGAGCAACACCTGGCAAAGACAGGAGTTATTAGGAACAGTCAGCATGGGCTCAGAAGAGGGAGGTCGTGTTTTACTAACATGCTGGAATTCTATGAGGAGGCAACAAAAGGATACGATCAAAGTGGAGCAGATGATATTATTTATCTGGACTTTCAGAAAGCATTTGATAAGGTGCCACATGAGAGGTGGGAGTTCAGGGTGATGTTTTTAGACGGGTGCAGAACAGGCTCAGACACAGGAAGCAGAGGGTGATGGTGTGAAGAACCTCATCAGATTTGGGGGATTTTAAGAGTGGTGACCAGCAGGGGTCAGTGCTGGGGCTGCTGCTATTTTTAATAAATATAAATGATTTAGATAGTAATATAAGTAACAAGCTGATTAAGTGTGCAGATGATACCAAGACAGGTGGATTAGCAGATAATTTGGAATCCTCCACGTTCGCCAGATTTGACTCCATTGGATTTGTTTTTATGGGGACACGTGAAAACGAATGTTTATTCAACCAAACCTTGATCTTTAGAAGATTTGCAAGCTAGGATAACTGATGTGATTGCTAGTGTTACTGAAAATCAGCTTGAAAATGTTTTCCGAGAGCTACAGAATCGTATTACCCTTTATAATAGTAATGATGGTGGGCATGTTGAAAATTAACAACAGTAAAAAAATTAACTGTTTCTTCTTTCTAATCCTTTTTACAGATTCTTTAAACCACATATACTTACAAAGTTACAACTATTTTAAATTGCACATGGACTTTATGGACACCCTGTATAAATGATTTAGATAGGAATATAAGTAACAAGCTGGTTAAGTTTGCAGATGATACCAAGATACAGTGGAACCTCGGTTCATGACCATAATTAATTCTAAAACTATGGCCGTAAACCGATTTGGTTGTGAACCAAAGTAATTTCCCCCATAGGACTGTATGTAAATACAATTAATCCAATCCAGACCGTACGAACTGTATGTAAATATATATTTTTTAAGATTTTTAAGCACAAATATAGTTAATTATACCATAGAATGCACAGCATAACAGTAAACTAAATGTAAAAACATTGAATAACACTGAGAAAACCTTGAACAACAGAGAAAACTAACACTGCAAGAGTTCGCGTTATAGCGCTACGAACCGCTCACTAAAAACACTTTTTTTTAAAGAGTTTTAAGCACAGGGAAAAAAATGAACATTTGAAAAATCCATAATTTAATAAACCACCAAGAAAAGTAAAATTGCAACAATGTACGCTACGAACCGATCGCTGTAAACAGAAGTGAAGTGGAGGTTAACATCCAATAGAAAAAAGTCTTCATTAAATACAATGAGGCTAAAACAATGCTCGAAGCAGTCTCTTTAAAAACAAGCCCGGTGCATTCTTTAACTGCCTTCTCAGCCTTATGTGTCCAGCCGTCTCTCTCTCTCGCGCGTGCGTGCGTGTGTCTGTGTGTCTCCCTCGCTGCACAGGGAATGCACAGGTAGAGACTGAACACGTGCGGAAATCATCAGCGCGCACAAACCGAAAGGGAAACTGGCTTGTTCGTATACCGAGTGTGTGGTTGTGAACAGATGCAAAAGTTTGGCGAACATTTTGGTCGTAAACCGATTTGTACGTGGTCCAAGACGTTCGTGAACCGAGGTTCCACTGTAGGTGGATTAGCAGATAATTTGGAATCCGTTATATCATCACAGAAGGACTTGGATAGCATACAGGCTTGTGCAGATTTGTGGCTGATGAAATTTAATGTCAGTAAATGTAAAGAATAACACATAGGAAGTAAAAATGTTAGGTTTGAATACACAATGGCCGGTCTGAAAATCGAGAGTACACCTTATGAGAAGGACTTAGGAGTCGTAGTGGACTCTAAGCTATCGGCTTCTCAGAAGCCGTTAAGAAAGGTAACAGAATGTCTGGTTATATAGCGCCTTGATGCGTAGAGTGCAAGTCACAGGAGGTTCTGCTCAAGCTTTATAACACACTGGTGAGGCCTCATCTGGAGTACTGGGTGCAGTTTTGGTATCCAGGCTACAAAAAGGACATAACAGCAAAAGAAAAGGTCCCGAGAAGAGCAACAAGGCTGATTCATGGCTGTAGGGAATGAGTTATGAGGAAAGATTAAAAGAGCTGAGCCTTTACAGTTTAAGCAAAAGTAGATAAAGAGGAGACCTGAGTGAAGTGTTTAAAATTATGAAGAGAATTAGTACATTGGATCGAGACTTTGACTTAAAAATGAGTTAATTAAGAACACGGGGGTACAAACCTTTTAAGGGTAACCTTTGCACAAACATTCGGACGTTTATCTTACATAGACTACCAGAGACACCTGGAATAAGCGACCAACTAGTGTGGTGGACAGTAGGACTTTAGGAGCCTTCAAAACTCGACTTGATGTTATCCAGTATATACAGTATTACAGTGACAGCTACAGGGTTGAAAACTCTGCTGGCACTAAATGTGTGGAGGTTGCATGTGGTTTTTCATGGGGGTCTTACACTATCATCCCAAATCCCAAAGGCGTTTGGCTCACTTGCAGTTGTAAATTGTAGACGTGTGCATGAATGGGCTCATCCAGGTTTGGTTTTTGACCAAAAGGGAATCGGTTCTCCATGGCCTTGTCTAGACAAGCAACTAAATAAACGGTTAGATGGATGTCATTAGACATGCATTAAAGTGTACGGGAGCAGGCGAATGCACCATTTATCATGGATTTAAAGAAAATTAATTAAGTGGGTATTAAGAGTGAGAGACACAGCATGGGTCTTAAAATGTGCAATCAGTTCAGGAAAGCAAAAGATGTTTTATGGATTAGTCATTGTGATGAACAAAACAACAAAAAAAAAAATGAAATTCTCATTAGGTGTCGCCATGGAATGCTCAATATAAAATAATTATTAACCTTCAGCATCATTTTTTTTTAAATTTTGCTTATGGCATCAAGTTCAAATCTGCTCAATGGTGTTTATTGGCTTTTTCAATCCACCTGAAACACATTCAGCCAATATATTAATATCATGGGCTCAAGGCTTCTTGAAACAGCAGAGAGAGAGGAGAGGTTGGGAGGCGTGCCCACCACATGATGAACCACCTCGGTGGTCCCAATTTAGGATGCAAGTGCAGCCGTGCAATGGGTGACACCTCAGCCCCATATTAGTTGTAGCTGCTGGTGAGTAAAGCAGGATCAAGCGTGAGCCAAACGTGTAGCAAAAGAAATCTCTCCGTCCAAAAAAGTTTGTTTTAAAAAGGTTCCATGAAAATTCAAAGCAAACAGTCGACACAAGAATAGAGAAAAGTTTGTTACACACGTAGTATAGAAGGCAAAAAAAAGAAAAAACTTCAATTGTTTCTATACTTAAGGATGAGTTATTTCTCTGTGCTTTACTTCACATTCAGTACGTTCTAAACGTACGGCTCTATACATACAACTGAGCATGTTAAGGCCCGGTTTGAAAACGTGTGCCCTCCATGCCTTAAACTTAAACAAACTGAGACACATCTGTAATCACAGGGACAAGAAATTGCTAGAATATGCCATTTCAATTCAAAATCAAGGAACCCACATTCATAAAGAAAGTGGAATTTGGACCTTGCAATGATCTGCAGAGAAGGCCAAAGTCTAGTATTGATTTATGTGTAAGCTCTGATGGTGAAAGATTACTGATTCCAAGGGTTGATTCGACATTTTTGCCGGGTGTCAAGGGGACTGAATTGGATGCTACACCTGCTGACTCCGTACTGACCCCAACTCTCTCTTCTGTTTCTTTTTCCGGTTTCTTTGCGGTGGCGGTCTGCGCCACCACCACCTACTCAAAGCATCATGATACTCCAACATTGATGGACTGAAAGCCAGAAGTCTACGTGACCATCATCATCAAGTCCTTCCGTGAGAACCCTAAATCCAAAGAGGACTGTTTCATTTATGTTAGGTAGATGGATGACAAATTGGAGTGGACTGCCAATACTGATGCTCTATGTAAGAAAGGTCAGAGCAGACTATACTTTCTGAGAAGGTTGGCATCCTTCAACATCTGCAGTAAGATGCTGCAGATGTTCTACCGGACGGTTGTGGCGAGTGCCCTCTTCTACGCGGTGGTGTGCTGGGGTGGCAGCATAAAGATGAAAGACGCCTCACGCCTGGACAAACTTGTTAAGAAGGCAGGTTCTATTGTAGGAGTAAAGTTGGATAGTTTAACATCTGTGGCAGAGCGACCGGCGCTAAGCAAACTCCTGTCAATCATGAATAATCCACTGCATCCACTGAACAGGATCATCTCCAGGCAGAGGAGTAGCTTCAGTGACAGACTTTTGTCACTGTCCTGCTCCACTGACAGACTGAGGAGATCGTTCCTCCCCCACACTATGCGACTCTTCAATTCCACCTGGGGGAGTAAATGCTAACATTTTTTTTTTTTCATTTTTATTACTATTTAATATTGTTTCTTTGTATCAGTATACTGCTGCTGGATTATGTGAATTTCCCCTTGGGATTAATAAAGTATCTATCTATCTATCTATCTATCTATAGATTTCCCAGAGGGGACTGGGTGGTCTCTTGGTCTGGAATCCCTGCAGATTTTATTTTTTTTTCTCCAGCCATCTGGATTTTTTTTTTTGTTTTTTCTGTCCACCCTGGCCATCGGACCTTACTTATTCTTTGTTAATTAATGTTGATTTATTTTAATTTTTTTGTGTCTTCTATTTTTCTATTCTCCATTTTGTAAAGCACTTTGAGCTAAATTTTTTTTGTATGAAAATGTGCTATATAAATAAATATTGTTGTTGTTGTTGTTGTTGTTGCTGCCGACACTAAGCCCATCTCTCCTGTGGGGTTCATCTGCAGACCTTCACCTCGCCCTGCTCTGCTAATAAATGGTTGCATGGCGGTTCTGGCAGTAGGGCAGCAATTCTAACTGTGCAGCGCATCTGTTTTTGAGCTGCAGTGCAGGCGTTATCTGAGGGGCAAAGCTCATCAACTGAGCTTCTTTGCTTAGTTGTGTCCCGGCACCCATTGCTTCATGGGGGTCTCCAATCCCCTAAATACCTCAATCATAGATAGTGTGTCATTTCCTTGTCAGTGCTTGATGCTTCGTGGGATACCCCAAACACCAGATCATTAATCAAGGGTCTATTCTTCACAGTAGAGATGTTTGATATTTATAATTTTCCTCATCTCCCACCTATTTCTATTCTGGAAAAAAAAATCGGTCAGTCTTGAGGACTCAGACAGCATCTCTGTCATATATAAAAACATTTTACAGTCCCTCACTTTCAAAGATCCCAGAGTACAGTGTGAAAAGAATCTCTCACTCAACATCTCAGAAACGGAGTGGAAGGCAGCAATGCACAGAATTCACTCGAGCTCCATATGCACAAAGCATACAATCATTAAACTTAAAATTATATATCGAGCACATCTGTCTCGTTTAAAATTGTCCAAAATGTTTCCAGGGCGAGATCCAACCTGCGAACGCTGCCATCGAGCTCCAGCCTCACTGGGCCACACGTTTTGGACCTGCACCAAATTAACATTATTCTGGTCCAAAATCTTTAAACGCCTCTCAGACAGCCTTGGTGTCACAATCCCTCCTAATCCACTAACAGCTGTGTCTGGTGGGCTCACAGAGGGGCTTAAAATGGAGAACGACAAACAAACTGTAATTGCCTTTACTTCACTATTGGCACGAATAGGTGGCACCACCACCTTTAAGTCAGTGGGCAACTGATGTTATATACTACTTGAAATTGGAAAAAATCAAATTCTCACTTAGAGAATCTTTGCAAAACTTTTTAAAAACCTGGCAGGATCTAATTAATAACATTTTAGAATAAGCATTTAAATTGAGGAAGCAGATTCTCTTCCCTTTTCTATCTTATTTTATTTATTTAGACTCATTAGCATAAACACTTTAAACATATAAACATTTTCTAAATGGCATTTAATTTTACACTTTAAGGCTTATGAATATTCCAGATCAGGGATTCTCAGACTCGGTCCTGCGGCTGCAGGTTTTTGTTCCAACCAGCCTTTGTTTTTAATTGGACTCCTGGGCTAATTAAGTGAACTGTT
>JANRMT010062796.1:105023904-105035588 GCA_026402145.1 Polypterus bichir lapradei | reverse complement strand
CTTTGGGGGCCACGGGTACAGAGCTTTGAAGCTCCACCCTGTAGGGGCCTGTGGTCACCGCCAAGGGGCGCCCCCATGCCTTTGGAGCCCTGGACCTCAACACTTCCGCCACACCAGGAAGTGCTGGGGGAAGAGGAGCAGGGACACCAGGAGTGCTTCCGGGGATGCAGCTGGCACTTCCGCCACACGGGGGTGTGTCCATGGAGGATTGCCGGAACCCACCTGGAACACATCCGGGTGATAATAAAAGGGGCCGCCTCCCTTCATTCGGCGCGAGAGTCGGGAGTGGAGTGGACTAAGCTGGAGAAAAGAGAAGGTGGCGGTCTGAAGAAAGGCATTGTGTGGCCAAGACTTTGGGGACTTTGGGGCTTTGTGTGGCACCCTTGTATATAATAGTGTAAATTAACGTGTTTGTGGGTGACATGAACTTGTCTGCCTGTCTGTGTCCGGGCCAGCCTCCACAATATATACAGTGGAACCTTGGGTCACGATCGTCTTGGAACACGTATAAATCGGATTACGACCAAAAAGTTCACCAAACTTTTGCATCTGTTCACGACCACACACTCGGGTGACGAACAAGCCATATTCTCTTCCGGTTCGTACGTGCCGATGATTTCCCCACGTGTTCAGTCTCTCCCTGTACATTGTTCTCGGTCAGATGTGTGTACATTCGCTGTGAACTCTTTGTGCTCTATTTCATGTGCTTTTGCATTAATTTTGCAATTAACCATGGCTTCTAAGCAAAAAGAAAATTGAAATTGAATTAAAGAAAGACATTATTGAAAAGTATGAGTGTGGCGTTCGTGTTACTGATCTTGCCGCCGAATACAAGAAGTCAAAATCTATGATTTTGGCTATTGTAAAGCAGAAAGAGGCCATTAAAGCAGCTGATGTTGCAAAAGGAGTTACAGTGTTAACCAAGCAGAGACCTCAAGAGCTGGAAGAGGTGGAAAAACTGATGTAGTGTGGCTGAACGAGAAGCAACTTGCAGGGGACAGCGTAAGCGAAGTGATGTTATGTGGGAAAGCCAGGAAGATTCATGGCGATTTGCTGGATGGTTAGTTTTCTTGGTTGTTTATGGTTAGTTTTTGTATAAATTAAGGATTTTTCAAATGTTCATTTTTTTCCCTGTGCTTAAAACTCATTAAAAAAAAAGTGTTTACAGTGAGCGGTTCGTAAGGCAGTAGCGTGAACTCTTGCAATGTTAGTTTTCTCTGTTCAAGGATTTCTCAATGTTATTCAATGTTTCTACATTTAGTTTACTATTACACTATGCATTCTATGGTATAATTGACTATTTTTGTGCTTAAAAATATTTAAAAAAATATATTTACATACAGCTTGTACGGTCTGGAACGGATTAATTGTATTTACATACAATCCTATGGGAGAAATTAGTTCAGGTCACAACCAAATCGTGTTGCGACCATAGTTTTGGAATGGTCGTGACCCGAGGTTCCACTGTACTAGGGGACTTTGTCCCCTGCTCGCTTCGCTTGCCAATCTCCGGGTGGGTGCTATGTGCTAGCCACTTTGCGGTTCTGTATGGGGATGCAGATATACAATTTAAACAGATGGTTATTTTCATGGGAATTGTTACATATGCATAATAGAACTAACTATTTTACATTACAGTGAGTAGTTAACCATAATAAAAAATAGTAAAACATAATAATTTGAAAGTAAATTATGTTTCATGTTGCGATAGAGTTATTCATTGCATTATACGATTTTGTTCTGTTTGGCTTTGAAATTAACATGCAAATACTTTTAAACTTACACTTTTACTTTAAAAACTTCAGTAAAAACAATTTTTTTGAATTAAATTTTTGTCAATACAGCATATAATCTTGATTCTGTGTTTGGTCTTGCATTGTGACAACGCAATGTATAACTGCCCGTGATTGAATTTCGTTTCTTTATCTCTATTAAATAAAATGACTGTTTCAAATGTTTGGCTCTATGATTTTTTAATTGTCTTTGCAAAAGCTATTCTAACGGGAAACTGTTAATGTTTTAATGCGAATGGCATATCAAGATCTCCTTTGGTGTCTAATGTTATCTGTGGGAGATGTGCTACATTACCTTCTTTCTACAGTAATTCGTGTGGTGGAATACCGTACAGTGTTAACGGTTGTAGATATTCTTCAGGATATTGTAAGTTGATGTTTTCATCTTCCACACCATCACCACCATCTGTTTCAGCAGAGTCTATTGATACGCATTTAACCAATTTTTCGTGTAACCAATCGACAATTTTCGCGTGAATTCTTTTGACTTCATTGTTTCTCGGAGCTAGGATTGCCCATTTCTTCTCTTGATAACCCTTCGTGATGAAATTCTTCAATAAGATTTGGACATAATATGTCTTGTTTTATTGGGAACTTAAAATAAAACGTAAAAATGTACAAGAGCTGAGAGCGCAGGAACTGTGTCTGTCAGAAAGCATTCACACAAATGAGAGGTGAGAGGGCCGTGTGTGTGGTTGAATGTGGTTGAGAGAAGGGTGGGACTTGAAAAAATCTCATGGCCAAAGTCTCGTCGCACGGGACTTGAAATTATCTCTGAAAAAGTCTCATCTCAGAATTTCCTTTTATAAATCAAAATGTACTAAGCCAGTAGTTCTTAAAGTCAGTCCTTGGGACCCATTCTGGCTTCAGGTTTTTGCTTCAACCACATTCGTAATCAACAAATAATAACACAGATCTCAATTAATTAGCCGCTATTAATTTCTCTTATTCTGCATTTAGAAAAGCAGAGCAGCACAATTTTTATATTTATATGGCATTTAGAAATATTTCCATTTTTGCTAAACACTTAACTCAGTTTTGTTGCTTTCATTATATTTTACCCTTTCTCTATGCAGTTTGCTTCCTTCATTGTATCGTTATAATGACAATTAAAAATGAGCAGAGCAGACATGCTGGCAAACAACATGGAATAATCAAAGGCTGCAACTACTTTAGCATCAGACCCAGTAATTAGTAAATAATTATTTAATTAAACAATTAGAACACCTGGAAAAATAGAATGAAAAATCAAGATGAAAATATTGTTAAAAAGAAAAAAATATATATTATTCCAATATAACTGCTTAGTACATCCATACATCCATCCATTATCCAACCCGCTATATCCTAATTACAGTGTCACGGGGGTCTGCTGGAGCCAATCCCAGCTAGCACAGGGTGCAACGCAGGAAACAAACCCTGGGCAGGGCGCCAGGCCACCGCAGGGTTGCTTAGTACATTTTAATATTTTTTTTAGCAAACTTAGTTTTCTAATTTATTAATATATTGCTCCCAATACACAGAATCTGGGAAATAGCAGTTCACTTAATTAGCCCAGGAGTCCAATTAAACACAGAAGCTGGTTGGAACCAAAACCTGCAGCCACAGTGGGGGTCCCCAGGACCGAGTTTGAGAACCCCTGTTCTAGATGATCAAGTTGAAAACAGGCTGCATTATGTTAGCTATGTTTGAGCTATAAAGTTTAAGAGTTGATTATCAAAACAGCGGTTTGCTTCCAGCTCCAGGAGCTCAACTCTTATCAGTAAAGCTGTGTGTTGCGCTTACCAGCACAGCTTCCTATGATTTTAGTCAAATTGGATGCTGGTGCAACAAGCAATCATGAATTGTTCAGTTCAATTCTTCATATGTGGGTCACCCCAATTTCAACTTAATGACGAAGATTGATTAATTAAAAGGCCTCCAATTTTTATTAGCTCAAGATTAGAAATGTGAGAAATGTCAAACATGATCAGGTGATGGTCATCTCCAGGCCAGGCAGCAAGCACGACCTTTGAGTCCTAATGATTGTTATGAAAAGATTATTAGGGGAAAGGAGTTTACAAGGTGAGGTAATTCCTATGAAAACAGGTACCGCACAAGGTCTTTATTATGAAGATAACATGTAAATTGGATGACAAGAAATATGAATGAAATGGGGATGTTTTGTGATTAGAATTGAAATAAAAATGAACCGCGCCCAATTCACCAGGCTCACTTCATGAACTGAGACAGCTTTATGTGCTCTGCAATTGTTTCCTATGCTGTGCATTTTCTGACTGCCTTTCTGAAGACTCTGCTCGTTTTTTACTGAAGATTTCTCCACTACATTAGCTCATTAGACTTGTCCCTGTAACCTCATTACGTGCCTTCCTAACGTGACGTTCCCTTGTGTCCCTGCTCCTCACAATAAATTCTGGAGATGGTAACTCAACACAAGTTTTCGTTCATAAGAGCGTTTTCTGGAAATGGTTTATTTAACAATGTTTTATTACAAATACACGTATTTGTGACATTTTGAACATGCAATTGAATGCCTTCACTTGAGAATTATGCAACATGAGATTTTTTTCATGGACAGTTTTGATATCGTTTTCTATTTGTCCAGCGTTAGTCACCACAGACACTATTGTTTTCTCCATTCTTCTTAAAAATACAGGATTAAAATTTATTCTCGGCTATTAGTACAAGCAACATGGGGTAAATAATATATTAAAGAATATCAGTTATGCTGGAGCACTCCTTTCAAAAACACAATAAAAAACAAAGAGTCCCTTTTATTATTCCATTTTTTTTCCGTATTGCGGTTTCTTTACAGTCATTCAACAAGGCATTAGATCTGTCGAAACAAATTTGTTAAAAAGTAAAACTAATAACGTGCATGTGATTCTTCTCATTTCTTGGAAGTCTAAGAAAAGTCCCATTTGGCTTTGCTGATTTATTAATTTTGAGGACTTTCAGTTCCTGGAGCATTTGATCTTTTCTTTGATACCCATTCACCAAAAAAACTGACAATCCATGCAGAAAAATAGAAATGCTTGGTTATGTACATAAAGAATAAGTTCTTATTCTCTGGTATCAAATCCACATTTCTATATAATTTTTTAAAAAAAGATTCTAGAAAGTTTCCTCTAAGGTCTGCACATACTCACTTCAAAGTGATCAAAATGTCTCCCCTAACGATTTCTTATTCATATGTAACTCTGGTATTTATTTTAAGCCTCCAAAGACCTACAAACAATCCATTCATCGTATTACTGAGCCCAAATCACAAGGTGATTGGAACACGTGGACATGACGTCATGAGAAAAACAATTACGTTTAATGACCTCAAATTCTTGGGGCTACATTTGTATTAATATTACATTCAGCTGAAAATTTTGCTTTACTCTTCCCTGGTGCATCTTTGCTTTCATTTATTATAAAGTGGATTCAGAAAGTTTTCAGACTCCGTCACTTTCTGCACACGTTATAGTGTAGATTTAATTTTCAATGGATAAATTTGTAATTTTTGCCCATCAGTCTACACTCATTAAACCATAATGACAACGTGAAAACGCGTGGAGAGTCGCTCGCATACGGAAGAGTCTCGGAAAGCCTTTCTCTCGTGGGGCGACTGGAATCTTTTCCTGAATAAGATCAAACACAGTTGCGTAGGGTGCGACAGCAGCTTCCACCTGCAGCTGGAGTCACTTCAGTACACATGTACTTTGTGAGTGTGCCCGTGTCTATCAAAGAGAGGAAGCTCTGCAGTCTACTTGTGACTTCGCGCTGTAGGATGATAAGTAAATAAATCAACGTAAATAACATTCGATCTGGCTGTTATATGCAAAGCACAGTGACTGGAAAAGTGCGATGGCAGCTTCCACCTGCAGCTATAGACTCTTCAGGACGCGAGCGACTCTCCACGCTTGTGTTTAGATCTGGATGGTGTATGTGCCCAAAAAAGAAGTCTGACTGCATTCTCGTACCATTGATTGCATACGTCGTCATCATCAAATTCTTTCATGTGAGCCCGAATACAATGAGGTCTGATTGAGGTCATTGATGTTAGGTAGAATGCCTAGATGGGGCTGGGTGGTCTCGTGGCCTCTGAACCCCTGCAGATTTCATTTTTTTACCTCCAGCCGTCTGTAGTTTTTTTATTGTTTTTTCTGTCCTCCCTGGCCATTGGACCTTACTCTAATTCTATGTTAGTGTTCCCTAATTTTATTTATTTTGTCTTTTTTCTCTTTCTTCATAATGTAAAGCACTTTGAGCTACATCATTTGTATGAACATGTGCTATAGAAGTAAATGTTGTTGTTGTACTGAAGTGTCAGCAGGCATTTTTCGTGGTGTACTTTGTGAGCATGCCCTTGTCGATTGGTGGTTTTTTTGATGTCATCAATCCATCCCTGTGTTCCCCTTCCTACTCGCTGTTAGAACATTAGGACGCTCTAGACGAGAACCGGCCATTCAGCCCAACAAAGCTCGCCAGTCCTATCCACTTATTTCTTCCAAAAAAAATTCAGTCGAGTTTTGAAAGTCCCTAACGTCTTACTGTCTACCACACTACTTGGTAGCTTATTCCAAGTGTCTATCGTTCTTTGTGTAAAGAAAAACTTCCTAGTATTTGTGTGACATTTACCCTTAAAAGTTTCCAACTGTGTCCCCATGTTCTTGATGAACTCATTTTAAAATCACAGTCTCGATCCTCTGGACTAATTCCCTTCATAATTTTAATCACTTCAATCATGTCTCCTCTTAATCTTCTTTTGCTTAAACTGTAAAGGCTCAGCTCTTTTAATCTTTCCTCATAATTCAACCCCTGTAGTCCTGGAATCAGCCTAGTCGCTCTTCTCTGGACCTTCTCTAGTGCTGTTATGTCTTTTTTGTAGCCTGGAGACCCAAACTGCACCCAGTAGTCCAGATGAGGCCTCACCAGTTTGTTATAAAGATTGAGCAGAACCTCCTGTGACTTGTACTCCACACATCAAGGCGCCGTATAACCAGACATTCTGTTAGCCTTCTTAATGGCTTCTAAACACTAATGGGAAGTTAATAATGTTGAGTTCACTACGACTCCTAAATCCTTCTCATAAGGTGGACTCTCAATTTTCAGGCCTCCCATTGTGTATTGAAACCTAACATTTTTGCTTCCTATGTGTAATTCTTTACATTTACTGACATTAAATTTCATCTGCCACAAATCTGTCCAAGCTTGTCTGCTATCCAAGTCCTTCTGTGATGATATAACAGATTCCAAATTATCTGCTAATCCACCTATCTTGGTATCATCTGCAAACTTAACCAGCTTGTTACTTATATTCGTATCTAAATCATTTATATATATTAAAAATAGCAGCAACCCCAGCACTGACCCCTGCTGGTCACCACTCTTAACATCAGCCAATTCTGATGAGGTTCCTTACACCATCACCCTCTGATTCCTGTGTCTGAGCCAATTCTGCACCCATCTAAAAACATCACCCTGAACTCCCACTTCTTTTAATTTGATGCCCAACCTCTCATGTGGCACCTCATCAAATGCTTTCTGAAAGTCTGTTTCTTCTATTCTCTACCATTACCCTGATTAGCCTCTCCTCTCGCCATCCTGCTTATGTGCCCAAAGGGATCTCGGTTCACGAACGTCTCGGAACACGTACAAATCGGGTTACGACCAAAAAGTTTGCCAAACTTTTGCATCTATTCACGACCACACACTCAGTTGACGAACAAGCCAGTTTCCCTTCCAGTTTGTACGCGCCGATAATTTCCGTACGTGTTCAGCCTCTCCCTGTGTATTCCCTATGCAGCGAGAGAGAGAGATGACGAGAGTGCGAACGAGCAAGAGAGAGAGCGCGCGAGAGAGAGAGCCCAAGCAGGGGTGTTTTGGCTGACACTCGGTGGGGCAGAAGGAAGCGGTTGCTCCAGCTGAGCGATCAAGGAGCTGGAGTGACCAGAAGAAGTCAGTAAACATTTAGTTTACTATTACACTATGCATTCTAAGGTATACTTAACTATTTTTTGTGCTTAAAAATCTTTAAAAGTATATATATTTACATACAGCTTGTACGGTCCGGAACGGATTAATTGTATTTACATACAATCCTACGGGGGAAATTACTTTGAGTCACAACCAAATTGGGTTGCAACCAGAGTTTTGGAACAAATTACGGTCGTGACCCAAGGTTCCACAGTACTTATTTAAGTTAACCCACTCTGGTCTGATGAGGCAAAAACAGAACTCTTTGAAATGAACTACAGGTACTCTGTCCAGCAAAGACCAAGCACAGCTCATTACCTGCCTAATATGAACCCTATGGTACAGCATGGTGGTGGCAGCATCATGCTAAAGGGGGGCTTCTCAGATGGCAAGGACACAGTGACTGGCCAGAATTGAGGGAAGGATGAATGGAGTCAAATACAAAGAGAATTCCTTGAAGTGAGCCTGAATCAGAAAAACTGGTGTGTGTGTGTGCCCTGCGGTGGGCTGGCACCCTGCCTGGGGTTTGTTTCCTGCCTTGCGCCCTGTGTTGGCTGGGATTGGCTCCAGGTGACCCTGTAGTTAGGATATAGATGGATGGATTTATGTCATTTTTTTGTTTTTTGTTTGTTTATTGATTTACTTTTGATAGTTTTGGATTTTATGGTATAGCACATAGGTGTACGCTTACGGTGTTTTTATAAATAAATTTTGATTTGATTTGACTTTCCTACTGCATTTAAGTTGACATTTTGGTGTTTACATTTTTCTGTCACACATAACAAAATTTAAATGTGCTATCAAGCTGCAGCACATGATGCAGAATGCATTGGCCCATCTTGTATTTAACCAGCCGAGATGGCATCTGCCAGCCACTCCTTTGTTAAGGTTGCTACATTGGCTCTCTGTAGCAGCCCACCTCACGTTCAGATCCCTGATATTGGCCTACAGAGTAGTCAGTGGGTCAGCACATGAATATATGGAGACACTGGTGAGGTGCTGTGCTCCTTCTCACCCACTTGGGTCTGCCAGGGAACAGCATCTGGTGATGCCACCTCTACTTGGCATCAAGTCTCAATCTAGACTCTTTTTGTGTGTGCTGGAACAGGCGGACTTCCTCAAAGTATTCAAGAAGCACCTGAAGATCTGTCTGTTTTGTGACTAATAATAATAATAATAATAATAATTTTATTTATATAGTGCCTTCCCCATGCTCAAGGCTTAATATTTGTATAATTGAAAAGAAAAAAAACCTTTGCACTGCGATACTTTATATATTTGGGTACTAAGTGTAATGGCTTTATTGATTGTAAATGTATGAATTATTACATCTTTTCACTTCAACTTTTGTTACCCGTCCTATTACACAGGCCCTGGCCTAACATTACCTGATCGTTTACCTCTTTTGTAAGTCGCTTTGGATAAAAGTGTCTGCTAAGCAAATAAATGTAAATGTCAATGTTTTTGACTCATTATTCTGAAGAGGCTATGTGGGTTTGCTATTTTATTTTATGCCACGATTGACAGCAAAATGAAGTATCAGACTGTTGTGCTGTTGTGTGGACGCTAATGAATGTCAACTCTCGGATTTGTTTGCCTTTTTGAGGCTGTGCTGTAAGTTTACAAAGGGAAACAATCGACTGGTATCTGGTATGTGTGCTTAAAGTATTTTTTTCCCAGTATGTTGAAAAAGCTGGTCATTGCTAAGCATTACTCATAATTCTTTATATATATATATATATATATACACCATTAGTCTTTATCAAGAAAGCTTCTAAATGGGTAAATAATAGCTTTCTGTTTGCAGCTGACAAGCATTAAGCGATTACAAAGGTTGTGATTGAGTGGATAAAATCCCTTTATATGTCAGCTTTCAAAAATCCATGAATCAAAAACACATACGGACACATTTAATCGGGACGCCAGCATGCAGAGAGAGACGCATATACGGTCTAATAAATGCTTTGCACATGGATTCTCTGTTTGAAAAAGGTAAAGAGGCCTCAAGGGCTGAAAGGTGTGAATCATAGATAAGGCCGGGCCTGGAACACATTATACAATCAGACACACTGTGTGCGCTACACGCTGGCGGTCTTACGCTCAGATCTCCGCATCACAGGACGTTTCTTTGGTCATTTACTCCTTTTAAACTGGGACCATGTACAGTGAGGCGTCACAGCCTTTGTGTTATGGGAGTTTTAACCATTGCAGGTCATTCGGTATCACAATGGAGGAGCTCAGTAATTTATACATGGTTGCCCTATCAGCACCATGGATGACACAGTCATCTTTCATAATGTCACACACTAGTTGCTTACTAGGAATCTTTTATACCCAAAATAGGGATCAGCAGAACAAAGAGGCCATCTTGAGAAAACCTGACATTGTACCCTGCTAGAAGAAGAGTGACAAATGGACCAATACTCAGTAGGGAAGCCATATTAATGGCACTCGAGATTCTCAATCCCATGAGAGACTGTAGAAGTGTTAGTAGAAATGACACAAGAGCAACATAACACAACACAAAATAACATAAAACATAACACAACAGAACACAACATAACTTAACATAATCTCGACTCCTCTGCTTTTCAAAATTAAAAAAAAAATTCTAACCTGCCTTTCTTAAGTAAAAACCTAGAAAAGGCAGACCTATAAATACCTGGGAGTGCAGCTGGATGATAAATTGGACTGGACTGCCAATACTGATGCTCTGTGCAAGAGAGGACAGAGCCGACTATCCTTCCTTAGAAGACTGGCGTCCTTCAACATCTGCAATAAGATGCTGCAGATGTTCTATCAGACGGTTGTGGCGAGTGCCCTCTTCTACGTGGTGGTGTGCTGGGGAGGCAGCATAAAGAAGAGGGACGCCTCACGTCTGGACAAACTGGTGAGGAAGGCAGGCTCTATTGTAGACACGGAGCTGGACAGTTTGACATCCGTGGCAGAGCGACGGGCGCTAAGCAGGCTCCTGTCAATCATGGAGAATCCACTGAACAGGATCATCTCCAGACAGAGGAACAGCTTCACCGACAGACTGCTGTCACCGTCCTGCTCCTCTGACAGACTGAGGAGACCCCACACTATGCGACTCTTCAATTCCACACAGGGGTTAAACGTTAACATTATACAAAGTTATTGTCTGTTATACCTGCATTGTTATCACTCTTTAACTCTTTCAGGGGTGATGTCGACTTTTATCAAAAGCAGGAGTTGATGATGGTAATCAACTGTAAACTCTGACAAAACCAACCATTACATTGGACTCTCATTGCTAGAAGGAAAGTTAGATTCATTGGTTTGACTGAGATTCCCTGAGCTCATGTGAGTTGCAAGGCGCACACAATGGCAAAAATGGCACTGACATCTGGCGAGAGATCAAAGCGAACGTGAAAAGCAAAATACTCCATGGATGATGTCTTGCCTATGATCTCTGAACTGGAATATGACTTGTCAGACTCAGATTTTGATACAAGTGATCAAAAACGAATGTGAGATTCCAGCTTCAGCTGTTCAGTCCCCAGCTAGTCATGGCACTGACAGTGTTCTCCAGGGAGGACTGACACTTACCAATGACAAGAGGTAGAATTCAGATTGTAATGCACTGCAACCGTGAACGCCGCCGCTGCTGTCCCAGCCACGTGAAGACAGCCTGGCAGCAAGCCTGCTGCTCATTCTTGGCAAACTGGCAGCTACAGCATGAAGCAACAAACGTTCTATGTTGATTTCTGTGTGAAAGCATCAGTTTTTGGAAAAAATATTCAGCCCTCAAAGAGTTAATTTAATATTGTTTTTTATCAGTATGCTGCTGCTGGAGTATGTGAATTTCCTCTTGGGATTAATAAAGTATCTATCTATCTATCTATCTATCTATCTATCTATCTATCTATCTATCTATCTATCTATCTATCTATCTATCTATCTATC
>JANRMT010062796.1:105006195-105016482 GCA_026402145.1 Polypterus bichir lapradei | reverse complement strand
GATAGATAGATAGATAGATAGATAGATAGATAGATAGATAGATAGATGCAAAAAAATCAAATAAACACGAGCCAGCTCACCACTCCCAGGCAAATGTGACATGAACCGCCAGGAACTGTGGGAGACTCTCCAGATGTATAAAGTGGAGGGCAGTGACTGGCAGGTGTCCCCCAACTCTTGGGGGACCACCAGCTTATATGTGTAATATAGCACAAGCAGCTTACATACATAAACAAAGCCAAAAATAAAGAATAATTCACATAATCAAAAAAGTAATATTAATATAATCAACATAAAATTAAACAATGAGAACAATAAACAAAAGAAACATAAAACTCCAGCTGAGACATAACAGCACGCAAGTCACAAAGGCACTTCTCCAAGGGGGACAACTCTGATTATCAGCTGCGATTCTGTGAGGAAGACACCACCCCTCCCTCTAAGGATTGGCAGGGATCATTTATGAATTTCCAGAACAATCATCTACAAATGGGTCAAAAAAGGGCAAGACTGAGTCGCAACAACACCAAAAAAACAGTTTAAGAAACCCTGTCATCCAGAAACACTCAAAAGCTTTAGAAATGGTTTTATACCTTTGCTCATATCTACACATTACTACAATTTGTTGGTGGAAGGCTACAGAGAGTACTTTGGACTTCATGGCATAGTCTGGTCCTGAATTGTGAATTGTGCAACCTTATATAAACAGAGGGAAAGCTCAGGGGCACCAGAGACCCCCAACACAAACACACTAAGACATTCCTGGGTTCAGATAAATGAGTGTTTATTGCACAAGTACCTCACAAAGATACCAAAGCACAAGTTATGTCTTCTCCAAACACCTCTCCTCTAGTCAAGTGTTGCCTTCCTTTCTCCCAGCTCTGACTCGCCTTGACAAGGTAGTGTGGTTCCTTTTATTGACGACCCGCGAGTACTTCCGGTGCCGGGACCACTGCCCGACTCAAATCAAATGTATGTTTTTGTTGATATTGTACAAATAGTAATAATATCAGCTCACTACTTAAAATGCGGAGCACCCAGTCTCGTACCCGGGACCTTCAGGTTATAAGGCAGCAGTTCTTGCCTCACCACCATTCAAGAATACCTATCACCTTTCTCTTGACTGACATTTGAGACTGGGCTTATAACTCATTGACAGCCACATGTAAATCAAATGCTTTTTTCTTTTCTTTGGTTATATTCTTGAATAAAAGCGCACGTGTTTATTTGATATTTGGACTAAAGCCTTCACACATTATACACTTCACGTCATTATTAGTATAACATGGAAAAAGTTCCTTATTTATGTGTTCAGCATTTCTTGCATTTCTCACATTCCCTGTCATCCTACACTCACCCAGATCATTGTAGACGTGGACCACACATGAAATGCGTGTATTCCAAATAACGATATACCGTATTATTTACCGCGTACAACTCCAGGCACATCACATGCGGATAAGGAGCCTTGGCTTGAGCTGGAAGAGCTGAGCTCCGTCAAGGCAGGGGATGGGATAGCAGGCTGCTTGCTGCTTGCGCTGATCGACACATTTACAAAACAAAAGACGCTGATGGAGAGGTGCGAAGGGATTTAAGATGGGCTGGGATTCTGAGTTTTTTTGTAGGCTTCAGGAATTCTAGTGTTAAGCAAACAGTGTTCCTATACACAATACAAAGAACAGTAAAAAAAACACAGAGAAAGGGGTCAGAAAATTCAGAATTCCACAGAAGTGTAAAGTTTATCAGAAATCCAGCAAAACTTAAAAATGCCAGCAAATTCAATTATCCGTAAGGGCCTGTGGGTTTTCTTCAGCCTTTATAGGCTTGAGGGCAGTAACTTGATGGTGACAGGCAGTGGTATTCACAAAACATACATAGAAAAAGAGACTTTGACATGAAGGAACTCAATGAATAAGAATCTATATATATAATTCACTAAGGCAAGACACCCATGGAAAGCACGCCAGAAGGGGCGTGGATTCACTAAGCCGCCGACAAGTGAGACACCTATGGCGCACGCAGGAAGGAGCCACGCCCACCAACTCCAAGACCATTGGATACGACGACAACTCACAGAGCCACGCCCACCAACTCGGACGCGACGACACAGAAAAACCGGCGTCATTTATATTCGTCTGTCGTAGAGGTCACATGCAGCTCCGACCCACATTGACTGTTAATAGAGGCATGTTTCTCGCGGAGGTAAATCGCCATATGCAGCGTGTAAAATGGTTTGCGAGGGGTGTCCCATGGGATCCTTAAAACATTCCTTTACAACTGAGGTTAAAACACAATGAAGTGAGCAGTCTTTAAAAACCGAGTTTTCGGTTACGACGCACGACCGCGTGCACCATAGCAAACTGTATCACACGCTACATACAGCAATTCGCATCCGTGACAAATATGCGTATTCTTAGATGCTCCTGCACTTTGTACACACCTCGCTACCACCGTGGTCGGGTGTCTTGGTGGATTATATATAGAAAGACAGCCAAAACCGCACAGAGCAATGAAAAGTCTACGTGAGTCACAGGTGCATCTGGACTGTACAAAGACGACAACGACTCGAGTGACGAGTTGGAGGTGGGCACATGAGCTGGCAGTGTATACTGAACGACAAATCAGCAGACTAGCATGACGGAGGGAGCGGAATGGACTCCTTCTCTCCTCCCGTTCCACCCTCCGCGCCTGAGCGCTGCACGGACGATGGTGTGTTGGTTCGTTCCGTGCATTGGTTAAAACCCAATGGAGGAAGCAGTCTTTAAAAACCAATAAGCCCTGTGCCTCTGTTTTATTACCGTCTCACCTGCTTCACCAATGCAGGCCCTGCAACAGTCGAGACGCTCTCTCGGCAGCTGACCTTGCCTGACCGGTTCACACAGAGGCAGCGCCAGAGACAGACAAAGGCACACACACAGGCAACTGGTGGGCGGCTCTCCGTGAGTTTCTCTTGCGAACGGGCACATGACCAGGTGGTGTGTATGCTTCGAGAACGAGGGTGGACGCGGCATGCGACTGGGCACATGACCAGGCAGTGTGTATGTTTCAAGTGCGAGGGTGGATGCGACAGGACCATCTAGGAAAAATCATGTCGCGGATGTGAATCGCTGTATGCAGTGTGTAGAACAGTTTGTTTGTCGCAGATGTGAATCGGTGTATGCGGCGTGTAGAACAGTTTGCGAGGGGTGTCCCATGGTCTTACAGTTGGTGGGAGGGTCTCTATTGGTTGCTCTTGCGAGCGGGCACATTATCAGGCAGTGTGTATGCTTCGAGAGCCTGGGTGGACGCGACAGCACCATCTAAGAAGAATCATATTTGTCGCGGATGTGAATCGCTGTATGCAGTGTGTAAAACAGTTTGTTTGTCGCAGATGTGAATCGCTGTATGCAGCGTGTAAAACGCTGTATTGTATGTTGCCCTCTCCAGAGTTACATCTTTTCATTCGCCTACAGTCGTATCCTCAAAACCAACCCCATTTGGACAACTGTATCTTTCAGGAGGTGTTCACCCATCGATACATAATTATGCGGCGTATGCTACGGGTTAGCTAGTGTTAATGTAAAAAGGAACAAAATAGACATACGACATACGACAATAGACATACGGGGTGGGGGCACTGGCTGAAACATAACATATTTATTTAAACTGCACAAAGACACTTTGTATTTTTTTCTTTTCCTGTAATAAATATGCACTTTTGCACCATATTGCACCATAAATGTTGTTGTGTCCTCACTCGCCCTAGTCCATCCTCAGTTATGACTATCAATGTCCCCGGAAAAGGACGATGCCCAAAGCTGCGGGCACCCAGGCCATCACAGACTCTCTTCTCACACCTCCTAGATGCCTATTGGAGCCTCCCGCAGGGCAATGCCAGGCCATAAACAGCTGCTGTGGTAATAACTGTCATGAGAATGAATGAACGCCAGTGTGTAGGTGCTGCCTTGGCCTGCCTTTTCTTTTAACCTTAAACCCCTCAGAGCACCTTTTGGACGTCCATCATTTTACACACAGGACCATCTGTCTGCCAACAGCCGGAAGCCGTTGGCAGGCCAACAGCAGATTCAGAGACTCATTGGCGCTCTGTGCCAGAGGTGTCAAGCAGTGGCGGCTGCAAGAGGCAGTCGGCCAAACTAGAGACAGAAGGCCTGCCAGGTGACTGTTGTTCGTCTTTACAGTTGTTCTTGTTTTCCTGTTGTTTTTGTTCTGCTTGTTTTTCATTGTTCTTGTTATTCAGCAGAGAAGGTGAAAATTTCAGTCCAACGTCCAGGAGTTGATTTTCATTTTTCTGTAAGGATATATTAATTTATCGATTCTAGTATTTACCAATATTTACCAGTTTACTAATTCAATTAAGTAAATCTGTTTCACCTCAGACTGTATAACACCAGGGGCCTCACGTATAACGCTGTGCATAGAATTCACACTAAAACATGGCGCGGGGAGAAACTGAAAATGTGCGTATAAAAAAAAAATCCTCATGGACTTTTGTCGACAGGAGGGGTTGAGGGTGCATGTCGACAGAAGTCGACATCCAGGGGTAGAGGGCGTCAATCAGCTGTTAATGGCGACAAAACTCACCGTTACGTCACAGGCATTCCCTCTCTGCTCGGAGGAATGGTAGACTCATTGACTCGCCATCTAATCCTTGCGTGTGTGTGAGTTACGAAATGTAAACAGATGTAAACAAAGGCAAGATGGCATTCACATCTCATGAGGGTGCAGAAAAGAAAATCCTCAGCAGACGATGTTTTGCGCATTACCGCTGAGTCGGACTCTGATTTTTCAGAATCTGATTTTGTTGACAGTGATCAGGAGATCGAGCAAGAGAGTGAGGAACTGGCATCAGCTGATCGGACACCAGCCGATGCCGTCCCAGATGATCGGCTGCCAGCTGAGCACATTCGCGCAGCTGATGCAGTTATGGCAAGGTTTGTGTGGGAGGAATACCCAGACATTGATCTGTGGGAGCCAAACTGGCTACCGGACTTCACAAGACAGCATGGCTTGCTGTTGGACACGACAGAATACCAGCCGCTGGACTACTTCAGGCTGCTCTCTCCTGATGCTGCCTTTCAGCTACTGTCAGACGAGACAAACAGGTATGCAGAGCAATTTTTTGAATTGCTGGCTGTGCTTGCACCGCATTCTCATTTTTCAAAGAGGAAACCCACAAGAAAAGACGAGATGAAGGGCGTTGTGACATTACAAATAGAGATGGGACTGGACTGGCGATATAACTTTCAATGAGCATTGGTCCAAATGTGCTTTGTCCCCTGGTGGCTTTGGACAGGTTATGCCACGTGATGATAGGTACGAGCTGCTGCAAAGTTTTATTCACTTCTGTGATCCCAAGGGGTGAGCCAGGCTATAACTCCATGTAATAAAGTTCAACCCCTGCTTGACATTGTGGAGCCAACATATAAACAATTTTATCAGCCTGGCTGTGATTTGACTGTACATGAATCTATGATAAAATAAAAGGGATGCCTTTTTGCTGCCAATATATACCAGACAAGCCCACAAAGTATGGCATAAAGGATTTTGTACTGGCAGAAGCAAACTCTGGTTTCTGCCTGAAAGTAATCACATATACAGGAAAGTATTTCTTTCAAAGAGAGAACTGTCTCAGGTTGTGCTGGAGCTGCTTCAGGGCTATGAACATTTGGGTCATGGTGTGTACATTTGGACAATTTTTATACATGCCCAGAATTGTTCATGGAGCTACAGAGCAGGGGAATTACTATTTGTGACACAGTGAGGGTGACCAGGAGACACAGGCCTTCACAGGCTGAACATGAAAAGAGGTGACAATACGGTTTTCGTGCGTGCGGAAAACTTGTTGGTAGTGGCATGGCACGATGTCAAACGGGTGACTTGTCTCCATTTTAAAATCAATTCGAAAACTGACAGGCAGCCAGTGTAAAGAAGCTAATATTGGAGAAACAGAATCAGACTTTCTTGCCCCAACCAGGAGGTGAGTGGCAGCTTTCTGGACCAACTGTAACCTGCGTATCAGCGATTTGCTAATCCCAGAATACAGCGAGTTGCAGTAATCAAGGTGAGAAAAGATAAAAGCATGAGTAGCTTTCTTCTCAAGATCCCTAGAAGATAAAAAAGGCTTAATCTTACCTAAAAGACAAAGCTGGAAAAAGCAACTCTTGACTACAGAATTAATCTGTTTCTCAAAAGAGAGGTTACTGTCAAAAATAACACCAAGATTGCGGATTTGAGGTTTGCAAAAGACAGAGAAAGAGCCGAGAAGTCCAAGACCAATTTGGGCTTTAACTGATGGACCCGCTATAAGCACCTTTATTTTATTTTGATTCAAGAAAATTATTAGCCATCCAGGATCTTAGTTCAAAAAGACAGTCGTGCAGTTGATTCATTGCAGAGTTGCAGATGGGAATATAAACCTGAGTATCATCAGCATAGCAGTGAAAAGAAATGTTAAATTTCCTAAAAATCGCTCCAATAGGGTGAAGGTATATAGAAAATAAAATAGGACCCACAATGGATGCCTGAGGAACACCACATTTAAGAGGAGCAGTAGACGAAAAAGAGGAATTTAAAGTCACTGAAAAGTGTCTACCAGTTAGATACGACCGGAACCAGTTAAGAGCAGCCCCTTTAAGCCCAACAAGCCACAACAGCAATATCTCATGGTCAGTAGTGTCAAAAGGCAGTGGACAGGTCAAGGAGGACAAGCACTGCAACGCCACCTATGTCAGTAATAAGAGAGATGTCGCTGAATACTTTCAGGAGGGCCGTCTCAACACCATGATAACACCTAAAGCCAGATTGGTAGATCTCAAATAAATTATTGGAGTTAAGGTGATCGATCAATTGATTATAAATAATTCTTTCTAATATTTTAGCCAGAAATGGCAATTGGGAAATCGGGCGAAAATTGCCTAAAACTCCAGGATCTAATTCTACCTTTTTTAGACAGGAACGGACCACAGCATGTTTAAATAATGAAGGCACAACCCCCTCAACTAATAGAACCATTGATAATGGCCAGTAAAGATGGACCCAAAACATCAAACGCCACACCAAAGATCCTCTGTGTCCGGTCACTATTCAGGGAGTGGATGTAGAGGTGGTCCTCTCCTCCTACAAATACTTGGGGGTCCTCATCAATGACAGATGGAACTGGTCTCGTAATTCAGAGGGGCATTATAAGAAAGGGCAGGGCAGACTCTTTTTCTTTAGTAGACTGAGTTTCTTTAATGTTGCAATTGACTTCCTTCAAATCTTCTACAACTCTGTGATGGCCAGTGTGGTGTGCTGAGATGGTAACATCACTTCAAGGGTGGCCCACCAAATCAGCAAACTGATTAAAAGGGCAGGACAAAGTTAAGGGACACACTCAGGACCCCATGGAGGTCGTAGCAAAGGAGTGAATTCAAACAAAATTGAGTGCCATTATGAACAATGCGTGTGTGCATATTTATTTATTTACTTACTTATCTACTCATTTCTGTATTTATTTGCTTAAAGGGCTTCTGTGAAAAGACAAATTTCACCCTGGGGACACATAAAGACTGTTTTGGACCAGTGAGCATCCATTCCTCCATTTTCTTACAGGGTGTCAAAAAGCCACTGTCTATCCTGTGTGGCGGACGGCCATGGGATGCACACTACGTCCCCCAGAACCAATGGTGGCACCCCTCCTGGGTTACATTGGGGCCACAGGCGTGGGACATCAGGGCTCAGACCTGTTGGGCTCCATGGCCACCACCTGGAGGAGCGAGCCTGAGTGGGCTGGAATGCAGCCACACCCGGAAGTGCAGTCTAATTAGGCCAATTACCACCTGGAGCACTGGCGGGTGGGCTACAAAAGGAGCCTGCAGCCACTACTCAGCACGCCAGAGTCGGGAGGAAGACAAGGACAAGGACGAGAACGATGACGATTATGATGATGATGATGATGACAATGAAGCTGCCTGGGAGGAGTGGAGGAGAAACAAGAGTGTGTTTTTGGGTGTTCTTCTTTTGGTGTTTTTGGGACTGTGTAGGGTCTGTGGGACACATGGGAAGTCATGCCCCATGGCTGAAGAAAAATAAATCCTTTTCTTTCATTTTAATGTGCCTCCGTTGTCATTCTGTGCCGGGTCAATGCCGATATAGCGCCTTTGCCACACCTGGTAGGCTCCAAACATTAGAAGACTTTAGAAAACGGTGACAGGAACAGACCACTCAGACCAACAAGCTCCTATTCAGTTAGATTGTCAAAAATAACATCAAGCTGAGTTTTGAAAATCCCTAAAGTCCTACTGTCTACCACACTACTTCATCGCTTATTCCAGGTATCTGTGGCTCTCTTTGTGAAGAAAAACTTTGTGCGAAATTTACCAACTGTAATCCCGCATTCTTGATGAACTCATTTTAAGTCACCGTCTCGATCCACTGGACTAATTCCCTTCATAATTTTTAACACTTCAGTCAGGTTTCCTCTTAATCTTCTTTGTCTTAAACTGTAAAGGCTCAGCTCTTTTAATGTTTCCTCATAACTCATCCCCTGTAGCCTCTGGACCTTCTCTAGTGCTGTTATGTCCTTTTTGTGGCCTGAAGACCAAAACTGCACCCAGTACTCCAGATGAGGCCTCACCAGTGTGTTATATAGTTTGAGCAGAACCTCCTGTGACTTGTACTCCACACATCAAGGCGCTATATAACCTGACAGTCTGTTAGCCTTCTTAATGGCTTCTGAACACTGTCTGGGTGTTTAATTAGCAGTATGTCCTCCTCATTAGGTGTACTTTAAATGTTACACAATACAATGTCATCGCCAACATACCTGCAGCAGGGTCATTGGTTTTTTGGCCCACAAGTCAACCCATCCATGACCACTTTAAAGAGTTAAGGACGTGAAGAAGAAAGCTAACATGGCCAGCCAATCCAGTCACTGGAAAACAAGAACTTGTGAGGCCCACAACCCACAAGAAATGGACAGATCTTTTCATTTGTAAAAAAATTGAAATGAACCTCCTCAATTTCTAGTGAAAAGCTTTTATTTATTGATATTTGAAACATTGTGCTGCTTAGAATTCCGAACAGCTGAAAAGGTGCTCCTTGTACATCTTCTTGCTCGCAGATCGTTGTGAAAATGAATACTGTCGCTTCCAATTTGCCGCTCGCCAGCAGTTACATCTTAATGTACTTTTGGAACAAGTGTAATGCAAGGAAGTGTGATTTGATTTATATTTAGAATCTGGCATGATGACGAGTCAGCATTTGTTTGAACGTGTTTTGTGGTTTGCGTTTTATATTTACATTAAGTGTTACACACCTGATTTTGCCCCGTTCGTAAATTGTGTTTTGTCACCTGCGGCAGGAAACGACATGCAAAATATTTCATTTAATTTTCCATAATCGCTCCTTCTGGTGAAGGTCACGGTGGGAGGAATCTGAACTGGGCATAGCGGGCTTCTCCTCTCCGGCAATAATCTCCATCACCTATTAAGAAATAAATCATCTTGTATGCCACAGGTCTGTCCTGAAACCCACTCCAGTTGTCCATGCTGTGCATGACTAAGAGTGGAATTTTTCTCATTAAACGTGCACTACGTGGCTAAAAGTGCGAAATTATTGAGTTGATGGGTTTCAGCCGCTCCCATTTGTTAACAGGAGCATCAAGTCAAATATTTACCTGTGCAGCCTCCAATGTCCAAGTTTTGGTCGTACTGAAGAGTGACTTTACAGACTGTCACAGGATGCCACCTTTGCCACAAGTCAGTTGGTGAAGTTTTTGCTCTTTAAAATCCCTTAAAGTACAACTGCACGTGCAATTAATGTGCGTGGGAAGCGTCAAGCAGCAACATCGGCTCAGTCATTAAGTGGTGGGCCGCTCAAGCTCACAGAGTGGGACCGCTGAGTGCTGACATGCATACCGCATGAAAATCTCTAAACGTCACTCATGACAGGGTCACAAAACTGCATCTGTAAGTAACATCAGCACCACACCTGCATGTTCAGAGCAAAGGAGAAAATGAAAATCATCTCTTATATAATGTCTTTCACTCTATCTATCTATCTATCTATCTGGAGCCTACCCCAGCCAACACAGGGCACAAGGCAGGAAACAAACCCCAGGCAGGGCACCAGCCCACCGTAGTATATAATGCCTTTCTATCTATCTATCTATCTATTATCGAACCCACTATATCCTAACTACAGGGTCACGGGGGTCTGCTGGAGCCAATCCCAGCCAACACAGAGCACAAGGCAGGAAACGAACGCCAGGCAGGGTGCCAGCCCACCGCAGTATATAATGCGTTTCTA
>JANRMT010062796.1:104990438-105006185 GCA_026402145.1 Polypterus bichir lapradei | reverse complement strand
AACGCCAGGCAGGGTGCCAGCCCACCGCAGTATATAATGCGTTTCTAACTATCTATCTATCTATTATATACTGCCTATCATTATCTATCTATCTATTTTGGCAAGCGGCTGGGGGTGGCACCCAGCTGGGATGCCCGGAAGGACCGGAGGAGGGCTTACGCCTCCTCCAGACCACGAGTGGTCAACCGCCCTGGTGGCTTTGGGAACCATGGGAACTGGTCAACCCTATAGGGGCCCATGGTCATCGGCAGGGGGCGCCCCAATGCCTGTGGAGTCCTGGCCCTCAGCACTTCCACCACACCTGGAAGCACTGAGGGGAAGAAGACCAGGGACACCCAGAGTGCTTCCGGGTGCACAGTCGGTACTTCCGCCACACCAGGAAGGGGCAGTGGAAGCTCATCAGGAGGCACCTGGAGCATGTCCGGGTGTGTATTAAAGGGGCCGCCTCCCTCCATTTGAGGGCTGGAGTCGTTAGGAAGTAAGATGGAGCTCGGTAGGAGAGGAGTGGAGGCGGACCAGAGAAAGAGAGGCATTGTGAAAGGCCTGGACTTTGTGGGAGTATTGGGTTTGTGTGCTGTCACTTTGTAAATATGGATCGTGTAAATAAATGTGTGTTGGGTGAACCATCGGTGTCCGCCTGTCTGTGTCTAGGCCATGCGCCACACTACCTATCTATCTATCTATCTATTCATTGGTCATAGATTCATTATTATTGTGTTGTATGATCAAATATAAATTCTCACTTGCAAATGCAAATGCTTTGCCACTGTTTAGCACCATCCATTCCTCCATTTTGTTACAGTATGTGAAGAAGCCAGTCTCTACCCTGGTGTGCTCCAAACATTAGAATGGGCTTCCATGGCTGAGGAGCTGAACACAAGCTTAAGATCACTTTGTGCAATGCCAGGGTGGTGTTGCTACCAGAATCTGGAATAGTGGAAGTGTGTTCTCTGGGGCTTCACTATCTGGCAGTGTGATGGATGAATCAGGGTTTGGAAGATGCCAGGAAAACCCTTCCTTCTAGACTGCATAGTGTCTACTGTGAAGTCTGGTGGGGGAGGCTGTCACACACGTGCACATGGGGGCAGCAGAGGGGGGGGGATCTAACTAATGCTGAAGCACGGATATCAGGGGTGACCAAGTGTGCTAATGCCTGTTCTCCCATTCTTTCAGGATCGATAAGAACTAACTTCCTTCCTCATCCAGCTTCAGACCCCGCCCCCTGATGACCTCACATCCTCCTTCTCTCCAGATGACCCACTTCTTCCTGTCCCTCCACTATAAAAACCCACCACTTTTGCTCTACAGGCAGTCCTTGTGGGGACTCAGTCTCGACAGATTACTCAGCAGAGTATCACGCAGCCTTTATTTTTGCCCCGAGAAACTGCAGTATACGGAGGGTGTATCCTCTGTCATGCACGTGCGAGTAGGAGGACGTCGTATGGAGCAAGTGAAGGTAATTCCACGCCAGGCCAGGGGGTGGTGGGGTGCACTAAACCTTCTTCTGTTGTCTTAGCAGACCAGCTACAGGAAAACCTGTCTGACCCATCATTGAAGACGTCACTTCTGGTTCCGGCACCCATGATGACATCAGAAGAAGGTCACTTCTGGTCCCGCTACATCACTTCCGGTCTTCCTACTTAAAACTGCCATCTTCCCAAACCGCAGTCAGTTCATGTCTGGACTCCAACCAAGATTATTACCAAGATAATTCCCCTTGGGATTAATAAAGTATCTATCTATCTATCTATCTAAGACACTTCTGTCAAACAAATCAACCCATTGCAGTCAGGGATAATATAAGGGTGGCTGCCCCAAACCTTTTTAAGTGTGTCGAGTCTGATCTTTCACACACCCCCCTCCCTAAATTTCTTCCTGTGTTTGTCTCTCTTTACAAGGGATAGCGGTCTGAAGTGGTTTTTGTGGTCCAGCTCCAGTGAAAGATATTGTTAATGTTAGAGATGGGAAAGACGCTATATAAATAAATTATTATTATTATTATTACGTTATAAGACATTTTAGACAATTGTGCACGTCCATCTTTGTGGCCACAGTTTGCGGAAGGCCCTTTTCTGTTCCAGAAGCACACAGTCAGGTCCATATAGACACAGAGGAACCCAAGTGGGAACCTTTTGGGAAGAATCTGAGCGCCGATTACAAGCCAAGTCTCCTCATCTAACATCTCAGAGCCTGACGTCACAAATGTCCATTGTTCTAAAGGGGCACACATTTAGAGCAGATGATTTCCAAGATGTTATGAAAAGAAGAGTGGAGGTTATTGTTAGTGGGGTCGGCTCCATAGTGAAGCCCATGGATTGAAATGGGACGTCCAACAAGCTCGTAGAGGTGTGGTGGTCAGGTATCCACAAACATTTGGCTGCAGAGTGTATTGTTAATTATAATTACGCCAGGGTCATTTCTTTCCGATACTAATAGATTGCATTATAACTCATGGTTAAGTTTATTTTACAGAGAATTCTTTCATAAACAGGTTCAAAGCCTAACAAATAATTATTTAACTCATTTCTTTGTTATAAAACTGATCTGCACCTTGTTTGCAAATAAAGGAATTATTTAACCTTTCCCAGCTGCCCCGTAATGGCCACCGTAATCTCACAAAACCACAGAGAACAAAAAAAAAAGCCATCTACTGCAATTAGAAAAATGCTGAAGCACCAAGACAGAATCCTTGAGAGGATGAAGAAAATTAAAGTGGCATTTAACATAGTAAATGCTGACATTTCAAAAGATCACATTCATTTTTAGTTATCTTTCAATGAGAATATCAATACACTCTTGATTTGCTCTCAACGTATAGATCACTTAAAATAATCTTATGTTTTAATCGATTAATAAACAAAAAGAATGAACATTCAGACATGCTGACTTAAAAACAGCATTTTACAAGAAAAGAACCTACGTAAAATATGTGTTCCAATCTTCTGTTTAATTTCTCCAAGGGTTCTCTCTGTCAGTTTTTATCTACAAGCATATGTTACATTAAATACTGATTCCTCTTTATGAATTATTTATTTACTTTTATGATAAGATTCTAATTTCTCTTACAAAAAAAATATGTTGGCATTAACAAACATATTTTTCTCTTCATAAAACTACATTAAAGTGGGTTTTAACAGTTCTTTTCAGTTAAATATTTAACTTAAAAATAAAAATAAAGGACAAGTGTCAGTGTGTCTGTCCAGTTGCTAAGTCTCTGTCATTCCAACAGATGGCATCTCACAAACATTTATAGTAATAAAAAGCAATGCAATTGTAATTCCAACAGATGGTGCATCCCAAACATTAACACTGCTTTTACAAATCCCATACCAAAAGGCATATCCCTAAGACATATACATTGTATTTGTCATTCCAACAGATGGTGCTTCACAAACATTTATAGTAATAAAATGCATTGTATTTGTCGTTCTAACAGATGGTGTATCACAGACATTAAAACTGCTTTTATGAATCCCATATTAAATGCCATATAACAGAGACATATGCATTGCTTTTGTCAATCCAGCAGATGGTGCATTAAAAAAATCTTAATATTGCTTTGCGAATCCCATATCAAATGGCATATAATAGAGACATATGCATTGCATTTGTAATTCCAGCAGATGGTGCATTAAAAAACCTTAATACTGCTTTTATGAATCCCATATCAAATGGCATATAACAGGGACATATGAATTGCATTTGTAATTCAAACAGATGGCACCTCACAAACATTTATAGCAATAAAAAGCATTGCATTTGTTATTCCAACAGATGGTGCATCCCAGACATTTATAGTAATAAAATGCATTTTATTTGCCGTTCCAACAGATGGTGTATCACAAACATTAAAACTGCTTTTATGAATCCCATATCAAATGGCATACAATAGAGACATATGCATTGCATTTATAATTCCAGCTGATAGCGCATTAAAAAACCTTAATATTGCTTTTATGAATCCCATATCAAATGACATATAACAAAGACATATGCATTGTATTTGATCTTCCAGCAATTGCTGCATTAAAAAAATAATATTGCTTTTAGAAATCTCATATCAAATGGCATGTAGCAGAGACATATGCATTGCATTTGTCATTCCAGCAGATGGCACATCACAGATACTAATACTTCTTTTACGAATCCCATGCTAAATGGCATATAACGGAGACATATGCATGGAATCTGTCATTCCATTTGAAGTAATGCATTTTATTATTATTTTTGTGATGAGCCATTTGTTGGAATGACAAATACAATGCATTTTACTGCTACAGGCATTACAAAATACATTTCAATATATGGTGCACTGCAAGCACTGAGATCTACATACATTTTGATATTAGCTCCTCTTAGATGTGCAGCACTAATAATATTTATATATTTCTATATGTAATGCAAAGCTGAATGACTCATTCACTCACTCAATCAACAAAAACCCCATTTCTGATTTACTTTAAAATGTTGTAGGATTGTACATCTAGGTCAGTAGTTATCTGTTAAGAACGGACAATTTGATATATCAATATTTACAGTTAAGCTCTCCACCCCAAAATATAAAAGCTAAATACCCCGAAAACATCAAAAATGCTTTGACTGATTTTATTGAAATTTAATGGCATTATAAAAAAAAAAAAAAAACTTTTTTTTATTTGTCAAAACATGTCTTTATTTATTAAAATGTATTAATATTATGCTAACTTACAAGCTCTGCGCTGTGCTGAGAGTGTGCTTTATGCAAATGAAGGACAGAGTGAGGCGCTGATGAGCAGCACCAGCTGATAGGGCGGATTAATGAGTGAAGAGGAGGTGGCGTCCTGGACACAAACAAAGAGATGTGATCATATACAGTCAGGGAAGAAATGGAAGGTGAAAGTGTGGCAAAGATGAAGAAAGTTGTGAAGGTCAAAGGTTGTACTGTACTGTACACTTACTGTGGTTGTAAGTGTAGGAGTTGCTTTGCTAGAAGCAAAAAGGAAGTGAAAGAGGTGGAAGTGGTGTCCTCTGATCCAAGACCAACCAGGAGCTACATGGTGGCTTCAGAGTCCTAAACTCCTGATATATTGCACCCTGATCGTTTTCTAGATTATATACATGACAACAGAGGTAAGCCCTGATTCTTTTGTCCATCATATTCAATATAGCCCCTGATCACCGTTACACGAACGTGCATGAAAGCCCAAAAGGAAACTACTCTCCGCTCTTCAGTTCCATATGAATGTAAGATCACACACACACAACAATCACAGAGGGGGTTAAGAGCCTGATACCTGCAAATCCTATAAACACCCCGTCAGCGACAGCATCAGTTTAAATTTAACAGGCCCCTCCATGTGGCATATATTTGCATCAATGGACTTTGAAAGAGGATCCGACATCTGAAATATTTCACATTTACATGTGTGTCTGAACAGGGATGCTCCACTCGCCCTGCTCTCAGAAATTTTTTGCATCAGTGCTGGAGGTGGTCCGATACTTCTCGGTTTTTTGCCTTTGATTACCAGTAGTGTTTTCTTGTGTACCACCTCTCATCATGGTTATCTATTTTGTTCCACCTACTTCCAGTACCCAGCAGCCGTGTTTATAATTCCAATGGCGCTGCTTGCTTGCTTACATGGTTTAGCATACCCTGACTAGAGCTGCTGATTAGCTCTGCATATTACATCTCTGTTGTTAGTCATTAGTACTAAAATATAAGTAATGTGATATTTTAGGGCAGCACAGTGACGCAGTGGTAGGCTACTTCCTCGCAGTTAGGAGACCCGGGTTTGCTTCCCGGGTCCTCCCTTGCATGGAGTTTGCATGTTCTCCCCGTGTCTGAGTGGGTTTCCTCCGGGTGCTCCGGTTTCCTCCCACAGTCCAAAGACATGCCGGTTAGGTGCATTGGCGATCCTAAATTGTCCCTTGTGGGACAATTGGTGTGTGGGTGGGTGGGTGTGTGTGCCCTGTGTTGGGCTGGCACCCAGCCCGGGGTTTGTTCATGCCTTGTGCCCTGTATTGGCTGGGATTGGCTCCAGCAGACCCCCGTGACCCTGTGTTAGGATATAGGAGGTTGGAAAATGACTGACTGACTGACTGTGATATATTAAAATTGTTACTAACCCTCCACCATTCTTGGTGTCCTCATGTGACACTTGGTGCCACTGCTCTACTGCCAAATATTTTGCCAGTCTATGGAAATGTCTACGCATACTCTAGAATAACAATGGCACGTGCCATCTGATAAGGTACTGACACCAGTTGCCGGTCCTTCAATATACTGTTTCTTATGTGGCAGCTAAGGCTTTTTCTTTTCATTTACATTGCCGTTTCTGTTAATTTTGAAGCATTAGTTTTCATATTTTTATGGTTCTGGTGGAATTTTTGTTAATACCTTCATGTTTTCTTATTCTTTAAAATGTATGCACAGTCAGGTGCATAAATATTTGGAAAGTGACAGAATTTTCATAATTTGTTTCTCTGTATGCCACCACAATGGGCTTGAAATAAAGTAATCATTATGTGACTGAAGTGTAGACTTTCAGCTTTAATTGAAGAGGTTTACCAAAAACATTGTATGTGCCGTTTATGAATGTAATAATTCAGTCATAAAAATCAAATGAATGAGAACCATGTGACTCATTCCTGGAAAACAATTCAGCCCCACAAATCAAATGAACGAGAGCCGTGCTACTGAGTCAACGGAAATGATGCTGTTCGTAGATCAAATGAACAAGAATGGTGTACCTCGTTCTCTGATAGCGATTCAGTTCATCAATTAAACGAACGAGAATTGTGTGCCTCGTTTTCAGGTAGTGATTCAGTTCGTGAATTAAATAAATGACAATTGTTTGATTCATTCACAGGTCATGATTAAGTTCAAACTTGAAAGAATCAGTGGATGACACACAGTCAATTAGTCATAAAAATTGTGAGTTAAACTAAAGATGAAAGACAGTTATTTTTTTTTTAAATAGAGTAATATTTTTATATGGTTTTGTTTTGTGCGACTAATTTGTTTGAAATGGCTGAAATATATAGAGACTCTTCAGTGAATGAGAATTGTGTGCCTACTTCTCGGGTAAAGATTCAGTTTACAAATCAAATAAATAAGAATCGTGTGCCTCATTCTGAAATAGTGATTTAGTTTAAGAATCAAATGAATAAGAATCATATAACTCATTCTTGGGTAATGATTCAGTTCAAACTCAAAAGAATCAATGAATGACGCATACCCGGTGCATTCAAAAAGCTGTAAAAATTATTGTACATATTCACATATAAGTTGGGTCTTGAAACCCGAAAAATCGATCATAAAATCAGACCCGACTTATATGCCCGTTCAAAAATGCGACACTTACAATTTTTTTTACATTTTCTTGCCTCCTCCACTTTTGTTGCAGCAGTGCAGTTACCAATTTCTTTTGCCACTTCAATGACTTTTAATTTAAAACTAGCTTCCTATTTTCTTCTGATCGAACGCTCCATCGTAGATAAGGGATGCTCTTATGATAAAGGTGTATGAGGGTGTGAGATACAAAAAACACAAAACAGGGCAAATGTCACTTCGGGGTATTACCGCGTGGTCACGTAGGCACAATACATAGAAAATAAAGGTTGTGTGCTCCGTGGTTCTCCTCTCAGGTGGGTTTTAGCATATCATAATTCCTTGGAGTAATAGTGTGAGTTTTCCACATTCAACATATAAGACTGACATTATTAAATACCAGAAATTATACTGTAAAATCAAGCCCCAACTAATCTGTGCGAGAATTTATCCACGAGTATATACGGTATGTGCTAAAGCTGAAAGCAGGTAACTGTTAAAATTTAGAATCATATTTTTATACGGTTCTGTTTTGTATGATTAACTTGTTTTGAAGCACAAACTATGACAACAAAGTACCTTAGAGAATCACAAGTGAACAAGAATTATTAACCTCCTACTCGGGTAATGATTCAGTTCATGAATCCAATGAACAAGGGTCACGTGACTCGTCCTCGAGTAATGATTCACTTTAAACTCAAAAGAATCAGTGAATGACGGGTGTCCAGTGCCGTAATTGAGCCATTAAAAGTAAAGTTGAAAGTAAGTAATCGTTAGGAAGGTATTTTTGTAAGGTTCGATTTTGTGTGACTAATTTGTTAAATGCACAAAGGGAAATGAGCATATTATTTTAATATTGTGTTTATATATTGTCTTTAAAACACTTCCAATAAATTTTACAAAACAAATAATGAATAAATTCAAACACAAATGTTATTGTATCGCACTTCTATGATGAATGAGAGACTCATCAGTGAGTGAGTTCTTGTCCACCAGTAACGTTTCAGTTCAAACTTGAAAGAAGAATCACAATTGAAGTTAACGAGAATCATGAATCATGTGCTGCTTTGCAGTAAGGAGATTGTGGGTTCACTTCCCTTGTCCTCCCTGAGTGGAAAAGTGCTATATAAATGTAAAGAAGTATTATTATTTAGAGAGTGCAGGCAGGGTGGAGTGGGTGGAGAAGAGCGTCAGGAGTGATTTGTGACAGACGGGTATCAGCAAGAGTGAAAGGGAAGGTCTACAGAACGGTAGTGAGACCAGCTATGTGATATGGGCTAGAGACCGTGGCACAGGAGACAGAGCTGGAGGTGGCAGAGTTAAAGATGCTAAGATTTGCATTGGGTGTGATGAGGATGGACAGGATTAGAAATGAGGACATTAGAGGGTCAGCTCAGGTTGAACGGTTGGGAGACAAAGTCAGAGAGGCGAGATTACGTTGGTTTGGACATTGGCAGAGGAAAGATGAAGGGTCTATTGGGAGAAGGATGCTAAGGATAGAACTTCGAAGAAGGTTTATGGATGTGGTGAGAGAGGACATTCAGGTGATGGGTGTAACAGAACAAGATGCAGATATGGAAAAAAATGATCCACTGTGGCAACCCCTTAACAGGAGCAGATGAAAGAAGAAGAAGAAGATTATTATGTGGGTGGCTAACAACATCACATGTGTGCTACTGCACTCCTGTTAACCTCCACTGAATTGATGTGTTGGAGCTGAGGAATCCATTCATGTGACTCACTAAGAGTTGTTAAAAAAAAAAAATTAGCCAATCGTCCATCGCTATAGCTTTCAGTGAGCTTTCCCAAGAGGCGGGGCCACCATTACATTACTGCTGAGGAACCGCCCTCTGCCTGTATATTTCAGACTGGAACGTTAGTCTCTGAGACATTTGTTGAAGTTGGTAAAATGTATTATTAAGTATAGAATTGGATTTTCTGGTTTATGAATTTTGGAGATTGGTATTTTGGATTTGCAATTTTGAGAATTTTGTATCATTTTTGTTGCATATCAAATCCATGTTTTATTTTGTAAAGATTCTTTGTGGGTCTTGTTCTTCCGGAGGGTTTACTTTTTTCCCCTCCCCTGATGACCATTTAATTATTTCTGGAATATTTATTAATATTACTAAACTGTTTAATCCTGAGCCCCATTCAGGGCCTGTACAAGTCTGGAAGCCTGCTGTTTGAGTTTCGGGTCAGGCTGCCTGGGGTGAAGCTTATCTTTAGGTTCCAAACCCAGGAAGTGTGACACTATTGATTCCTATTTGGTATTTGTTTACATGTTCTAATTTTCATTTCAGTGATGTCATCAGGTTGCTATTTTGTGAATTTCTGTGTTATGGGTGCTGCCAATTTTGTGTTAAGAAAGCATTAATTTGAAACACACTACCACGTAGTGTCATTTGCACTTTAAGCACAGGCTGGGCACATTAAGCTGTGTTTGAACTTCAAAATAAAAAGGAAAGACATTGTGAAACATTGGTTTTGCAAAACATTAATTATGAAGGAAACACATTTGATGCTGATGCTGATCTTTTTGTTTCATGACTTTGTTTTCCTGTTGCAATTAGAACAATTACTTTCATCTAGCATCTTTTGTGTCGACATTTTGCTTGCATCTTTGATGACTCGTAAGCATTTTCTCTCCAAAATTGTGATAATTGACCTCTGCCAATCACTCGGCAATCTTTAAAAATAGGCATTTCCATCCAATTTTGCAGCAATTAATAGAATCAAGCCATAATTTAGAGTCCCTTACCTGTACACAAGTGTGTCATCTGTCGAGCTGTTGTACTGAACCTGGTACATTCGAATCCCTGGAATATGCCTCTGGACCGGCCACTTAACCAGAGCCGAGTTTGTTGTGAGTTCAACCAAAATCACCTTCCTGTCCTGTGTAGATTTAGTATCATTGGTAGATGGAGAAGTAGATTTAGCTGAAGTGAGAATATCCGAAGGTCCAGGTTCTGGCTCCCGAACCCGACTCGTGCTGTTGGCAAGATGGGGTAGAGGATTCACTACAAGCTCTACAGGAGCCGTTGATTCCCCGGCAGCATTAGATGCAATGCAAGTAAAAACTCCAGTATCCTTTACGGTAGCAATGTTAATTTCTAAACTGCCATTGTCAAAGGAAACAGTCCTGGAGGTATTGGATATCAGTTTCCCCTCTGGGGAAACCCAGTGGATGGATGGATCGGGATCTCCATTAGCTTTACACTTGAGACTGATTGACTGGCCTTCCATTACAAACGTCTTGGGGGATTTCCTTGTGATAACAGGAGGATCACAAATGAACTCCTCTTCCGGGATAGTCCAGAAGTATTTTGCTGTAAGATCGGGGGGAGAGGCACAGGTTTCCAAGTCATCCTCCCTAGTCAATCTTCGGAGCCACAGCAGCTCACAATTGCAGTGTAAAGGATTCCCACCAAAGCTGAGAACCAGAGAGGTTAGGGGTGATCCTTTGGATTTGGCATAGACAGGGATTCTCAGAAAAAGGGGGTCCGGAGGAATTTTTTTTAGTTTGTTTGAGGTCATATCCAACCGTGCAAGCTTGTGGAGATTTGAGAAAATCCCTTCGGGAACAAAATCGATTAAATTGTGATCCATATTTAACGTATTGACATTTGTCAGACGTCCGATAGTGTCCCAAGGGATGTTGACTAAGTTATTGTAGGAAAGGTCCAAATCTTCTAAAGTGCCTAGAAAGTCGTCAAAAGAATTGGGGGAGATGTCATGCAGCTGGTTGTTGCTAAGAATCAGATGTCTCAGATTCGTCAGACCTCGGAAGTGGTCATCCCCAACAACTGTCAGTCGATTACTGTCCAAGTGGAGGGCCCGCAGCCCCTTTAAGTCAGCAAAGGTATAAGGCATTATCTGGCTTATTGTGTTCCTGGACAGAGTTAGATGTAAGAGGCTGGTCATGTTGGCAAAATCCTTCCTCCGCACCACGGTAATGAAATTGTCTGTTAACCGGAGTTCTACAGTTCTTCGGTCAATAACTGTTGGTACAAACAACAGACCCGTCTTGGCACACAGGATGGCAAAGGAGGGTGAAAGGGTCTGGCACATGCACCGTTTAGGACACACCTGTGCCTTTATTGAGGTGCTAAGCATCAGAAGGTAAAATATAAGCCTCTCCATGGTCCGACTGTGACCTGAAACTTAAAAACAAGAAGAAATATCAAATAAAGAGTGAATATTCATTAAAATAAATCTAGTAAGAGCATGCATGTTACCTTTTCATATTCTTTAATATTAGAGCACTGGTTTATGTACTGTATAAGTCAATACATCTGCAATGTAAACTTGCATCAGCCTTTTTTGATGGAATTTTTTTACAAGCATAAAATCATAATTTAAAATCCTTTATATACTCTAAGCATAAATTGGAACAGTCATATTTTAAATTTGTTACTGCATATGCATATTGTTATGATATACATTACTGGAGACTAAGACACAGAAAGGTGCAGCACTTAAGTCTATAACTGCAAAGACTGTAAAGAGTAATAATGTGTTTCCGATGAGGGTATATATATTTTTTTATTTAATAATTTTATTTTAAGAAAGTAACATAGTATGAAATCAAACTAAGAAATTTGCAGAATTTATAGAACAAATTTATTTATTTATTTATAAAGCACTTTAAAAACAACCTCAAGGCTGACCAAAGTGCTGTACAACAAAACCAAACATATAAGACACACAATAACCAAAAGGGTAAAAGAAACAGAAGCAGATAAGAGCTGAAGAAATTCATAATAAAAAAATACACAGACAGTCAACACCGTCTCACACTGGGTCAAAGGCCAGGGAATAAAAGTGTGTGTTTTAAATAAGATTTAAAGACAACAAGTGAAGGAGCCTGCCTAACGTGCAATGGCAAATCTTTTCAGAGTTTTTGAGCTGTAAGTTTACATTGTGTCTTGAGAACAAGTAAAAGCCTCTGGTCTGCTGACCTGAGAGAGCGTGACGGTAGATATGGGTGCAGCAGTTCCGACAGATAAAATGGGGCACGACCATTGAAGGATTTAAAAACAAATACATGGATCTCTCCTGGGTCCGCTGCTCTTTTCGATTTACATGCTTCCATTAGGTCAGATTATCTTGGGGCATAACGTGAGCTACCACAGCTATGCTGACGACACAAAACTGTATTTATCAATAGCGCCTGACAACCCCGATGCTCTTGATTCACTGATCCCCAATGTCTTACCTGTGTTTCTGAATAGTGATTTCAATCATGAGTAGTGATTTTCTCAAACTAAATAAAGAGAAAGAAATTTAAGTGATTGGCAAAAATGGATATAATGAGGGTATTAGAATTAAACTTGATCTATTAGTATCAAGATAGAATTTAGGGGTAACTATTGACTCTGACCTGAATTTTAAATCACATATTAATCAGATTACTAGGACAGCATTTTCCACTTAAGAAATATAGGAAAAGTTAGACCTCTTATAACATTGCAAGATGCTGAGAAATTAGTTCACGTTTTTATGTTTAGTCAGCTAGATTACTGTAACGCACTCCTCTCAGGACCACCCAACAAAGACATCAATCGATTGCAATGAGTGAAGAAAGCAACTGCTAGAATCTTAACTAGGAAAAGAAAATCCGATACCATCACCCCAGTTTTGATGTCACTGCACTGGTTACCCGTGTCATTTAGAATTGAATTTAAAACACTGCTTATGGTTTAAAAAGCCTTAAATAGTCTCCCTCCATCATATATTTCGGAATTCCTCTCACATTACACTCCAAATCGTAACCTTAGATCTTCAAATGAGGGTCTGCTTAGAATTCCAAGAGCTAAACTTAAAAGAAGTGGTGAGGCGGCCTTCTGCTGTTATGCACCTAAAAACTGGAACAGCTTACCGATAGAAATTCACCAGGCTAATACAGCAGAGCACTGCTAAAAACTCATCATTGTAACAAGGCTTTCTCATAGGTACATTTTAGTGTAATATGCATATGCCAGTGGTCCTCAACCTGTGGGGTGGGCCCCCGTAGGTGGGCATAAAGATGTGAAAAAAAGAAAACAAGAATCAAAAATATGAAAAAAACATCTGTTGAAACAAAAACAAATTAACTTAAACTACATTCTGATACTAGAACAATAAATATAGAGTTAGATAAATGTCGATAAAAGTTAAATAAAATATGCATCTACATTTCATAAAAATGTTAGGGAGGGCGCAATTAAAACTGTTATGAAAACTCGGGTCGCAAATACTTAAAGGTTGAGAAATGCTGGCATATGCATTAAATTATCATTCTGTTTGTGGCTCCATTATCCATATTAACCCCTACTTTCTCTGCTGTTCTTTTTCTGTTTTTTCTGTGATGCTGATCTGCACCAACACCACCTCATCAAAGCACCGTGCAGTCACTACATTGATGGATTAAAGATCAGAAGTCCACATGACCATCATCATCAAATTCTTCCATGAGAATCCTGAATACAGTGAGGAATGATTGAGATCATTGATGTTAGGTAGAATGCCTAGAGGGGGCTGGGTGGTCTTGTGGCCTGGAGCCCCTGCAGATTTTTATTTTTTTTTCTCCAGTGGTCTGGAGTTTTTTTTTTTTTTTTTTCTGCCCTCCCTGACCATCGGACCTTATTTTTATTCTATGTTAACCCTTAAACTGCCACATACTTGGAGGCTGATGCACCCCAGGACGCCAAATACTTTTTTGCTGCATTTTAATGAAACGTCACAATTCACCAAGAAAATGTGAACTTTTGATGGAACACATATTGTTTTTATGCAAAGACCATCACAATTACTGCAACACTGATCATTTTACACACTGTTAATGAACTGTAAAAACTATTAAAAAAAACTACTGCAACAATCTATTATTATATGTACAAAGTGCAACTGACACCATTGATGAAATTCAGCAAATCACCGAACCAACTGAGCTTGAACTGGCTGCACGCAGAGGCCATCACTGACGCTGAAAATGCTTGTCTGGTGCAGTGGCTGAATTCCAGGGACAGTGATGCTGATTCACTAGGGGGCGGCAGTGGTCATGAGCTGGCTGCTCAACGAATGTATGGCATGAACTGATCAGTTTCAGCGTGCTGGCATATTGCACTGGGAAGTGACTATAGCTGGGTACGGCATTCAACGAACGTACTTTGCCGAATATACTGGGCTCCGACGTACTGGCAAATTGCATTGGGAACTAAGTATAGCTGGTTCCGGCAATTTAAGGGTTAATTAGTGTTGCCTAATCTTATTTTTATATTTTTCTTTTTTTTATCCTGTTAAGCACTTTGAGCTCCATCATTTGTATGAAAATGTGCTATAGAAATACAGTGGGTACGGAAAGTATTCAGACCCCCTTCAATTTTTCACTCTTTGTTATATTGCAGCCATTTGCTAAAATCATTTAAATTATTTTTTTTCCTCATTAATGTACACACAGCACCTCATATTGATAGACAAAAAAAAAGAATTTTTGAAATTGTTGCAGATTTATTAAAAAAGAAAAACTGAAATATCACATGGTCCTAAGTATTCAGTAGAAGCACCCTTTTGAGCTAATACAGCCATGAGTCTTCTTGGGAAAGATGCAACAAGTTTTTCACACCTGGATTTGGGGATCCTCTGCCATTCCTCCTTGCAGATCCTCTCCAGTTCTGTCAGGTTGGATGGTAAACATTGGTGGACAGCCATTTTTAGGTCTCTCCAGAGATGCTCAATTGGGTTTAAGTCAGGGCTCTGGCTGGGCCATTCAAGAACAGTCACAGAGTTGTTGTGAAGCCACTCCTTCGTTATTTTAGCTGTGTGCTTAGGGTCATTGTCTTGTTGGAAGGTAAACCTTCGGCCCAGTCTGAGGTCCTTAGCACTCTGGAGAAGGTTTTTGTCCAGGATATCCCTGTACTTGGCCACATTCATCTTTCCCTCGATTGCAATCAGTCGTCCTGTCCCTGCAGCTGAAAAACACCCCCACAGCATGATGCTGCCACCGCCATGCTTCACTGTGGGGACTGTATTGGACAAGTGATGAGCAGTGCCTGGTTGTCTCCACACATACCGCTTAGAATTAAGGCCAAAAAGTTCTATCTTGGTCTCATCAGACCAGAGAATCTTCAGGTGTCTTTTAGCAAACTCCATGCGGGCTGTCATGTGTCTTGCACTGAGGAGAGGCTTCCGACAGGCCACTCTGCCATAAAGCCCTGACTGGTGGAGTGATGGTTGACTTTCTACAACTTTCTCCCATCTCCTGACTGCATCTCTGGAGCTCAGCCAAAGTGATCTTTGGGTTCTTCTTTACCCTCTATCACCAAGGCTCTTCTTCCCCAGTAGCTCAGCTTGGCCGGACGGCCAGCTCTAGGAAGGGTTCTGGTCGTTCCAAACGTCTTCCATTTAAGGATTATGGAGGCCACTGTGCTCTTGGGAACCTTAAGTGCAGCAGAAAT
>JANRMT010062796.1:104941031-104952416 GCA_026402145.1 Polypterus bichir lapradei | reverse complement strand
ATAGATAGATAGATAGATAGATAGATAGATAGATAGATAGATAGATAGATAGATAGATACTTTATTAATCCCAAGGGGATTAGTGCTAGTCTTGTTGTATAATTCCTCACTCCCTATTTAAGAAAAGGATTTTTATCAATTGTGAAAAGAACAGCCTCAACACCCACAAAAAGGTTTGCGGCAGCCACCCATATATTGTCCCTGGCTGTAATTGTTTTCTTTAAAGCACTCATGTGCATAGTTTTGAGTCCTGAATTGAATTGTCATATTGGAGGAAAGATGGCATCTTTAAAGAATTCAGACCGGAAGTGACATTGTCCATGGCACCAGAACTGGAAGTAATGTCATCCTTGGTGCCAGAGCTGGAAGTGACGCCGGCATTGTGGAATCAGACCGGATTTCCCATAATTTCGTCTGAAGAGATAACAGAATTAAGTTTAGTGTACCTCACCACCCCCCGGCCTGGCATGGAATTACCTTCAGCTGGTCGCTTCAGCTCCCTCCTAGTTGTGTGTGTGTGTGACACTGTGCACTAGTGAAACACATGGACCTATGGTCCTAAAATACAACACAAGTAACACATATGCATCGTGCCCTGGGGAATTATCGATACAGGCTTTCATTGATGCCAACGAAGAGGAGTTGTTGAGTTATTTTAGTTTGTCATTCGTGCATTTCATATCCAACACTAGACAATCTCCTTCTTTGGCTTCTACTTCTTCTCCTACTATGCAGTTCTTCATCAAGTAATCTGCTTGACATGCAGCAGATATCTCTGCTTTTTCAAACAATGTGGTCCTATTGGCTTCATCAGGCTGTGAACTCCATCACGCTTTGGGACAGTTTGTGACCGAGTGTGACACGGAAGCAGCACCTCTAAATCTGAAGTCATGGTTCCGCAGTTGGAAAAAGGTGGACAGTTCCCTTGGAGTGGAGGGTGAGTTACTGTCTCTCAAGTGGAGCAGTTTAAATACCTTGGGGTCTTGCTCACGAGTGATGGGGAGAAGGGATGGTTTGATCGACAGATGGATCGAGGTCAATGCAGTTATGTGGTCGCTATACCGATTTGTAGTGTTGAAGAAGGAGCTGAGTCAGAAAGCGAGGCTCTCGATTTGCCATTTGATCTGCATTCCTACCCTCACCAATGATCATGAGCTTTGGATTATGACCAAAAGAATGAGACTGCTCATAAAAAATGGCCGAAATGAGCTTTTTCTGCTGGGCTTTTCCTTAGAGATATGATGAGAAGCAAAGACATCTGGGAGAAGTTCGGAGTAGAGCTCCCACACTCCACTTGATTAGTTCAGATCCTACCTCTCAGACTGCACTCAGTTTGTTCACCTTAAAACTTTCATATCCTAACCCACCACTGTTACTTGAGGTGGGCTCTGTTCTTTTTATTATTTACCTTCTTCCCCTTGGCAATATCTTTCGTAAATATAACATTCATTTTCACTGTTATGCTGATGACACCCAGCTCTACCTTGCTAGTAAACCCAACTCTTCTTTTCCACAATCTTCGCTTATTGACTGCATTGCTGAAATGAAATCCTGGTTTTCTTCAAATTTTCTTAAACTAAAGAGTGACAAAACTGAAGTTCTCCTCATTGGTACAAAATCATCATTATCCAAAGCCAATAACCTTTCATTTGTTATTGTTTCCCCATCACCTCAGGTCAAGAGTCTGGATGTCATCTTTGATCTTTCCAATCTCACATTAACTCTTTTAGGGTGGATGTTGACTTGTGTCGACAGGAGGGGTAGAGAGCGACAATCAACTATTAATGGCGACAAAACTCACTGTTACGTCACAGGCATCCCCTCTCTGCTCGGAGGAATGTTAGACTCATTGACTCAGCATCTAATCCTTGCGTATGCGTGAGTTACGAAATATAAACAAATGTAAATAAAGGCAAGATGGCATCGACATCTCACGAGGGAGCGAAGCGAGTGCAGAAATAAAAATACTCAGCAGATGGTGTTTTGTGCATTACCGCTGAGTCGGAATCTGAATTTTTCAGAATCTGATTTTGTTGACAGTGATCAGGAGATCGAGCAAGAGAGTGAGGAGCCGGCATCAGCTGATCGGACACCAGCCAATGCCACCCCAGCTGATCGGCTGCCAGCTGAGCACATTCACGCAGACTATGCACCTACGGCAAGGTTCATGTGGGAGGAATACCCAGACATCGATCCGTGGGAACCAAACTGGCTACCGGACTTCACAAGACAGCATGGCTTACTGTTAGTCACAACAGATTACCAGCCGCTGGACTACTTCAGGCTGCTCTCTTCTGATGCTGCCTTTCAGCTACTGTCAGATGAGACAAACAGGTTGGCAGAGCAATTTTTTTGATTTGCTGGCTGGGCTCTCATTTTTTAAAGTGGAAGCCCACAACAAAAGATGAGATGAAGGGCGTTGTGGCATTACAAATAGAGATGGGACTGGACTGGTGATATAACTTCAGGGAGCATTGGTCCAAATGTGCATTGGACAGGTTATGCCACGTGATGATAGGTACGAGCTGCTGCAAAGTTTTATTCACTTCTGTGATAACCAGAAGCAAATCCCAAGGGGTGAGCCAGGCTATAACCCCATGCATAAAGTTCAGCTCCTGCTTGACATTGTGGAGCCAACATATAAACAATTTTATCAGCCTGGCCGTGATTTGTCTGTGCGTGAATCCATGACAAAATAAAAGGGTCGCCTCTTTTTCTGCCAATTTATGCCAGACAAGCCCACAAAGTATGGCATAAAGGATTTTGTACTGGCAGAAGCAAACTCTGGTTTCTGCCTGAAAGTAATCACATATACAGGAAAGTATTTCTTTCAAAGAGAGAACTGTCCCTTAACAAGTCAGGTTGTGCTGGAGCTGCTTTAGGGCTATGAACATTTGGGTCATGGTGTGTACATTTGGACAATTTTTATACATGCCCAGAATTGTTCATGGAGCTACAGAGCAGGGGAATTGGAGCTTGTGGCACAGTGAGGGTGACCAGGAGACACAGGCCTTCACAGGCTGAAGATGAAAAGAGGTGACAATACGGTTTTCATGCGGGCGGAAAACTTGGTGGCAGTGCCATGGCACGATATCAAACGGGTGACTTGTCTCTCTACAGTACACACTAACGATATATGTGAGAAAGTGCAGCAACAGGCAATTGAAAAGGAGGCACCAGTGCAACGCGTATTGTAAGCAGTGCAATGTGGCAATCCATGCAAGTGGCTGCTTTGAGCGAGATCAGACTGCGCAGGACTTTGCTGTGTAACGTGTATGTGATTTGTATGTGAAATCATATAGTATGCAGGCTCATACAACATGCAAGACAGTAACATTTGTCAAAAGTAAATATTTTTTGTTAATTTGATATGTTAAAACAATTGCTTTGTGTTCTTTTTTTAAAAAAAGTTAGTTTTTGAAAAAATATTCAGCCCTGGAAAAAAGAAACAAAAAAAAAATTAGCCCTAAAAGAGTTAATAACATCACCCGGTCTGCTTATTTCCACCTACGTAATATTAATCGCATCCGCCCCTCCCTCCCTCACTCCCCATACCACTGCCATTCTCGTTCACAGTCTTGTTACTTGTCATCTGGACTCCTCTTTGGTCTCTCTGATAAATCTCTCCATAAGCTTCTGCTAGTCCAGAATTCTGCTGCTCGCCTCATTACTCGAACTCCATCTATTCACCATATTACTCCGGTCTTGCAGCAGCTTCATTGGCTCCCGATTAAGTTTCAAATTGATTTTAAAATTCTGCTGTTAACATTTAAGGCCATTCATAACCTCGTCCCTCCATATCTGTCCGACCTTCTTCATGTTGCCATTCCCTCCTGTAACCTTAGAACTTCTTCTTCTATCCATCAGACTGTCTAACCTTAATGGGGAGCGGAGGATTCAGTTGTTCTGCTCCTAAGCTTTGGAAGTCATTACCAACTGAGCTTAGAAATATCAAATCATTTTCAACCTTCAAATGTAAACCCATTTGTTTAAAAGGTCTTTTTCTCTATGATTACTGTGGCTTTGTTTGGTTTTAATTTTTATATTTTCTGCATTTTCTGATGTTTTAAGTTTTGTTTATAATGTGTTTTTTTATTTATTGTTTGTTCGGTGTCCTTGAGTGCTTAGAAACCCTAACCCTAACCCTAACCCTGATCCCTCTCATAATAGAATGAGTAACAGCTTGAATAGCAAAGAGGAATTGGGACGGGATGATAGAGTGAATCAAGTTGAGGTGGTGTTTCGAGTACATAGATATGAAAAATGGAAGACAAATCTGAAAAGATGGACAATTGAGGAAGGAAAGAAATATTTGTTTATAGGAGATTCTAATTTAGCCAGAATTCCCTTTTTTAGACAGGCTGGGACAGAGATACATAGTTTTCCGGGGGCTACGTTTAAAGATGTGGAGATGATTTTGAAAAAATTAAAGACAAACACGGAAAACATAGTAAAGGTAATTGTATCTATAGGTTTGAATGACTGTCTAAAATCATATAATTTTAGAGATAATATTCAGGAGAGAGGTCTTAAAATGATTGCGGTATTAAAAAAGACCTTTAGTAAGGCTGAATTGTATGTTTGCAAAATTCCATTTTCAGAGGAGATGCAGGAGGAGGGGGTGGTGTGCAAGATTTCGCAGGTTAATCACTGGTTGGACCAACTATCGGGTATTAGAGTATTACATAGTATTTCACAGGGGGATGCAGAATTAGAGGAAGATGGTGTACATTGGAAGCCAAGGGAAGCCTTTTTAATTCTGGATTCTTGACTAGAGGCTTTGGAATTATGGGATAGCCCTGCCCGGTGGAGACAGACTAAGGAGATTAATGTTATGAATTTGAGTGATGAATTTAGGGTAACTGAGTCGGATATTAGTTTACTGCAGAAAGGTCTTACGTTTATACCTACTCCGCTACAAATTGACATTGGAGAAATAAAGAGGGATGTAGCAAGGTACCATAGGAGGTTAAAACTACTTGACTATTTTGGATATGAAAGAGCAGATAGTCCAAAACGATTCATTCAACCATCATATTGGGTACCAACGGATGAAAAAGTGTCTGATAGTATCCTAAACCTGATTGAAAATAATAGGGACTCGATAAATTATAATCATACATCAAGTAAAGATCTAGATAACCTCACGGAACTTGAAAGGACGTCATTGCAATTTTTGAGTCGGAATAAAAATATTGTAATCAAACCAGCGGATAAGGGGTCTGTGGCGGTGATTTTTGATAGATCGCAATATTTGTGGGAAGCAATGCGCCAATTAGAAAATAGGACCTATTATAGACCGATTAAAAAATTAAGACAAGAACAGAATAGAAAAAAGATTGAGAAGATTGTAACGGCCTTATTTACAGAGGGGTATATTTAGCTAAACAAAAAAGATATTTAGTGGGGCCAGAAGACTTTTCAATTAGGAAATTCTATTTACTACCTAAGGTCCATAAATCACCTGAAGTTTGGCCAAAGCCCTTCCAAATTCCCCCAGGTAGGCCCATTGTATCTGACTGCTCATCAGAGTCATGTCAAATTGCAGAGTATTTGGATTATTATCTGAACCCTTTGTCACAAAAACATAACAGTTTCATAAAGGACACTTACCATTTTCTGAGTGTCATTCGAGACAAGGTGGTTCCAAGTAGGGCCTTCTTGTTCACTATGGATGTGGAGGCCCTATATACAAATATTGAGACCAATTTGGGACTGAGAGCAGTAAGGAGTGTATTCAGTCAATGGCCTGATGAAAGTAGACCGGACAAACATTTATTAGACTTGTTAGAGCTTAGTCTACTCAATAATGATTTTGAGTTTAATGGGAGATATTACTTACAAGTATATGGTACAGCCATGGGCAAAAAATTTGCCCCGGCCTATGCAAACATATATATGTCTCAATGGGAAAAGGAAGCATTTGGTAGATGTATTAAATTACCTTGCTTATATTTGAGGTTTCTCGACGATATATTTGGTGTTTGGACCTATTCGAGAGAGGAGTTCATACAGTTCACTCAGGTATTAAATGAGGTACATCCGGCTATTAAGGTGAAAGCAGAAATGAGTTTCAATAACGTAGTGTTTTTGGATACTCAGATTTACTTCAAAATAATATCAGTACAGAGAAAAACACTGCAGTCCAGAGTTCATTTTAAAACAACAAATACTCACGCGTTATTATACAGGACAAGTTTTCAGCCAAAGCATACATTTGCAGGCATCATTAAATCGCAGCTTATTAGATTCTTTAGGATTAACACGGAAAGAGTGGATGCGTTATGGGCAACACATACCTTGTTTTCAGCATTAAGGAAACGGGGATATACAAGACGATTCTTGAGGGAGATCAAGGAGGAGGTTTTGAGACAGGTGGATAAATATGAATCGATAAATCAGAGGCCTCTGAATAAAAACACGGGGGTACCACAACTTCCGCAGGAACAGTTGGGGGATCTAGAAAATTGTTCCTGGTTGACCTGGGAAGAGTCTGATCAGATGTGGTTGAGTAAGGATCGGAGGATGGAGAATGATGGGGGATGGTGGTGGTTGAAAGGAATCTCAACGATAATGTTAAATTCCTGTTCTTGGAGGGGGAAGATTTCGAGGGGTGGGAGTTGGAGTAAGAGGGAAGGAAGATTTCTAAGGTTTCCTCTTTTCTCTTTCCCTTTCTACCCTGAGGAGGCCATTGTGGGATATTAATTATGTGCTCATGAGTGGGAAACTATTACAACAACAGGGCTACAATTGGTTACAGATAATTGGAGAAGGGGAGAAAATGGGAGTAGGGCAAATGAGAGGAGAGGTACAGATGGAGTGGAAACCACCACAGGAATGGGAAGTATTGGTGAAAGTGGGAGAAAGACAGAGAGGAAGATGCAAAGGAAGGGAGCAATCTTTCCCAATTGGGAAACGCTAGATTTGTACCCAGGAGAGGGTGGTGAGAGTATGAATAACCCTGGATATGAAATAATAGGATATCAGAAATGGTGTGACCCCGAGGAAGAGAATAGGAGTGTTGGGGAGATTGTGAGTTTTGACGTGGGGATGGACTCTTCAGATAATAGTAGGATAGACCTACCACCCCTCAATCCTAACCTTAAGGCCCATGAGGAGGGGGTCCCTGAGGTTAAAATCACGACTCGACAGGTTAGTAGAGGTAACCCTAAGGTCAAAATGGTGAACCCTAAGGTTAATAAGGGGAACCCTACAAATATTGTGGGGGACCCTGATGTTAACAATATCAACCCTGGATATATGGAGACTCTTAATATTGGAACTATACACCCCGGGATGTACACTAATATAGTCTCCCCTTTCCCAAACCCTGACCTTAAGGCCCATGGGGTGGGGCAGGAGAGGACGGGGAACCCTAATGTTAAGGCTAGCACCCCTAATATTTTCATTAAGGAGGTTAAGCTGGGGAACCCGAATGAGGAGGAGAGGGGGAACCCTAGGACTAATGGTGGAAACCCGAATGGAGTCATTAGGAACCCTAAGATAAGGAACCCTGGTGAATTTGGGGTCAGTGGCAGAGATCCCAATAAGATTTGGGACCTTGATTTGGGGATAGATGGGTGGAACATTATATTTGGGAGTAATGGACGGATATGGTGGTGTGACTCCGAGGAGGAAGATTTAGCTGACCTTAATTTGAAGAGCTGGTTGGGGGATGGCTATGTTTTAAATCCATTTAAATTGAGGGGAGGAAGACAGGGAGTTGGAACGGAAAGACTGGTGGTCCAAAGGGAGGATGAGTGTGGAAATCAACAAGGGTTCAGTGGTCTTTGGATGCCTGAAAGTAGAATGGAAAGGTGGAAGGTGGAAGGGAGACAAATTAGGATGGTATTTACGGATGGAGTTGTAGGGGAGTGGAAACAAGAGTTTTGGAGTGAGGTATGGAAGGAAATGATGAGAGCGGAAGCGTGGTGGAGATCTTGGATGGGGGACCCGGATAAGGAATTTGAATTTTTTTACAAAGGGTATGAGGTGACTGAAGTGGAGAATATGGTGGGATTGGAGGAGTGGTGGGAACAATTGAATAGACAACAGGAAGGATTGGTGCAAATGGGGAAAGTAATACAGGAGAAAGGTGAACTAGAGGTTAAACAAATAGTCCCAATAGTAATGACATTCTCAAAGAAGGCATGTGTGATAGTTGGTGTATTGAGGTGGAATTTTGGACAGACACAACAACAGGACACAGATTTACAACAATGCAGGATAGTGGCGGCCTATAGAAAAAATAACAACTTAAAAGATCTAGTGGTCAGGGCGTCATGCACCCTTAGAAAACGCAACAAGTGTGCTTGGCAAATCCCTTATAGAAACCAAAAAATGACTGAAAATCCACTAATAGGAGTAGAAAGACCTATCCTACAAGAGTTGAGGCTAACCACGAAAAATTGCATTTATGCCATCCAATGCAAAAAATGTAAGATGTTGTATATCGGGGAAACAAAAAATTCGGCAAAAGCTAGATTTGTCCAGCATCTACGACTAATAGAAAACCAGGAAAGAGAGACCATCTTATACACACATTTCGCACAACAGGATCATAGTCCAATTATGTTTCCCATAGAACATCAAACATATTGGCCTAAAACTTTGAGAATCAAGAAAGAAACGGAATGGATAAGAACACTACAAACTCAATTTCCGATGGGACTAAATGAAAAATAAATCTTAAGAAAATAATATTCTTGGGGCAATGGTTGGAATTAGGTTTTAATTTGTTATTTCTTGGGCTAGTGAACCCGTGTGTGCCAGCTTGGCTGGCAGTCCCCTACCCTAACGCCTAACCCTTATATAAATAAAATGTATTATTGTTATTATTAGAGCTGCTGACCCTCCACATCAAGAAAGGAGTCAATTGAGGTCATTCAGGTATCTGATATGGATGCTGGCTGGATGCCTCCCTGTGGAGATTTTAAGGGCACAACCAACTTGGTGGAGACCCCAGAGTAGGCCCAAGCCCTGCTGAGAGGATTACATCTCCCTGAGGGTCGTGGAATACCTTGGGATCCCACAGTATGAGTTGGATAATATGGCTGAGAAAAGGGACATATGGGCATCACTGCTAAGACTGTTGCCCCCCATGACTTGGTTTCGGATAAGCGGTGGAAAACAAATGAATGATTGAAGTTCCCAATAATGGATCTGTTCAGCATATACTGGAAATAAAAGGCATATAGTCACGTTCAAAAAGCACATAGGCCTTCTTTCAGTCCCCAAGAAATGTCTCAGCCTGTCTGCCATCTTTGTTGTAAAGAGCACAGCCAATATTTCGAAGATTTGTTATCTTCTGGTCCTATCGACTTACAAATCCCTGAAGGTTGGTCTCATTTTTCTATTCTCTCTATGCTTCCCCAGATTTCTTCTTGAGAGTTTTGCTTGAATCCCAATCCAACAGTCAACATTGATTGCTGTAGGAATTCCACAGGGCAATTGGAGAGCCCACCACTGACAGTGGAATCCCACCTTTCTAGTGTTAGAAGAAGTTCTGGCTCCCTGCTGAAATGAAGGCAGGCATTTATATATATATATAAAAGTTAATGTGTGTATGTATGTATGTTCCAGCATCACGTCCGAACAGCTGGAGCGATTTTCATGAAACTTGGTACAAATGTTTCTCAATGGTTGACTAAAAACACTGTAGGGTGAAATCAACACTAACCCACCCCCTTCTGGGTAGGGTGGGGGTGATCTTGCTGTCTTTTATGAATGTTATCATCCAGTTGACACTCAGAACAACCACCAGAGGGCGAACTGGAGGTGACTGCCAGCATTCTTTATGTCTGAGCGCCACCGCGCCAGCCTGTTGCTTTTGAAATTAAATTAAATAGAGTTCTACGCGTACAAGTATGGCCCAGATGTGAGACGTAGAGTCGGGGTGAGGGCTCCAGCTCTGAGGATACGCAAGCGAGGCCAGCACACCAGCAAAAGGAAACCTCTGAAGAAAGACAGTCGCTTAGCTGCTAATGCACCAACGATGCAAGCGCGTCGGAAACATGAATCTTCATAGCAGAGAGATGCCCAGAGTAGTTCTGACGATTTCAATACTTTCTAGGATCCCGTGGCTGACACAGTTAATATATAGCAGGCGACTGCCAGCATTCTTTATGTTTGAGCAGCACCGCACCCCTGTTACTTTTCAAATTAAACGGAGTTGGCCGGTTCCAAGCGTCAACAGGATGATAACATACATACAAGACTGCCAGACAATGACATTAGTGAGCCTTTATTGCTTGTTAATTTATTTTTATTTTTTTAGTTGTGTTTTTTTTTAATTATGGTTTTCTTAAACAATTTAAAACAAAAAAAAACACTTTATTTTCCTCCCGTCGGGTATTTCTGCTAGTATTTGATATTTGTGATGCAAGTGAGGAATGAAAATCTAGGGTTGCTTGTAACCATCAAATTAATATTGTAAGTATACAAGCGCTGGGTTCCGTAAGAGCTTGAGAATCTGAATAACACACTATAATTTTCTCTTAACATTACAATTAGCATTTAAATGGTTTCATTTGACAGCTTATAATTTTTGACTTGCTTATAAAATGATCGCTAGAAGTGAAGATTAAGTATTTTCAGGCATGCACAGCATATTCATGTTAGCTGTTTCATAAATGATAACATCTAAAGACCACTATATAATTAACTGGTTTTTTTTTTCCTCTTCCCTAGCTTGTTGCTGAGAGCCAAGTCAATTATTGCCAAGTGACTTAAAAGTGGCTACAAAAATTTAAAAAAAAAAAAGAAAAAGAAAAAAAGATTTACTCACGTTAACAACATTAAAACGCAAATGATTAAAAACCTGTCACACAGCCTGGCTAGAATCTCGTCTTTGTATTAAATTACTTGTTTCATTTTTTTCACACATTAGGAAACATAAAATCAAATATTAATGTACGTAACTGACAGTAATGATCAGTAGGGGTAAGACTTTTTCCACTACTGCAAATTAAATGCTCTCTCTTACGTTTGTTGAAAAATTAAACAGCAGCTTCAATTTATGTTAGAAGCACGAAAAGAACAAGAAGGATTGTGATAAATACAGAAAGCTTATAATCCTAAATAATCACCTAAATTTGGAGTCGGTAGGAAATTTATAAAAGCTCAGCAGTTTTGTAATAAAGAGTTAAAAAATAAGCTGCAAAGGAAAAACAGACGAATAAGGTGTATAAGAGTAATAACTCAAATGTGAATTGTATGGTGCATGAGAACACGAGGGCAACCATTAAGAAGGGGGTTAGGAAAGCTAAAAGACAATTAGAGAGGAAAATCGCAGATACGTTTTGTTTTCTTTGTTCTTTTAAAATTTGACATCCTTTGTGGTTAAATAGAATATAAAAAAGACAACTTTCTCCCCACCAGGAAATC
>JANRMT010062796.1:104901047-104941021 GCA_026402145.1 Polypterus bichir lapradei | reverse complement strand
GGTTAAATAGAATATAAAAAAGACAACTTTCTCCCCACCAGGAAATCAAACCCGCGTCTTTGCAACAAATCAGTCCTACTGTGTTCTGATTGGTCGAGCACTCTGTGTCAACAATGCATTGTTGGGATTCAAACCCATGATCTCCTTACTGCAAGGCAGCAATGTTAGTTCTGCAGCACTTGGGTAGATGTGCATTACCACTATGACACCAGCGTGGATATCAAATATAAGACTTGTGTGTGTGTGTGTGTGTGTCCTCAGGCACTCTGCACACTGAGGGGACTCGAGTCCATTCTGGTTTCATGACAATCAATGACCTGGGCTCAAGGAGGGAATATGAATAATGAAAAAATCTCTCTATTATATAAAAAAATCTTTCAACGCGACGAGACTTTTTAGGAGACAAGACGTTTTGGAAAAGATTTTTTCCAAGTCCCACAAGACGAGAATATTGCCATGAGATTCTTTCAAGTCACGCCCTCCTATCAACCATTTTCAAACAAGACCACGGTCCTCTCACCTCTCAGTCTTGTGAATGTTTTTGTCAGACACAGTTCCTGCTCTATCAGATCTTATAAATTTTAACGTTTTCCTCACTTTAAGTTCACAATTAAAGAAGACGTCAGTCAGTCAGTCATTATCCAAACCGCCATATTCTAACACAGGGCCACGGGGGTCTGCTGAAGCCAATCCCAGCCAACACAGGGGGCAAGGCAGGAACAAATCCTCAGGCAGGGCGTCAGAAGTAACGAAGACGTATTATGTCCAAATCGTATTCACGAATTTCATCACGAAGGGTTATCAACAGTAAAAATGAGTACATGGGCAATCCTAGCACCTAGAAATGAGGAAGTCGAATGAATTTATACCAAAAATGTCTATGGATGACACGGAAAAATGGTTAAATGCCTATCAACAGACTATGCTGAAACAGTTGGTGGTGATCGTGTGGAAGATGAAAACATCAACTTACAATATCACATAGAATATCTACAACCGTTAACACCGTCCAGTCTTCCACCGCACGAATTACTGTAGAAAGAAGGATGTATCCAAGAAAGGTAATGTAGTACATCTTCCACGGGGTTCTATTCAATAAGGGTGCGCAAAAAAAGGCAAGCTTCAAAAGGGCGACCTCAATTGGGCACGGCGAATAAAGGCCCGCGTAAATAAAGGCGAGCTTCAAAAGGGCGACCTCAATTGGGCACGGCGAATAAAGGCGTTCGTAGATAATTTAGTTCAAATGGCTCTGGAATATGTGAAGAGCAACAACGGTGCAGATCTACTCGTAGTCGAAGGCTACACATTCAGAAAGGAGAAAACTATCAACGGGAAACACATCTTTATATGTTCAATCATTGCCTTTATCTAATACATTTTCTTCACAAATTTGTTCCAGAAATAGTTCGTTAGAAGTTCATGCATTAATTAATTGGATGTTTTAATATTCTTGCTTTCGCCTTTTTATACGTTCAATCATTGCCTTTATCTAATAAATTTTCTGTAATAATTTTGTTGCGTTTGCCTTTATTCGCTGCGCCCAACTGAGGTCACCCTTTTGAAGCTCGCCTTTATTTACGCGCCCTTATTGAAGGATACCCTTCCGCGGATAACATTAGACAACAAAGGAGATCTTGATATGCCATTCGTATTAAAACGTTAACAATTTCCCATTAGAATAGACTTTGCAAAGACAATTAAAAAATCTCAGAGCCAAACATTCGAAAAAGTTGTTTTATTTAATAGAGAGAAACGAAATGAAATTCACTCGTGGGCAGTTAAACATTGCGTTGATGCAAAAAAAAAAACTAAATAATTATAGGCCTATTTCAAATTTACCATTTCTCTCTAAAATACTAGAAAAAGTAGTCGCCAGTCAGCTTCAGTCACACCTTATGCATTACAATTTATTTAATTCCAGTCTGGTTTTCGCACTGGTCATAGTACAGAAACTGCACTAACACGGGTTGTAAATGACATTCTGATATCCTCTGATGAAGGAAACTCCACTATTATTATGTTATTAGACTTAAGTGCAGCATTTGACACCATTGACCATTCTATTTTACTGCACAGGCTAGAAAATGATGTTGGGCTTACAGGCCACGTGCTCGCTTGGTTTAGTTCTTATTTATCAAATCGATTCCAATATGTACAGAAATGTGCTGACAGTACTCCATCATTATACACAGAAGTTCAATATGGTGTCCCACAGGGCTCAGTACTGGGACCTTTACTGTTTTCACTTTACATGCTTCCACTGGGATCTCTCATTAGGAAACATAATGTTAATTTTCACTCGTATGCAGATGACACCCAGTTATACCTTTCATTTAAATCAAATGAAGTTTCTCCGATGTTGTCTTTAATTAGTTGTGTTAGTGAATTAAAGGAGTGGATGAATGATAACTACTTATCTTTAAATACAGATAAAACAGAGATGTTAATTGTTGGAGGGAATGACGCTGATCACAGCAATATTTTGTCGACATTTAACTCAGTTGGAATCCCAATTAATTTTATTGAATCAGCCCGCAATCTAGGAGTTATCTTTGATTCTAGCATGTCATTTAAAGCACATATTACAAAGTTGTCCAAAACATGTTTCTTCCATCTTAAAAATGTTAGGAAATTAAGGCGCTTTCTAAATAAACAGGATTGTGAGAAATTAATTCATGCATTTATCTCTAGTAGGATTGACTACTGTAATGCGGTGTTCACTGGCTGTTCAAACTGTTCTTTATACAGCCTCCAGTTAATCCAAAATGCGGCTGCAAGAATTATTACAAGAACAAGAAAATATGAACACATAACTCCAGTTCTTAAATCCTTACACTGGCTCCCGGTTAAGTTTAGGGCAGATTTCAAAATCCTCCTTTTAACATATAAAGCATTAAATGGCCAAAGTCCGGCTTACTTGTCTGAACTTATCATGACTTACAAACCTGAGCGCACATTAAGATCTCAAGATGCCGGTCTGCTTATGATTCCAAGGATTAATAAAATAACAGTGGGAGGTCGAGCTTTTAGTTACAGGGCCCCTAAACTGTGGAGTGGTCTTCCTGCTTCTATAAGAGATGCCCCTTCGGTCCCAGCCTTTAAATCCCGGCTGAAGACTTACTACTTCAGTTTAGCATATCCTGACTAGAGCTGCTGATTAACTGTACATACTGCATCTCTGTTGTTAGTCATTAGCACTAAAACATAAGTAACATGATAAGTATAATTGAATACTAACCCTCACCTATTCTGTTTCTGTTCTCGGTACTCAAATGTGGCAATTGGTGCCACGGCCCACCTGCCAAGTTGTTTGCCTGCCTATGGTAAAGTCATCCCTGGTGGAGGATCACAGGAATCATGGGAAAGAGGGGCCCTTTCATCGGATTGGCTGGCCGAGCAACGTTTCAGCCGTGGAATGGCCAAATGGGGAGGCAGCTTGACGGATGAGGTCTCCAGCACTCTAAAAATATCAAAATCTTATTATATGATATCATCTACTGTTAAATTCTGCTCTGTACTTCTAAAATTTTTATTATTATGCTTTATTAAGGATTTGTTCTGTTCTGTGTATTGTATTGTATTGAACCCCTTCTTTTGACACCCACTGCACGCCCAACCTACCTGGAAAGGGGCCTCTCTTTGAACTGCCTTCCCCGAGGTTTCTTCCATTTTTCCCTACAAGGGTTGTTTTTTTGGGAGTTTTTCCTTGTCTTCTTAGAGAGTCAAGGCTGGGGGGCTGTCAAGAGGCAGGGCCTGTTAAAGCCCATTGTGGCACTTCCTGTGTGATTTTGGGCTATACAAAAATAAACGGTATTGTATTGTATTGTATGTAGCAGAGGATGGACTGGAAAATAAAGACAAGGCAAGGACTGCTGCATCAAAAGTGCTCAGTGCTTTTATCTTAACAAAGTGTTCCAAAAACAATAATGTGATCATTTAATTTAATTTCCTCTACAATAGATAAGCCACTAAATAATTCATAAAACCAGTGTCATTTGTAAAGGTTAAAAATCCAATAAATACTAAATAAATAATCCAACAATGAAAATGAGCTCAAAATCTCTGTCCTTTAAAAATGGTCCCAAGCCGCATGACTTCCTTCTCAGTCACGTCTCTGCTGCTCTGAGATGCCCGCTGACAAGTGCAGTCAGCCCTTACAGTACATTTGGCTCGTGTAACTCGCGCCCATCCATCGGCCTTCATGGGGGGGGGCCCCATTAGAATTTCCTCTTTGCTACCACAGCCACCCCTCTGCCTTCAGCGGGAGCCCACTTGCTTCTGGCTGCTCAGCAGCCCCGTGAATGTCCGCTCGTTCATTACAGTATGTCATTCCTGACCGCTTTGCCTTCTCTCTGCCTCTCTTTCTTCTTCTTTTTATTATTTTCCCTTCTGATCTCTGCCTTCTTTCATTTCCATTCTCTTTTCTTTTTTCTTTGTTCTGTCCCTTTCACCTCAGTCTCCATTTATCCCCATGGGCTCAGGTGCCTTAAATGCAAACCCCAGAGCTCTAATGAGGACACTGGCTGAACTGCGCATGTCTGCACGTGGATGCAGGGTTTCCCAGTCTCTCCATCAACACCATACAGCTGCTCCTTCACACCACCATTGGCACCTGCACCCACCCACAGCATTAATGCACTACTTTCAATTAAAAACTAGCACACTGCCATGGACCGCTAACGTGTGTCATCACATTGAAGTCTCATGTATACAGTGAGGTGTAAAAGTTATCAATCCCCCGGAAGTCATCATTTTCTGCATGGCTAAAGATGTGTACACATTTTTATCCATTCAGTATTTTTAAGGCAAAAATTCTTGTACTGTAACAATTCATTTTCAAAGTCAAAATGAACCATTTGTCTGTAGATATTAACACTAGAATCCCTGAAGCCTACGAAAATCTTGTAGGTAAAAGCTGGATCGAATGTTATTTACCTATTTGCCTTGATTTCTTTACTTATCTTCCTGCAGCGTAAAGTCAGTAGTAGACTGCAGAGCTTCCCCTGTTTAGTAACATATAAATGTTTTTATATAAAGACCACAACAAAACATAACCACATACAGGACTTTGCACGATATGTTAGGTGAGCTCTGTAGGCCCTGCTGTTTCGTTGAAGGACAGGTGTGGAGCAAACTGACTGGCAGAACAATACCTAACCTGTTGCTGCATCCAAACGGTGTCATCTTTCGTCTTTATGCTTGGTGCAGCTGCGTTGTTCTTATGTGTGAGTGGATGTTTCTTGTGGGGAGGGCTTCTGTTCTCTTTCTCTGATGTAGAACCCTCATCGTCGTCTGAGTTATCGTACGTCTTAATTTGAAAACAGCAGTGTTAGATCGGGGGGAGCGTGAACGCGACTGAGAGAATAAAACTGAATAAAAAAAAAAAAAAACGCTAACTTTTACAAGTACCATAAATTTACACCGGTTGTTACAAACTCAAATCAAATGTATGTTTTTTTTTCTATAATAGTAACAATAAGAGCAGCTCACTAAAACACAATAAAATTCTACCTCAAACTTTTCGTCAAGCATTAATCACCATCTTTCCTAAACAAAATAAGGAAGTATTACAATGTGCATCATACAGACCAATTTCACTTCTGAATAATGATGTTAAGATACTCTCTAAAGTCCAAGCTAGAAGGATGGAGAAAGTACTGCCTTCAGTAATATCACAAGATCAAGCTGGATGTATTAAAGGCCGACATTTAGCATCCAATCTTTGACACCTGTTTAATGTAATATATTCACCCGCAAAGTCAAACATCCCAGAGATTTTATTATCCTTGGATGCAGAAAAAGCATTTGATATGATTGAATGGAACTACCTTTTCACCACATTGGAGAAATTTGGGTTTGGCCTGAACATTTGTGCATGGATCAAACTACAGTATACAAATCCAGAAGCTTCAGTTTGTATTAACAACATTAATTCAGACTACTTTAAACTAGAACGTGGTAGCAGACAAGGATGCCCCTTGTCACCACTACTTTTTGCAATCGCCATTGAGCCACTGGAAGTTCACTGTCGAAATGCTTATGAGATAAAGGGCTTTTTCAGAGGAGGACTAGAACAGAAAATTTCCCTATATGCAGATGACATGGTACTGTATATATCAGACCCACAAAATACTGTGCCTGCAGTCCTAACAGCACTAACAGAATTTCAAAAGATTTCTGGTCTCAGAATTCATTTGACTAAAAGGGTGTTCTTTCCAGTGAATTCTCAAGCACACAATATTAGATTGGACTCCTTCCCTTCTATCATCACAGACCAGTTTAAATATCTAGGGGTAATCATCACAAGTAAACATAAACATTTTGTTGATAAAACATTTTATCAACAAAATTGTGCTGTCTGTATGAAAAAAATCAAGCAAAACTTGCATAGATGGTCAACCCTTCATCTCACTTTAGCTGGAAGACTGTTATGATGAATATCCTCCCTAAGCTTCTCTTTTTATTTCAAAATATTCCAATATACATCAATAAATCGTTCTTTAAGAAATTAGATTCAACCATAACCACATCTATTTGGAACTTAAAACATCCACGTATCCAAAGATCGACCCTACAAAGACCTAAGGCAGAAGGTGGCATGGCTCTACCTAACTTTCAGTTTTATTACTGGGCAGCAGACATACAGGCTATAAAAACCTGGACACATATACTGTAGATGAACATACACAGACTTGGTCTGCAATAGAAATAAAATCCTGCAGTTCCTCTTTATATTTCTTACTTTGCGCCCCAATAAATGAAAATGATCGCCAATATACTAATAACCCAATTGTGCTTCACTCACTCAGAATATGGAACCAGTGTAGGAAGCATTTTAAGATGGAGAATCTTTTATCAGTGGCACCTCTGCACCAGAACTACCTTTTTCAACCCTCGCAAACATATACAGTTTTTAATGTCTGGAAAACATTTCAGATTGAATCACTTAGAGATCTATACATAGACAATGTCTTTGCATCCTACGAACAATTACATTCCAAATATAACTTTCCAGCAACACATTTCTTTCACTACCTTCAAATTAGAAACTTTGGTAAACAGAACCTGCCCAATTTTCCTCACCTCCCTCTATGCTGGAAAAAATATTGATCAGTTTCAAGGACTCAGACATCATCTCTGCAATATATAAAACCATTTTACAGTCCCTTCCTTTCAAAGATCCAAGAGGACAGTGGGAAAAGGATCTCTCCCTCAACATCTCAGAAAAGGAGTGGAAGGTAGCAATGCAGAGAATTCATTCGAGCTCCATATGTGCAAAGCATACAATTATACAACTCAAAATTATATATCGAGCACATCTGTCTCGCTTAAAATTGTCCAAAATGTTTTCAGGGCGAGAGAAAACCTGTGAACGCTGGAATCAAGTTCCAGCGTCACTGGGTCACATGTTTTGGGCCTGCTCCAAATTCAAATTTGATATTTGGACTTCATTCTTCACACATTATATACTTCATGTCTACATTTGGTCCATTCTGGACCAAAATCTTTAATTACCTTTCAGATAGCCTTGGTGTCACAATCCCTCATAACCCATTAACAGCTGTGTTTGGTGGACTCCCAGATGGGATTTAAGTGGAAAAGGACAAACAAACTGTGATTGTCTTTACTACACTACTGGCACGTTGACTTATTTTGCTCAACTGGAAGAATCCTAACTCTCCTATTTTAAGTCAGTGTTATATATTACTTGAAATTGGAAAAAATCTAATTCTCACTTAGAGGATCTGTGCAAAACGTTTTCAACACCTGGCAGGGTCTAATTAATAACATTTTAGAATAAGCTTTTAAAGCACTGAGGAAGCAGATTCTCTCCCTATTCCTTTTTTTCTTTTTCTTCTCCATTCATCTATATGCACTTATTAATTTATCTGTTTACTTATTTTTACTAGGTTTAAGTTTTATTCTGCTGCCCATGCTCTCTTTCTCAGGGGTGGGGGTTGATTTGTTTTCAATCCTATTCTTGTAAAATTAATCTATTTGTGTGGAATGTTGTGTGATTTCAATAAAATCAATAAAATTACCTCACTACTCAAAACAGACACACTCAGAATCGAACCGGCGACCTCTTGATTACGACTCAGCAGTTCTTACTTCTGCACCTGCCAAGCGGATGTGTCAGCACTGTACCCTAACTCAATTTCTTCTTCTTCAGATATATTCTTGAATAAAAGAGCACTTGTTTTGTTATATGTGTACCTTTTATGAATGTGTTTATTTGATATTTGGACTTCATTCTTCACACATTATATACTTCATGTCTACATTTTGTCAATTATGAGTAAAATATGAAAAACTTTTCTTTTTTTAGTTATGTGTTCAACAATTCCTGCCTCGCATTTCATCCTACATTTACGCAGATTGTTGTAGACATGGAACACGTATGAAGTGTATGTATTCCAAATAACGATATATATTATATATCCTGTACAACTCCAGGCACCTCACACCCAGTTAAGCAAACTTGAACTCTGAGAATCTTCTCTGCGAATTGAGCTGCGTCAGTGGTGGATGATGGGATAGCAGGCTACTTGCTGCTTGTGCTGATCGACACATTTACAAAACAAAAGACGCTGATGAGGAGGTGCAAAGGAATATATGGTGGGCTAGGATTACACGCTTTCAGGGATTTCTAGTGTTAAATTGAAGAAGACAAACTCAAAAGTCAGTGTCTGCATACGTAGTTAAACCTCTGTCCTTTGGAAGCTCCACAAATGACAAATGAATCACAAATGGCACAAAGGTGACCATCATTTGATAGTCATAATTAAACATAATGAGCTGCTACTTGTGAGTTTTTCATATCTCTCTGGATATAGAAAGCCCCCTTTGTAAGGGCCATTGTCTTTATTGGACAATCACTGCACAAACGACAAAGAAGCATCCTGCTGACGTGAGAAACAAAGTCATTGAAATGTACAAGGCAGGAAATGGCTAAAAAAATATAAAAGAGTTTGAATGTCCCGTTGCGCACTGCTGGATCCATCATCAGAAAGTGGCAGGTTCATCACACTGGCCAGACTCTTACTAGAGCAAGCCGTCCCTCAAAACTAAACATCAGAACAAGTTATTGACTGATGGGAGAGGCTTCTAAAAATCCAACCGTTCATGTCAGAAGTCTGCAATGCTCTTTGGCTGAAACTGGAGTGAAGGTACAGGGCTCCACAATTTCAAGACCTCTCCATAAAACAGGCCTCTATGGGAGTGGAGCAAGAAAGAAGCCATTCCTTAAGAAGGTCCACATCAAACCACATATGACATTTGCTACAAAGCATGAGAAAGGCTCAGTTAAGATGTGGGAGAAGGTTTTAAGGTCAGATGAGACCAAAATAGAACTTTTTGGCCTGATTTCAAAGAGGTATGTGTGACGTTAAACTAACACTGCCCAGGCCTGCAGAAACATCACACAGTGGTGAAATATGGTGGTGGCAGCCTCAGGCTAGGGGGATGCTTTTCATGTGTATGGACTGGGAATTTTGTCAGAGCTGAAGGGACAATGGATGCACATAAATACCTCAGAGTATTGCAGGAGAACTTGTTCCAATCTGCTGTGAAGCTACAACTTGGGAGAAGATTCATCTTTCAACATGACGATGACTCTGAGCATAAGGCCAAAGCAAGACTGGAATGTCTCAGAAACAGAAAGGTGAATGTTTTAGAATGGCCAAGTCAAAGCCCTGATCTTAACCCTATTGTTAAGTCCAGAGGTGACATTCCACCAACCTTGAAGATCTCAATCAGTTCTGACAAGAAGAATGGGGAAGAATCCCTCCTGAACAATGTGCATGACTGGGACATACTGACATGCCCAAAAGAATGAAGGCTGTGATTGCAGCAAAAGGCTTCTCGAAAAAGTATGAATGTGGAGGGCTTGAATACTTAAGCAAACACTAACTTTGGAGTTTTTCGCCTTCATTTAAATACCGACAGACAATGGTTTATTTTGACTTTGGACATGTATTGTGTAGCAAGAGAATGGACATACAGTTGTGCTTGAAAGTTTGTGAACCCTTTAGAATTTTCTATATTTCTGCATAAATATGACCTAAAACATCATCAGATTTTCACTCAAGTCCTAAAAGTAGATAAAGAGAAACCAGTTAAACAAATGAGACAAAAATATTATACTTGGTCATTTATTTATTAAGGAAAATGATCGAATATTACATATTTGTAAGTGGCAAAAGTATGTGAACCTTTGCTTTCAGTATTTGCTGTGACCCCCCCAATAACTGCAACTAAACATTTCCGGTAACTTTTGCGCATTCCTGCACACCAGCTTGGAGGAATTTGAGCCCATTCCTCCATACAGAACAGCTTCAACTCTGGGATGTTGGTGGGTTTCCTCACATGAACTGCTCGCTTCAGGTCCTTCCACAACATTTCGATTGGATTAAGGTCAGGACTTTAACTTGGCCATTCCAAAACATTAACTTTATTCTTCTTTAACCATTCTTTGGTAGAACGACTTGTGTGCTTAGGGTGGTTGTCTTGCTGCATGACCCACCTTCTCTTGAGATTCAGTTCATGGACAGATGCCCTGACATTTTCCTTTAGAATTCTCTAATATAATTCAGAATTCATTGTTCCATCAATGAAGGCAAGCCATCCTGGCCCAGATGCAGCAAAACAGGCCCAAACCGTGATACTACCACCACCATGTTTCACAGATGGGATAAGGTTCTTATGCTGGAATGCAGTGTTTTCCTTTCTCCAAACATAACGCTTTTCATTTAAACCAAAAAGTTCTATTTTGGTCTCATCCGTCCACAAAACATTCTTCCGATAGCCTTCTGGTTTGTCCACGTGATCTTTAGCAAACTTCAGACGAGCAGCAATGTTTTTTTGGAGAGCAGTGGCTTTCTCTTTGCAACCCTGCCATTCACACCATTGTTGTTCAGCGTTCTCCTGATGGTGGACTCATGAACATGAACATTAGCCAATGTGAGAGGGGCCTTCAGTTGCTTAGAAGTTACCCTGGGGTCCTTTGTGACCTCGCCGACTATTACACGCCTTGCTCTTGGAGTGATCTTTGTTGGTCGACCACTCCTGGGGAGGGTAACAATGGTCTTGAATTTCCTCCATTTGTACACAATCTGTCTGACTGTGGATTGGTGGAGTCCAAACTCTTTAGAGATGGTTTTGTAACCTTTTCTAGCCTGATGAGCATCAACAACTCTTTTTGTGAGGTCCTCAGAAATCTCCTTTGTTCGTGCCGTGATACACTTCCACAAACATGTGTCGTGAAGAGCAGACTTTGATAGATCCTGTTCTTTAAATAACACAGGGTGCCCACTCACACCTGATTGGCATCCCATTGTTTGAAAACACCTGACTAGAATTTCACCTTCAAACTAACTGCTAATCCTAGAGGTTCACATACTTTTGCCACTCACAAATATGTAATATTCAATCATTTTCCTCAATAAATAAATGACCAAGTATAATATTTTTGCCTCATTTGTTTAACTGGTTTCTATTTATCTACTTTTAGGACTTGAGTGAAAATCTGATGATGTTTTAGGTCATATTTATGCAGAAATATAGAAAATTCTAAAGGGTTCACAAACTTTCAAGCACAACTGTACTGGTTGGAACAGAGGACAAGTGATTACCTGGACAGGAGGCCCGTACGACAAAAAAAATAACTTTGTGTCTGGCAGGTATCAAATAATGGAAGGACCAGTGATAGCCAGGAGTCAGGAGCAGTTAGGTGGCAGTGGTCCTCACATGGGAACTCAATTGGGATGCCTGCAGGGGTGCTTGGGATATGTAGTCCGTAAATACAGCCCTGTTGGGGTCCCTATGTACTGTAGGAGCAGAACGGGCATCCTAGCCAGATCAGAGGATGGGAGGCCTGAGAGGAACAATAGAGTGGGTGGCAGGACAGAAAGATAACTCTGTTCCCAGTTGGTATAAAATAATGGATTGATCAGTAGAAGCTGGAACTTGGGAGTGGTTCCATCCTCTATGTGCTAGGTGGAAGTGGTCCTTGTATGAGAACCTAGTCAGGACATCTTCAGGGAAATTTAGTCCAGAAGTGCGGCCCTGTAAGGGTCCCTTGGGATCGGTACAGGGCGCTGTCAGGGGAGGACCACCCTACTTTATCTAGTGCTTCCTAGAGGAGACAGAATGGCACTGGAAGCACTCCCGGATCCAGCATAAAAGGAAGCCCGCTGCCACATATTGGGAAGTCAGAGTCGGGAGGTAGAGGGCGAAACTGAACGGAGGTAGAGAAGGAGGAAGAATTGTGGATTATTGAATGTTAATTGCACACTTGTGGCTTGTTGTTGGGAAGAGGATTGGGGAAAAGTGCCAGGAAGGAGAATAAAAATCCATTATTTTATTCTATTAATGTGTGCTGTATTACTGGTTCTGTGGGTTGGGGCTCTCTGGTGCCCTTATGTGGTCACAGTACCAATAGAGGGTGCTCTGATGCCCCCCTACTTTCGTTATGGCTGAGGTGTGCTCCCCAGAAGATATGACATGGTACCGGAGGCATTACTGGGTCCGGCGTTAAAGGTGGAGGCAGCGGGCAACACTCAGCAGAGGTAGAGAGGAGGAAGAATTGTTAGATGTATGGTGATTTATTATTTAATTGTGGAGAGAAGTGCCTTGTGAGTAAATATACTTTATTTTATTCATATATCGTGTGCTGTATTGCTGTGTCTGTGGTCACAATTGTTTCAGCATAAGAGTTCACATTAAGAATACCAGCTGGATAAATACATGTACAGATCTTTTTTTTCATGCAGAAAATGATGATGGCTTTCGAGGGGATTGAATACTTTTGCATGACACTGTGTGTAAGCACGTATAAATTACTCAAAGCCATCTTTGACTGACTGGCTTTATATGTTGTGATGCCCTGAAGCACAATAGCAACACTAAATTGCCCACCAATTAGTATTTTCTCACACAGGAAAAGAACACCTTGTAGATTACAACAAAAGAAATTAGGATACTGAGAAAGTGACCGTCACGCTGCAGGTATCGGTCACACTCTCTAACAACCACATGACAACCAGCTTCTAGTTAGTTAATGAAAGCAACTCTGATCGATGATAAGCAAGGAAAAGGAAGAGTGTTCAAGGCACTCCTGCGGTCGCATTCAGAGAACACCACAGACCTGCGTGACAAGCAATTACGTGTTACCATATACATTTTTCAAATTCATAAGACATGGATAAATTGAAATCTACTTTCACATGCTGTTTTCCATGTGCAAATTCGAGGCCCTGCTGATTTTAGGTAGAGAAGAATTTCAATATGTCCCATCATGTGCTATAATTGGGCTGAGCAGCAGACATTGATTTGCACAGAACTTAATGTACGCCATTGATCGAGATCACTGAATTTTACCAAATTAAATGTGTTATTGCAACTATGGTAAAATGAACAAAAGTTAATGGAAAGTAATTAACACATAAAACTAATTGATAAAACTAAATAAAAATAAGAAAATAACAAGGGAATGTAAGTGTTATTTAACAGTCCAAGCTCTTGTGGATTTTATGTTTTACTAGCTGAAATACCCAGCGTTGCCCGGGAGGAAAATAAAGTGTTTTTTTTTTTTAATTGTTCAAGAAAAATATAATAAAAAAACAACTTTAAAAATAAAAATACATTAACAAACAATGAAGACTCACTAATGTGCTTGTCTTGCGGTCTTGTATGTCTGTTATCATCCAGTTGATGCTCTGAACTGGCCAACTCTATTTAATTTCAAAAGTAACAGGCGGGCGCGGTGGCGCTTAAACATAAAGAATGCTGGCAGTCACCTCCAGTTCACCCACTGGTGGCCGTTCTGAATGTCAACTGGATGATAACATACATACAAGACCGCAAGATCGCCCTCCACCCTACCCAAAAGGGGGATGGTTAGGGTTAATTTTACCCTACAGTATTTTTATCCGACCAATGAGAAACATGTGGTCACAATTTTTTCGGCATAAGGCCGGAGTTATACTTCACATGATGCAACGCATGCTGCAGAGGACGCTCCTGCTACGCAAGCGTTGTAGTGTTTATACTTGCATTCGTACTTTACATAAATCTGGAGGAATCCACTAGGTGACAGTGCGAGATATTATCACGGTGAGAACATGTTCGGCTTCTCTGTGTAGTGAATTGCCTAGAACACCTATTAAATTCCGATAACACCTCTCTGAAAAGGATATTTATTGATTAAATCCATAAATCCAGGAATGTGTCCATTCCAGCAAGCATTGGGCACGACTGAGAAACAATCCCTGGACGAGGTCTCAGCTCATCGCAAGGTGAATACAAGCACTCACTCACATACACTAGCGTCATTTTAGCGGCACCAAATCCCCAAATCTGCATATCTTTGGAAGGAAACCGGAGCACAGTGTGGAATACAAGCAGGAAATACCAGCAACATAACTCCCTGTGAGACAGCAGTGCTACCGCTCCGCCACCGTGTCACCCCCATGTGTGTAATTAACAGTATTCATTACTTAAACGAAAGTATATGTAAAATGTAACACACACTTTAATTTATTTCATCATGAAAGTGATATAAAGTATAAATCGAAGGATTCTAAATGTGCAGAGAGTTGGAATATCATACATTTAATTTGTTCTGTGTGGTGATTGATTGCTGCTGGCCACAGCTTTCAGGTCCAAGAAGCTCGCAGCGATTAAAAACTGGAATGACGTTTACGACCGTCTGCTTTAATGATAAAGTAAACTGCGAGGTTAAAGTAGACAATTTGAGATTAAAGCCGAAATGTCCACTTTAATTACAAAATACATGTTTTCACCGTGTCCTTTATTTTTTTCTCAGTGGCTCAAATACTGCGCTATACATTATGTTGCTGTTGTGAAGTTGCAAAAAAAAAGACGGCACAAAGATGTTACGTGAGACTTTTAAAATGCATTGTGTCATTACGATCGGGAATATGCGACGCTTGAATATAAAAGCACCACGAATGCATCTGTATGTCGCCATTTTGCTTCACCACATCATAACCAAACAGAGAAGCACGCACATCGATCCCCGTAGGATCTGCATAGAGGCTTTCTGTCACATGTTGATAGTAAACAGAGACTCTGACGTCACATTCTGACTTTTAGCACACTGTGCCCCCCGACTTTTTGCTGGTACTGCAACTCGCGCACGCGTTAATTTCTGAGGACCTGCTCAGAGAACGCGTGAAATTAACGCTGGGAACATGTGGCAGCCATGATGCGGGCGCATACGCGTTCTGAGCGTGAAGTATAAATGAGCCCTAAGAGTTCACATTAAGAATACCAGCTGGATAAATACACGTACAAATCTTTTGTCATGCAGGAAATGATGATGACTTTCAAGGGGATTGAATACTTTTGCACGACACTGTGTGTAAGCACATATAAATTACTCAAACCATCTTTGACTCAGTGCTACCGCCCCGCCATCGTGTCACCCCCATGTGTGTAATTAACAGTATTCATTACTTAAATGAAATTATATGTAAAATGTAACACACACTTTAATGCATTTCATCATGAAAGTGATATAAAGTATAAATCGAAGGATTCTAAATGTGCAGAGAGTTGGAATATCATACATTTAATTTGTTCTGTGTGGTGATCGATTGCTGCTGGCCACAGCTGTCAGGTCCAAGAAGCTCGCAGCGATTAAAAACTGGAATGACGTTTACGACCATCTGCTTTAATGATAAAGTAAACTAGGAGGTTAAAGTGGACAATTCGAGATTAAAGCATTGTGTCATTACGATCGGGAATATGCGACGCTTGAATATAAAAGCACCACGAATGCATCTGTATGTCGGCATTTTGCTTCACCACATTGAACCAAACAGCAAAGCACGCACATCGATCCCCGTAGGATCTGCATAGAGGCTTTCTGTCACATGTTGATAGTAAACAGAGACTCTGACGTCTAGCACACTGCGCCCCCCGACTTTTTGCTGGTACTGCAACTCGCGCACGCATCGCGTTAATTTCTGAGGACCTGCTCAGAGAACGCGTGAAATGAATGCTGGGAACGCGTGGCAGCCATGATGCGGGCGCGTAAGCGTTCTGAGCGTGAAGTATAAATGAGCCCTAAGAGTTCACATTAAGAATACCAGCTGGATAAATACACGTACAAATCTTTTGTCATGCAGGAAATGATGATGGCTTTCAAGGGGATTGAATACTTTTGCACGACACTGTGTGTAAGCACATATAAATTACTCAAAGCCATCTTTGACTGACTGGCTGTATATGTTGTGATGCCCTGAAGCACAATAGCAACACTAAATTGCCCACCAATTAGTATTTTCTCACACAGGAAAAGAACACCTTGTAGATTACAAAAAAAGAAATTAGGATACTGAGAAAGTGACCGTCGCGCTGCAGGTATCGGTCACACTCTCTAACAACCACATGACAACCAGCTTCTAGTTAGTTAATGAAAGCAACTCTGATCGATGATAAGCAAGGAAAAGGAAGAGTGTTCAAGGCACTCCTGCGGTCGCATTCAGAGAACACCACAGACCTGCGTGACAAGCAATTACGTGTTACCATATACATTTTTCAGATGGATAAATTGAAATCTACTTTCACATGCTGTTTTCCACGTGCAAATTCGAGGCCCTGCTGATTTTAGGTGGGGAAGAATTTCAATATGTCCCATCATGTGCTATAATGGGGCTGAGCAGCAGACATTGATTTGCACAGAACTTAATGTACGCCCATTGATCGAGATCACTGAAATTTTACCAAATTAAATGCATTATTGCAACTTGCATTCAGTAGCGGCGTTGCAAACGTACATTTTTGTCATCATCACAATAATATTATACCTTCACACTTCAGTGCCTTTCATTTTAGCCCAGCATGCTATTGATCAAGTGAAACTTCAAATATACAACATGGGGCTCCTCAGGTGACATATTCATTTTTTAAACTGGATAAAGTTGTTAAAAAGTAACCAGCAAAGGAATACAAGATATATTTTTGAATTGAATCATGTATAAATGCAATTGGGCTTTGAGATCATAAAAATGTAAATGAAAGATTAACAAGCTCTGGTGGTATCATTCACTCAGTGAAAAGATATTTGCAGAAGACAAAAATCCACAAAATCCAGAATTTTAAAAAATCTAGAAATCAAAGCAGCAAAATGGTCACAAAAATAATCATACTAAATAACAGACGAGCAGAAATTTGGAACAGAGGAACACAGCTAAATAAGGTAATTTAATACCACCGCAATGAGGCAGCGGCAGCAGGTGTCTTAAATATCCCTCAGGTAACTGCAGCCCGAATGATTACAGCACCTTAGTGTTGTAACCTGAATTGGAGTTGTTATGCCTGGGTAGGCATGACAGTTCAGGGGGTGACTGGAAGACAAGAACATAGTCAAAAAAACCATAGCGAGGGTGAGGACCAGAAAAAAACAACCACGAGGTGTGATCAAAAAATACGGTGAATGTTTTAAAAAAGAAACGTTAATTGCAGTAAAAGATTTCCAACTAGTAGTCACCCTCAAAATACTCTCCTCCACTTTGAATGCACTTATCCCGACATTCCTGCCACTTTGCGAAGCAGTTCTGGAAGTTTTCTTTCAAGAGTGTCTTTAGTTGGGCTGTTGTGGCTGCCTGGATGTCCTCAATGGATTGAAATCGTTTGCCTTTCACGGTCATTTTCAATTTAGGGAAAAGCCAGAAGTCACACGGTGCCAGATCAGGCGAATAAGGTAGATGCGGACACAGCGTAATGTTTTTATTCGACAGAAATCATCATACTAGAAAGGATGTGTGACAAGGAACGTTGTCATGATGAAGAATTAAACCGTCTCAACATTTTCCTCGGCTATTGATGTTGAAGGATTTCCTGATCTTTTCTCATCTTTAACAGAGTCAGATTCATTACGAAATCGATCAAACCACTTGTAAACAGTCTTAATTGTCGGTGCAGTGTCACCATAAAACGATTTTAACGTCTGATGGGTTTCCTGAGTTTTTAGGCAATTTGAAACAAAATTTCATGTTAATGCGTTGCTCGATAGCCATTATTAATGACAAACTTGGAAAACACATTTGAACTCAACAGTGGCTCACAAACGACTGACAGTATCAAACAAGTTCTAGGCTCTAGGACGGAAATGTCAGAACTGGCATTGAATTGTTTGGCATTGCTCTTGGATGACGCTCAGAATCAACATTCACCGTACTTTTTGATCACACTTCGTATTAGTAATCAAAGCCAATAATCTGAGGCTAGGGATCTGCACTGGCAATCGGAAGGTTGCCGGTTCGAATCCCATAAATGCCAAAAGGGACTCTGCTTTGTTGGGCCCTTCAGCAAGACCCTTAACCTGCAATTGCTGAGCGCTTCGAGTAGTGAAAAAAGCGCTATATAAATGCAAAGAATTATTATTAATAATCGCATCAACAGGAGCACAGAGAGTTCCAAAAAAACAGAGGAAGAAAATTATTTCAAAAATAGCTTGAAAGGTTTTGGAATTCATTGTTGTTAAGACGGGTAAGTGTACTCCTGGATGACCTTTTAGCCTGGTACGTTGTGATTGACAGGACATGACCTCTGAGGACACACCCACTCTGGGATGGTCTTAGCAATGGGAATCAACAATAGTGCCACCAGAATGGGGATGATATAACAGCCTAAATCACAAATCAAATTAAAACTAAAACTAAATTTTAAAAATAAATGAAGCCAAAGGATACATAAGGGTATCAAACCTCCGAACAGAAGCAAATGATATTCAAAACAGGAGCCCCTGATGGTGGTCCTGCACCCCTAAACATAAAATCTTGCTCAACCAAGAAGAAGTACAAAAGTCAATGGAAAGTAATTAACACATAAAACTAATTGATAAAACTAAATAAAAATAAGAAAACAACAAGGGAAAGTAAGTGTTATTTAACAGTCCAAGCTCTTGTGGATTTTATGTTTTACTAGCTGAAATACCCAGCGTTGCCCAGGAGGAGAATGAAGTGTTTTTTTTAATTGTTTTAGAAAAAAATAATAAAAAAAACTTTAAAAATAAAAAAATAGGGTGGGCCATTTATATGGATACACCTTAATAAAATGGGAATGGTTGGTGATATTAACTTCCTGTTTGTGGCACATTAGTATATGTGAGGGGGGAAACTTTTCAAGATGGGTGGTGACCATGGTGGCCATTTTGAAGTTGGCCATTTTGGATCCAACTTTTGTTTTTTCAATAGGAAGAGGGTCATGTGACACATCACACTTATTGGGAATTTCACAAGAAAAACAATGGTGTGCTTGGTTTTAACGTAATTTTATTCTTTCATGAGTTATTTACAAGTTTCTGACCACTTATAAAATGTGTTCAATGTGTTGCTTGAGCAATAAGGGCTTCTTATTAAGCAATTGGGTTGGAACGAAAGCCTGTAGCCACTGCGGCCCTCCAGGAGCGACTTTGCCCATCCCTGACTTAACGCATGTTATTTTGAACGTGTTATCCTACTGCTCTCAAGATTGTTTTGCTGAGTTTAGCGCAATACATTCAGCTAATCAACATAAATTAAGTGATTTCTGAAATATCAAGACAGATTCTTTTAGTAATAATGCAGTTACCTGAACAGTTGCCTCTGGGAACGTATTTTGTTGATGCTTCTACCCTTGGCTGTGTTCAAAGCAAATACAGGCACAGCCTGGCAGAGTGCAATGGGCACACTCACTTATTAACAGTAACCCGGCCACATAATCAGATTCTTCATGGAGACATCTGCCTCTGTTAATTAAGTTTCTCAGAGACCAATAACCTGATTTCTGTAACCGGAATAAGGGTTTACATGGCATTTTAGAAATCAGATTTCTGACAATAACTGGGTTATGGAAGTGCATGTAAATGCAATAACTGATTGTGAGGTGGAAGACACGTGCTGGTAAGATGAGTAGCACAGATGCACATGTCACACGTTTATTAGGTAATTAAGCACAGCCCAGCTGGATCACCTCAGGCTAGGAGGGGTGATTTGGGAAAAGAGAATGGATACAGTGTGACCGATTAATTGAGAAGCTGAGAGAGCAACGCCAATTCATTGAAAGCAGATGGTGGAGAAATGGTAGTGAAAGGAAAAAGAAGGGAGCATAGCTGTGCCTTTGGAGAGAGCAGGCTCATTGCTGGTCTTCTGCAGAAAGGATCAAGGATGATGGTAGGTTGGTGGGTAAGTCTCTGGTATCGATCTTTGAGGTGGCAAAGAGACGCAGCTCAGACGTCTGGGTTTGCCAGCGGTGTATTGGCAGCAGAGAAAGTGGAGAGAAGATGTGAGGACACCAGAGGGAAACCGCTGGCTCGGAAAAACTGGAGCAAATGTGGATCAAGAAAGGAGTGAATGAGACAAATAGTGAGTCGTTGGTTTAGTCATCAGGTGAGTGACGATGGTGCAATGGGGCCTCCTCCATGGACTGAAAGCCACGGAGGTTTGCTTGATTGGAACTACTCTGGGGAGAATGCTTGGACTTTTCCTCATTTAATTTTAATAGGAATTTATTTATTGCTTTTGCACAGATTGACACCCCTGATATCTTTTGTTATTAGGAAAGTAAATATTTCTTACAGATTTTTAATAATTGCACCATTGCACAACGACACTGTTTGTAAGGAATGTTGCACTTCATTTTGCACAAATAAAGACTGGTGTCATCCCCTCACTTTCCCCAGTCTGTCCTCGATTTATGAATTACAAGACGTGCAATCAGAGGAAGGAGCTGGCGGCCAAGGTGCCCGGCATTGCTGACTCCCTCACTCTTTCTCATAGCTCATGCCTCAAAGTCCTGGAGTCAGCCTCGCCACTCTTCTCTGGACTTTCTCTACTGCTGCTATATCTTTTTCTAATACGGATAACCTAAATGATAATCCAGGAAGCCAATATAGCAACACTAAAGGTTTCATTAAAAAAAGGAAAGAATAATTACAATCCAGAAGCAACACAGGAGAACAACAACAATGGGAAAATGAGAAGAACCAAAGCCTGCTGGGCTTACCTATGTAAGTTGTGAACCCTGACTACCATTACCATGCAGGATGGCTATACACTTACACGCTGTTTGGTCTCACTCTCCCAGTTCACCCAGAGCCACCACCAGGGGGAGGCAACCATGACACATGTCAGGGGCCCCAAGATTACTGTGAATCGATATTAACTTGTTTCATTCTTGTAAGAGCGGCTATAATAATAATAATAATAATAATAATAATAATAATAATAATAATAGGTTACATTTATTGAGCGCCTTTCACAAACCCAAGGTTGCTTTACATACAGAGTAAAAAAAAAATAATTACACAGAAAAGTTTGTAGAAGAGGAAAGTTTTCAGTTGAGATTTAACTCTTTCAGGGCTGATGTCGACTTTTGTCAAAATTCAGAGGTAGAGGACAGTAATCAGCTGTAAACTGCAACAAAACTTGTCCTTACATTTTAGTTCGACTCTCTTTGCTAGAAGGAGAGTTACACAGCTTTGCTGATTTAACCTCGAATACCTACGTGTGTGAGAGCACCGAAGAGTAAACAACCTCTAAAATTGCACCGACATCTGGCGAGAGGCCAAAGCGATTGTGCAAAGCAAAATGCCCCATGGACGTTTCACGTAATTTCGTTGAATAGGACTCTGACTTGTCGAACTCCAACCTGGAGATGGATATCAAAAACGACAGTGAGGTACCAGCATCGTCTGATCGGTCCCCAGCTGATTGTGGTGCTGAACACATTTGTGTAGCTGATGCACCTACAGCAGCGTTCCCCTTAGGAAACCACCACTTATGATGACAAGAGGTACAAACCAAATTGCATCACACTGCGACCACCACCGCCACCCACCTGCTGTGCGAAGACAACCAGGCAGGCCAGCCCACCGTGCATTCGAGCTGACCATCGAGGTGCCCCTGCGCAGCAACTGCCGCCAGAGACGCCAAACATGCGCCAACAGCAGCCACAGTACGTAGCAACAGATGTTTTATGTTGATTCATGTGTGAAACCGTTGCTTTGTGTGAGTTTTTTGGAAAAAATATTCAGCCCTCAAAGAGTTAAAAGTGCAGAAACAGGAGCAATATCGGAGAGACTGAGGAAGAGAGTTCCAGAGTTGAGGGGCCATAGCACTGAAGGACCTGCCTCCCAGGGTGGAGAGTCTGGTGTGTGAGACAGTAAGGAGATTACTGCTTGAGGACCTGAGAGAGTGACAAGGAGTGTAAGGAGCGGAGAGAGGTAGAGGGGAGCAAAGGTTATATAGGGCTTTGAAGGTGAGGAGCAGAATCTTGAATTTAATCCTTGATGGAACCGGTAACCAGTGAAGCTGGGAGAGAATAGGAGTGACATGAGCAGAACGCTTTATGTGGCTGCGGAGTTCTGAATATACTGTAGCTTCTGTATAGATTTTGCAGGGAGGCCAATGAAGAGGGAATTACAGTAATCAATAAAAGACATTATGAAACAATGAACCAGAGTTTGAGCATCAGACAAGGACAGAAATGGACAGAGGCGGGCAATATGATGGAGATGATAGAATGAAATTTTGGAAAGAGACCTAATGTGTAGCTCAAGGTTAAATGATGAATCAAACAAAACAACAGGATTTCTGACAACAGGAGCAGGTTTGACAAGTGGACCATCAACATAAATAGAGAAACTGGGTGCCTTAGAAAGTTGGGAGTTTGGTGTCTACCAGTAACACTTCAGTTTTATTGGCATTAAGTTTGAGAAAGTTATCTTCCATCCATAGCTTAAGATCAGTGATGGAGTCACCGAGTGTGCTGGGAGGTGAATCTGTAGGGGAGTCATGTGTACTAAGATATAATAACTGGATATCGTCTGCATAACAGTGAAAGTTAAGACCATGTCTGTGAATAATCTGACCTAAAGGAAGGATATAAAGCAGAAAAAGTAATGGCCCAAGGACTGAACCCTGATGGACACCATGTGACACAGGTGAGGTGGAGGATTTCTATCGGCCGCGTGTGACAAACTGTTGCCTATTAGAAAGATATGATGTGAGCCATTGAAGGGCTAAGCCAGAGATGCCTACAGCAGAGAGGCATGACAGGAGGATTTCATGGTTAACAGTGCAAATGCTGCACTAAAGTCAAGAAAGAGGAGAATATTAAGGGAACCGCAATCTGCAGACCGGAGAAGATCATTGACTACACGGAGAAGAGCTGTCTCAGTGCTGTGCTGTGTATGAAAGCCAGACTGAAAAGGTTCATAGAGTGTATTATCTAGAAGAAAAGCTATCACCGATGGCATGGTGTGAGCATATGCCATATCAGTTTAAACACGGTAACCCGCATTCACTGAGCTGACAACATTGTATTGTGTATTAGTATGAGTGCCACTGCGAAACATTTTTAGTTCCGCCAAGTGAAATCCTCACCAGAACCAGATATAAGCCTACTAAGAATTGCACTCGTTTTCACACCCACCGTTAAAGAGATCACTGCAGCTGAACATCTCCAGGACACGAGGGGGGCCCAGCTAGTTCAAACATCAAAGCTTTAAACTTGCAACAACATCTTTTGGGAATCACGAGAGAAGAAGAAATTGGCAGTACGAATACATACTAGATACGATATTATATAAATTTAATTACGGTTGCGCAAAATTTCAATGTGATTGACGTTAACATGAGTGTAGCACAGGCACATCACTCGATCAGTTTGGGGAGGCAAAAGTATCAAAGTACAGAGCCACGGGGGCCCAGGTGCTCAGCCATAATTGTCAGGGGCCCAAGATTTTCTGGTGGCGGGGCTGGTTCACCGTGTAATAAAAGTCTCCCTCTCCACATTCTGGCCTTCACTTCTTTCTATCAATTAAGCTCTTATCTAACTCTGCCTTCCAACATCAAGCTCGGTGGTCTGATTAGAAAGGGTTTTTATGCCAGGGCCCATCCCCGGTATTACTTCCAAGGTCCTAGGTGATGCATGAAAGTCCAAAAGAACTACTAGGTTAGGGCTACCAAATGTATTACAATGGTTATCTCGAGACAGGCTGTCATGGAGAAGCCACGCCATACTTGGATGGAGCTCCACAGTTCCATCTAACAAATTAAGGGATTCCTTGCAATTTAATAAGAGTTTCTCACAGCCTGGAGCTTTGTCAAGTTGGTAGCACACCATGTTGGCCATAATTAGAGTAGCTATCTACATTAGGCTCTATTGAAACAGAATCCTTGACTGTATCCAGATGAGATATTAGGACAATGTAGCTATTTATAAGCCAGATGATCTCAATGTTGCCTTGTCGTCTGTGAGACTTCTTATGTTGTTAAATAAACCCATTTATTGTCGTTATTATGGGAAACCTTAAACTCCTTCGTATCCGTTTTGCATTTTAGCTCAGAGACATCCAGAGGAAAATTCCAGGAGATGTGACGGTGTCCCGGTGGCTTCAATGATACTCAGTGTGGCCTTTACTTATTTTAAGTGATTATCCGCAGGAGACTGGGAAGAAGTTCTCTCTAAATTTATAAACTCATAAACCGTGACACAATGGAGCGTTCACTAAGGCCGCAGCCTTATTTTCTGGACGTAGAACGTTTGCAGCACCGAGTGAGTCAATCAAGCTATCAATCTTTATTTTCTAAAGCACTTTTAACAGCGAACACAATCACAAAGAGCATTACCGACGAGCGTGGAATAGGGCGGCATAAACAAAAGAACTCTAGACTCGTCACACACTGAGCCCAGTGTTAGGAGAGTCGAAGAGAAAGCGATTCGGTTTCTTTCATTTTGTAAGGACGGCTGAAAAGAAAAAAAAAAAACCTGCTTATTGATCGTGCCACTAGTCCGCTGAGCTGACGCTCTGTATGCTTCTGTTTTGTAAAAACCGTCAAGTGAAAAGCAACTGTAAGACAGGCTCTTGTTGTTTTATATTTATTCAAATAAAGACTTATTTATATATACATATATATATTTATATATATATATATATATATATATATATATATATATGGAGTTTTGCGCTGTCAAATCTTGAAAACATACTTCACAATAATATCAAAAAGTGACCAATTAATGCTAACGGTGTATGTCTACGGCTTTAATTCACCCTTTTCTTTGGCTCTGTGTCTCTGTGACCCTTCTTTATAAATGGCTGAATGCAAGGTTTTGACAGAGTTTATATAAACTACCATTACTCTACAAATGTCAAAAGCCCAGCGTCTGATTCTGTGCGTTTTCAAAAGAGATCTCTAAGTAGAAAAATATTTTGCAGCTGAATAATTGTCTCCAGGTCATGTCTGCTTATCATAAAGGTACTGAATCCACTCTACAGACACTTTTTGAAACAATTTCTGGACGACCGGCCTATTCGTCTTTTTTTAGAATGGTACACTTTTATCAAGTTATTAAACTAAGCAAAGTAAAACTTGCACACTTTTGACACAATTTGTTGAAAATGGGCACAGAGGGCAACCAGTGAGGAGAGGATTGAGGACTCCAGAGGTCTCAGAGTCTGACACTGAACAGGACACACTCAAGATGGTCTGACCCAGCAAGGTCTACACGAAACAAGGAACAATTGCACCTTCCACTCGCCTGATCCTAAAGGATATTGAAATTGGATGGGTACAATAAAACGGCCATTGGCTTTTTGAGGAAAGACAGCATTCAGCTCCAGATCCCACTCTGCTAACAGTGAACATTCACTGAGTCTTTATCTTGTGGCATTTCATTGGCACCCTGTCCTGGGTTTGTTCCTGCTTTGTGCCCTATGCTAGATAGGATAGGCTCCAACACCCTGCCCCGGACCATGTTCAGGACTAAGCAATTTAGAAAATGACATAACATGACATTTCGCTTCATAAGTGTTATGTTTCAACCAGAGTTCCTTCCCTGGCTGGGGTTGTTCCATGTCTTTTTTTTGTATATATTCGCATATAAGTCAGGTCTTGAAACCCGAAAAATTCGATCATAAAATCAGACCCAGACATATATGTTCATTCAAAAATATGACACTTAATTTTATTTTTTACATCTTCTTGCTTCCTCCAATCTCACACCAGTTTCTCACACATCAAATTTTCGTTGCAGCAGCACAGTTGCCAATTTCTTTCGCCACTTCAACGACTTTTAATTTAAAACCAGCACCATATTTTCTACTTATCGAACGCTCCATTGTAGATAAGGGATGCTCTTACGATAAAGGTGTATGAGGGTGTGAGATACTGTACAAAAAACACAAAACAGCCAAACATTGCTTCAGAATAGTTCAGGTATTACAGCGTGGTCACGTAGGCACAAAACATAGGAAAAAAAAGGCTGTGTGCTCCGAGGTTACTCTCTCAGGTGGGTGTTAGCATAACATAAAATCTTGGAACGATAGCGTGAGTTTTCTGCATTCAACTTATATAACCAACATTCTAAAATACCGGAAATTATACTGTAAAATCAATCTGTGGGAAAACTTAAACATGAGTATATACAGTATTAGAACATTAGAACAATCTGGACAAGAACAGGCAATTCAGCCCAATAAAGCTCACCAGCTCTGTACACGTAATTCCTTTAAAATAACATCAAGTCAAGTTTTGAAGGTCCTTAAAGTCCTACTGTCTACCACACTACTTGGTAGCTTATTCCAAGTGTCTGTTATTCCCTGTGTAAAGAAAAACTTCCTAATGTTTGTGTAAAAATTACCCTTCACAAGTTTCCAACTGTGTCCCCATGTTCTTGATGAACTCATTTTAAAATAACAGTCTCAATCCACTGGACTATTTCCCTTTATAATTTTAAACACTTTCTCCTTTTAACACTAGAATCCCTGAAGCCTACAAAAAAAGTTATAACCCCAGCCCATCTTAAATTCCTTTGCACCTCCTCCTCAGTGTCTTTTGTTTTGTAAATGTGTCGATCAGCGCAAGCAGCCTGCTGTCCCATTCCCCACTGATGGAGCTCAACTTGGGCAAAAAGTTCTTTCAGCTCATTTCTTGTTTATCTGCTTGTGAGGTGCCTGGAGTTGCATCAGGTAAAATACATTATATCGTTATTTGGAACACATGCATTTCATGTGTGGTCCATGGCTACAAAGACCTGGGTAACAACAACAACAACATTTATTTATATAGCACATTTTCAAACAAAAAGTAGCTCAAAGTGCTTTACATAATGAAAAAAAAAGAAAAATAAAAGACAAAATAAGAAATTAAAATACGACAACATTAGTTAACATAGAAAAGGAGTAAGGTCTGATGGCCAGGGTGGGCCGAAAAAAAAAAAAAAACTCCAGATGGCTGGAGAAAAAAAATAAAATCTGCAGGGGTTCCAAGCCACAGGACGGCCCAGTCCCCTCTGGACATTCTACCTAACATAAATGAAACAGTCCTCTTTGTATTTAGTAAGCGTAAGTGTAGGAAATGTGAGAAATGCTGAACACATACCGAAAGCAGAAACATTTTCCATGTTATACTAATAATAATGAGAAATATATAATGTGTGATGACTTTAGTCCAAATATCAAATAAACACATGCGCTTTTATTCAAGAATACAACCAAAGTGAAAAAAACATTCAATTTACATGTTACTGTCAATGAGTTAAAAGCCCAAGCTGAAATGTCAATCGACAGAAAGTTGCTATGTATTCTTGGATGGTGCAGATGTAAGAACTGCTGCTTTATAACCAAAAGGCTCTGGGTTCGAGTCCGGGCCCTCTGTATTTTGAGTAGTCAGCTGCTATTATCCATCCATCCATCCATTATCCATCCCTCTATATTCTAACACAGGGTCACGGGGGTCTGCTGGAGCCAATCCCAGCCAACACTGGGCTCAAGGCAGGAAACAAACCCCAGGCAGGTTGCCAGCCAACCGCTGGGCACACACACCAAGCACACACTAGGGCCAATTTAGGATTTCCGATGCACCTAACCTGCATGTCTTTGGACTGTGGGAGGAAACCAGAGCACCCAGTGGAAACCCACACAGACACGGGGAGAACACGCAGGGAGGACCTGGCTGCTATTATTATTACTGTAATATAAAAATCTAAAAAAATACATTTGATTTGAGTCTGTAACACCCGGTGTAAATTTTGGCTACTTGTAAAAGTTAGCGCTTGTTTCTTTATTATTCAGTTTTATTCTCTCAGTGACGTTCACATGGTACAACGAACTTGCCTCTCCCTCTCTGAGTTGATGGCATTTATCTCCATTCTTTTCACAAGAGCAGCGATGACAAAAGTTGGTACTGTGGCTGACGCCTGCTCAGAACTATCTGTTGGACACAGCAATCAAAGATACGATGTCCCGTGACAGCTATCAGACTATCCACGCTAGTGTTTAGTTCTGGCAGTGCCATGCTGACAGTGTATGTGCCCAAAAAGAAGACGTCTGTCTGCTTTTTCAGTACCATACACCATAATGCAGAGTACAGGCAAGATCGAAAGAAAAAAAACACTCTCAGTTGACAACTCATGTTCAAATGACATAGCGTTTTCATGTATGAATGAGTGTGTGCATGCACGAGAGAGGCAGAGACAGATTTGATCTCATTCAAGTGGTTACTGAAATATAAAATAAACACTTTCGCAAAGGTATAACGAAATAAGTGTGCTTTTATTGAAGAATAAAACTGAATAACAAAAAGCTCAAGTGACAACAAGGTACCCAGAAGACATGATTCACCAGTGTTTGTGTGTCCACTTATACCCCTTCAGCGATATCTTTTACAGGTTAGAAAAACTTTACACCGGCTGTTACAGACTCAAATCAAAGGCGTCTTCTTTTTGGGCGCATACACCGTCAGCATGGCACTGCCAGATCTAGCTTTTGCCTAAACTGTAAAGGCTCAGCTCTTTTCATCTTTCCTCGTAACTCATCTCCTCTAGCTCTGAATCAGCCCAGTCGCTCTTCTCTCAACTTTTTTTAGTGCCGCTATGTGCTTTTCATAGCCTGGAGACCCAAACCGCATGCAGTACTCCAGATGAGGCCTCACCAGTGCGTTATCAATTTATGTTAATGTTGCTTCATCCTTTGTGTTTAATCTTGTATATATGCTGCCTCGACTATCTTCCATGTTATTTTGTAAGTGGTACCCCAAGACCATTGGCGCTAGACTGCCAATCATCTATAAATTCAGAGGGTCCCCCACAACTCCTTGTGGTTCATTTATGAATGTGTTCTGGGAGTTTTGGTGAGTTCCTGTACGTTTGCTGTACTTTGTGAATTTCTGGGATTTTTGAACCTTCTGGCTCTATTTGTTTGCCTTTATTTCTGGATTGTGTTTTAGGATTCTGTTTCCCTGGATTTCCTTGTGGTTTTAGATCATTCTGTTTTGCCTATTGTGCTCCTTGGAGCTTTCATTTGTGTAAGAGCATTTTGTGAAAATAAACTCTTTGTTTTTTAAAAATTCTTCACAGCCCTTTTGTTGTCAAGCCAGGGATTTTGACAGTGTTTTCCCCCTCTAATGGGCAATACTGTGATGCTTTTTTGGGACTCCAGAATCACACTAATAAGTGATCCTCCCAACTGAGAGTAAAAGGTTTTATTCTGCAATGACAAATGAAGAATTAAATACCCTACCCTAATATCCAAACAGTGCATTACATCCAGTGTAAAAAATCCATGAATAGGATGTTAGCTCAAAGTACTAATTATTCATTATTTATTTGCTTTTAACAAGCATTCAGACCCTGATTGGAAAAATGGATATAATGGGGGTATTAGAAATAAACTTGATCGATTATGATTAAAAATCAAGACGGAGGTAAAGAATTTTGGGGTAACTATTGACTCTAACCTGAATTTTAAATCACATACAGTGGTACCTTGAGATACGAGTGCCCCAACATGCGAGTTTTTTCAGATACGAGCCGTCACTAGGTCGATTTTTTGCCTACGAGGCATCAAAGATCTTGTCGCCGCACATTCTGAGGAACTGATGAGTTGACGGAACTACAGGCGCAGCAACATACGGAGGTTCTGCAGGAGATCGGTATCGCAGAGGACCTAGAGGCGGAGGAGGTTATCACTTCAAGTGAGATAAAGGAAGTGTTGGCAATGTGGGACTTTATTGAAAAGAAACACCCTGAAAAAGTGTGCACATAACTGAGGAACTTATGTGGACGCATAACACCTCATCACTAATCAAGAAAGCCCAGCAGAGACTACACCTCCTGAGGCGACTGAAGCTAGCAAGTCTTCCCCCTTCCATCCTCACCATGTTCTACAGAGGCACCATGGAGAGTGTTCTGACCAGCTGCATCACTGTCTGGTATGGCAACTGCAACATATCCGACCGCAAGCGCCTGCAAAGGATATTGAAGACAGCAGAGAATATCATTGGGGTGCCTCTCCCTTCACTACAGGACATATTTTACAGACGCAGTGTCCGCAAGGCCTGCAGCATTGTGCAGGACCCCCTTACATCCCACACATGGACTTTTCACACTTCTGCCATCCAAGAGAAGATACTGCAGCATCAAAGCCAGATCTGCCAGGCTGCAGGAGAGTTTTTACCCAGAATCCTCAATACCAGGCTGCCCCCTGGGATCTTCCACACAGCCTCAATAAAAACAGAACTTTATACGTGCCTACAAAGACGAGTGTGCATGTAGAAAAGAACTGAAAATCTCACACTGACCTTTAAGTACTTTGACATTCTTGATATCCTTCTGCTGTGAAACATTCTGACCTGTCATTATTTACATGTCTTAAACAAATATTATCATACACTGATCATTTCTTTATTATCTATATCTATTATTTATTTATTACATATTTATCGGCTATAATTATGTGTCTAGGTTGCAAATACCATACAATTACAACAATGCTCATATTGCGAACTACACGTCAATATTGCTGCTACTTCTTTGTCTTGTCTTTGCACAATGTCTTGTTTGTGTTTTAATTTGAAATTAAAATTTTAATTCAATTTTTAATTTATTATCTGCACATCATATTGTTACACTGTGGACCCTGAGTTGCACAATTTCATCTATCTATATACTTGTATATGGTTGAGAGGACAATAAAGTTGACTTTGACTTTGAACTGGTCGTGCCTAACTCATTTCAGAAACATTCTAAAGGGGAGGAAGAAACAAAGCTCCTTGAACAGGAGTGACAACGAAAGTGACAAAAGCGTGGCAAAAAAAAAACTGGTGAAGAAGAAAATTAAGTTAAGCAAAAGTGAAGTGAAAGAAAAAATTAATACAATACGCAAATGGGCTCTGCCAACATCTATTTCTTTAGATTCTCTTTTATGTATTAGGTTTTATTTTGTTTGTATACAATATTTGTTCATTATAAATACATTTTTCTTATATTGAAAACATTTAACAAAAAATTGGGGTAGTTTTTTTTGGGGGGCTGCCACGAATTAATCTCATTTCAATTAATTTCAATGGGCAAAACTGATTTGAGATACGAGTATTTTGACTTATGAGCTCGGTCACGGAATAAATTAAACTCATATCTCGAGGTACCAAAGTATTAATGAGATCACTAGGACAGCATTTTTTTTTTTACTTAAGAAATATTACAAAAGTTAAACCTCTTTTAACATTGTAAGATGCTGAGATGCTTTGTTTTCGGTCATCTAGATTACTTTAACGCAGTCCTCTCAGGACCACCCAAAAAAGACATCAATCGATTGCAACGAGTGCAGAATGGAGCTGCTAGAATCTTAACTAGGAAAAGAAAATCCGAGCACATCACACCAGTTCTGATGTCACTGCACTGGTTACCAGTGCCATTTAGAATTGACTTTAAAATACTGCTGATGGTTTACAAAGCCTTAAATAATCTGCTCCATCTTATATTTCAGAATGTCCTTCACCTTACACTCCAAATCGTAACCTTAGATCTTCAAATGAGGGTCTGCTCAGAATTCCAAGAGCTAAACTTAAAAGAAGTGGTGAGGCGCCTTCTGCTGTTATGCACCTAAAATCTGGAATATGAGTTTACTGATAGAAATTCGCCAGGCTAATACGGTGGAGCACTTTAAAAAACTGCTAAAAGCTCATTATTTTAACATGGCTTTCTCACAGCTTCATTTTAGCTTAAACTTAATGCTCCGTATATTCAATTAATTATCATTATCATTCATGGTGGCTCCTTAATCCGTACTGACCCCTACTTTCTCTGCTGTTTTCTTTCCGGTTTTCTGCGTGACCTGCGTCACCACCACCTAATCAAAGCACCGTGATGTCCCTCCATTGATGGATTGAAGGTCAGAGGTCCACATGACCGTCATCATCAAGTTCTTCCATGTGGACCCTGAATGACATGAGGACTGATTGTGAGGTCATTGATGTCAGGTAGAATGCCTAGAGGGGGCTGGATGGTCTCGTGGCCCTGGAACCCTTGCAGATTTTTTTTTTTTTTTTTCTCCACCTATCTGGAGTTTTTTTTTTTTATTTGTTTTTGTTCTCCATGGATATCGGACCATACTTTTATCCTATGTTAATTAGTGTAGCCTAATTTTATTTTTTAATATATTTTGTCTTTTTTCTCCTTCTTCATCCTGTAAAGCACTTTGAGCTCCACCATTTGTATGAAAATGTGCTATAGAAATAAATGTTGTTGTTCACTTTCTTTCACACTTTGTTGTCATTTTGCAGCATTATGTGAAATTCATTTAAATTCACTCAATACCCCAAAATAACAAAGCAATAACAGGACAGTAGACATTTTTCAACTCTTATTTATTTCAAATTATAGTTCCCCATTCAGTAAGCTGTTGTTTCCGCACACCAGGCCTGTTTCAATTTTTATATTATGTTTGATCCACATCCTCCAAAACTTTGTAACAGCACGAAATTATTGTAATGACTGCTGCAACACACAAAAGGCAAAAAGGTGAGGCCTTCAAAAAGACAGCACAAAATACAGGCCAGAATCCTACATGGACTGCCCCAAAAATAGGCCTCACCCCAGGGGATCCTGACCCTAGGAATATAGGGAGGCTTCAGGCCTCAAAATAGGGGACAGGCTTTTAACGTTTAAAATGCAAAAGAGTTTTTGTTATGGTGTATAAAATCTGTACATTTTTGTTTCCATTATATTTTGTTCAAGACAAGATAACAGATGAACTAAGACAAATTAAAGCAGGTTTTCTTCCCTTACACCTTACTTTTTGTTCATAGCTTAGTGCTAATTTGGTGTACAGCCTGGAAAAGAATGCTGAGCTGATACCTCAGGCTATTGATTAGTTTATGGATGGAGATCTGGAACAATAGTTTGGTTTACAGCCTGGGACAGGAAGAACTACTGATACCTCGGAGTACATCAAAGGTTTTGTTGTTTGGGAAAACGGACAGTGAATGAATTCATCAATCATTTTGACAGCCAGCCAATCAGGTGTATGTGTTGTGAAACCAAGGCATGACATTTCATAATAAATATGCCTTGGTTTGAGACAGAAGACAGAAAGAAGCAAGAAGAAAAAGAGAAGAAGGAGAAGAAGAAGAGGAACGGACAAAGATGGCCCTGGTCGTCAGAAAGGCATCAGGAACATCGATTGCTAAATCAAACGCCTCCCTGGGACATTCATCCTTGTCATCTGTAACTTTTTCGTAAGCTTTTTCTAAAGACTATACGTATATTCTGACTTTCCTATCAGTACCTATTTTCTAGTATTCTTCGTTCCTGTGGTATTATTATTATTATTGTAATAAATACCATGCTGCTTTTAACTTTCAATGCTTTGTCTTAATGTCTAGAGTGATTGACGTAATAAGTTAGATTTCTTTGAGCACCTGGTGACAGCCGGATTTTTGCCATTATTTCTGTGCTGCGAGGTTTATAAGGCTGAGAGTGAGAGCGCTACTCAACAGAAGGGACAATACGATAAAGAAGGTTTTCTTGGCTGATAAATGGCCTATAGTCAAGAGTGCTGAGTCTTTGTATGTTTAAATGTATTCTTGTAGAAAAAAAGTAAAATTTAGGTCTGAGATATCACTAAAACATCGTATGTTGTTTGTGCCGAAAATAAGTAAGTCTCTTGAAGTGCTGAATGACAGGCTGTTATTCCAATAGCACTTGTGCTAAGGGTTAATCAGCGTGTGTGTGTCAATAATGGGGCACTGTTGTGGTTAGGGTCTGTGTGTGTGTTCATCTTAAAGTGCAACAGTAGACCAACCCGATAACGAACTTGACGAGAACACTTACCCTTGAGGAAACAGGTAGAGGGAAATACCACGATAATACAGTTTTAAATACCTCAAAATGTGTCTCACCGTGAAACTCTGGCTTGAACAGAGACAAGTCGCACAAGAACTGTTTTTCATTTCATATCAAAGTTATTTACATAGCACATTTAAAAGACAAGAAGTGTCAACCAAAGTGCTGCACAATAAAATCGATTAAAACAAAGCAAACATTTAAAAAAAAAAAGACAAATGTAAAAAAGACATTTTAAAAGGAATGAAATTACTAATACGAAAGCAATAGAAGGAGAGACCACAATCAAAAGAGATCAATACGAAACACACCAAGACAGAAGAGACAGTGGAATACGTAGTCTTTAAAATAACTCAAGAGCCTGAGAAAATAAATAGGTTTTTAAATTTGACTTAAAAAATATTTAAATTGAGGGATGACTTCATAAAAGATGGAAGACTATTCCAGAGTCTAGGGGCAGCTACAGATAAGGCCAGAGTCACCTTTAAACCTCAACCGAGAATGCAGAACAGTGAACAACATCTGATCAGAAGACTGTAGTTCTCAAGAGGTAGAATGGAAGCTGACCAGGTCAGAGATATAGCTTGGAGCGATGGCATGGAGAGAGATTTAAAAAAGAATAATAAAACCTTAAATTTCACTCTGTATTTAACAGGAAGCCAATACAAGGATGTGAGCACAGAGGTGATGCTCTCTCTGCTCTTGGTAGAAGTTAGAAGCTTCGCAGCTGCATTCTGGACCTGCAGGTGTGACAAACTTGACTGACAGATACCCAGGTGTAGAGTTAGAATAGTCAAGACGTATAATAAATAAAAGCATGAATGACCATTTCCAGATCCTTTAGACGTTATGTTTGAGATTTGATATATTCCTAAGTTGAAAGAAGCTAATACGAACAACTGCGTGGGTCCTTACTGCGTGGAGTTTGCATGTTCTCCCCCTGTCTGCGTGGGTTTCCTCCCACAGTCCAAAGACTTGCAGGTTAAGTGCATTGACGATCCTAAATTGTCCCTATTGTGTGCTTGGTGTGTGTATGTGTGTACCCTGCGGTGGGCTGGCGCCCTGCCAGGGGTTTGTTTCCTGCCTTGCGCCCTGTGTTGGCTGGAATTTGGCTCCAGCAGACCCCCGTGACCCTGTAGTTAGGATATAGCAAGTTGGATAATAGATGGATGGATGGATGAATGACTATTTCCTGATCCTTAAAAGATGTTAAGTTTGAGATTTGATATATTCCTAAGTTTAAAGTGGCTAATACGAACAACTGAGTTTCTTTGTCGAATTTGAGAGCGGACTCAAAAATAATACCAAGGTTTTTTACACAGCTGTGTACATTAGCTGACAACGAGACCAAGACACTTACTACGAGCTCTGACAGAGTCAGGATTGCCAAATGTAATAAAATCTTTTTACAGAGTAGGCCTAGTCACCTTTAAAACTCAACTGGGAGTGCAGAACAGTTAACAACATCTGATCAGATAGGTACCTTAGTTCTCGTGAGGTAGAATGGAAGCTGACAAGGTCAGAGATATAGCTTGGAACAATGCTATGGAGAGATTTAAAAACAAATAATAAATCCTTAAATTCGATTCTGTATTTAGCAGGAAGCCAATGCAAGGATGCGAGCACAGGATTGATGCTCTCTCTGTTCTTGGTACCGATTAGAAGCCTAAAGGGCAATCAAGTCCCAATACAAAAAACAGAAATCAGAATCCCAAGATAGTAGCAGAAGTCACAGAAACCATTAAAGACAAAGAAGCAGAAAACCAAAATGAGGACTCAGCAAACCACCGAGCACATTCACATTGAACAGTGAGGGACTGCATTTCCCATAAGGCCTTATACTCCCTCGAGGGTGATGGACAGGTGGCCCCGCCTCTTCGGGAACCACCCACAAAATGCAAGAAATATTAAAGAATGTATTCTCACACATAGAATCTACATAAGAATGGAATACAATGGGCAGAAATTACATAATAAAGAAATAATAAACGAATAGAGCAATATTATAATAAAAAGAACAAAATGAAGAAAAAAGAAGACTTCCAGGGTAGAAACCATAACAATTATAGATCAAAGCATTATGTTCAAAAAATGATTGAAGGTACCATTTTTACAAGATGCACTAGAGGGTGAAAATATATTTATACCCCAGAATTCCCATTATTTCTACTAATTACCAATTTCAGTTCAAAACTGTACAGCCTCCTGTAAAATTGTGTTTTCCAATGACCATTCACAACAGGCAAACTTAGACTTTAGGAAAAACGGGAACATTTAACTCATGTGCAGTTATACATGCCATGTTCAAGAGTAAGGAGCTCAAGTGAACCAATTATTTTTTGTCCAGGTAAAAAAACAACAAATATTATATCAAGAAAAGTACTCACTTAGGTACGCAGTATTTCTTATACATCAGAAGGACTAATACAATGGGTCAATAAGCCCAACAGAAAATGGAGTTTTTGCACTGATTTCCGTCGACTGAATCAGGTCTCCTGGTTTGATGCCTACCCCATGCCACGCTATAACTGAGGCACATGATCTTAGGAAATTTCCCAGACAAGCAAGTTGGAATAAGGTATATTTTTCATGACTTCGCTAATTTGAGCACCAATTGTTATAGTGTTGCTGTGCAATAACTCTACACACAGCCAATGTTTCACCATGATGAGATAAAAGGTCGGTCATCTGAGTTTACAGATACATCAAAATTAATTTTGTCCTCGTGATTTTCATGTTCTTCTTTGGTGTTATGGACCCTTTTTCCTGACTTCAACTTTGATTTCTGGTTTAGCATTTAAGTTTGATGAAAGATAGGACAGATTTGTGATTTGAGTGAGTTCTTGATTTTGAGGGAGATAAAAATGGCCTAATGCATGGATCTCTATTTTTAGAAAATTGTATTCATCCTCACTTTGATGATCATCTGAGGGTATTGTTCCTGGTGGTATTTTAGTGTCACTAAAATAATATTTATAATCTGTATTCATATACACCACAGCAACACAAAGCTCTTTACATATCATTACACATGTTTGCCTGAGGGTCTCCTTCCAGGTTTGCCTAAAGTAAGAAGTACCACCCCAGGACGAGAGGGGGCGCTATTACTAATGCTATTGTCTCCTATTTCCCTCACAGCCTCGAGGAACCGCCCATTGAGTGCAGCAAAGTCAAAGAAGCTCCGCCTCTTCTGCTCCTCCAGGTATAAAGGCAAAACACTCTCATTTCGGTGCTGACCTGGCTAACATGCAGATTGAAAACCAAGAGTTGCTACCAAGTGATTCCTAAAGAGAATTTGTCCCTCACAAAGAGTGAACTCCAGTGCATCTTTTTTGTTGTTTACCTTTATTTTTGGCTTGAATTAAACAGGGCTTTGCTCATTTGGCTTTTGTCCTGCCTCTTCATTCAACCTGCTACAATATCAATAAATAAATAGTAGCAAATACATAAGGATATACAAGTATAAAGTAGAAAATGAAAAGTACAATTTCAAATGATAACATTTTCACAGAAGAGAACAGACAAGTTATGTTTTAAGGCCTTTTTTCTAATTGACAAAAAATAAGACAATTCTGCATGGACTTAAGGCCACAACAACAGAAAGCTGAATATCCACACTGCCATCTAACCTTGGGAATGACCAGGAGCTAATTATTTAGTGATCAAAGAGGAAAAGCAGCTAGTCAAATCACTAAGGTAGAGAGGAACCAAACCATTAAGGCTTTTAAAAAGACATTAAAACTATTTTAAAATCAGTTTTGATGGCTAGTGGAGCAAATGACGTGACTTGAGAGTATCCATGACACTGTCGCCATGGTGAAGACCCACTCACTTTCAAAGCGTCATTCAAAGGATAAATGTGTGGCGAGAAATTTCTGCCTCACTTGCACTACTGGAAGTTTAACTGCTGCTGCTCTCCAAGAATTTTCTTCAGACACTAATGAGCTGTGTGCATGGACAGAATATGTTACACTTAATTAATTATGACATTGGGAATCCAACACAGACTCTCAGACAATCCAAGGATAAATAAGTTGACTTAAATTCCCAAGAGGAATGAAGACCATTTCAGGAAATGTATCCGTGTGCTGAATAAACTCTTATCTTTTGCCGTCAGTCACATAACTTTTGCTCTTTTGTTCTCTTATTATACTTTTGTAAAGCAAGGCGAGTGCCTGACAGTGAGAACCCAGGATGGAATTAAAAAAGATTTAGCCTGGTGTATTATAGATAGATAGATAGATGAGTAAGGCACTATATAATAGATAGATAGATACGGAAGGCACTATAAGATAGATACTGTAGATAGATAGATAGATAGATAGAAAGGCAATATATAATAGCTAGATAGATAGATAAGTAAGGCACTATATGATAGATAGGGAGATAGATAGATCACAATTAGTAATTAGAATTATTTTATACTGTTAATACATATATTATTCAATCTAATATTCAAAATGAAAAGCTATCCTTGATGAGCCAGTCAGCGCTGTTGCAGTCTATTTATTTGAAGAGTCCACAATGATCAAAATAAATTTATTAGAGATTACTTTAATGTATTTTATTGAATTTCTGTTCAGGCTGTAACTGTATTTACTTGAATGTTGATCCTGTCTGCTCTAATACCCATGACACTCAATGGTTCTTAAGCTCGTAAACTGCTGAGCCCACAGGAAATCACTTAATTACCGCACACAAAAGTCTCTGTGTTAAATGGGACCACATACTGAAAACCAGCGCACTTAATTACTTCTGATTACACTTAATTTTGCAGATTTAGCAAGATTTGTTCACTCATTTTAGAAGACATTTTGTCCAACACACATATTAGAGTGCAGGTAACAGCTCTGGTTTATATATGTTCATTTATTAACTATATTAACACTATAAAATTAAAATTACTGCAGACTATGTTATGAAGTATACATCATGTTCAAAATATGTTCTGTTTTAAATTTTATTTTTATACTAGGGGGCTTTGCAACCTGCTTGCTTTGTTTGCCCACTCCCCTGCCCCCCCACCCCCAGCCTGCACTACGCGCCAGTCACATCACATCTCTGACGCTCGTGTTCTGAACAGGTAGGCTGAACGCACCCCAAGGAGACATGGTTGCTCCTTCGACACCCCCTCTTAAAAGGTGATACCATGGGAAACAAATACAGTTTGTTTTTAACCTTCTTTTTGCTGCCGTCGTGCTGCGTGATCTGCATTTTGCACAGCACAGTTCTGTCATATCCCCTATGTCCATATATTCAATCTCTTTTTGCTTTTACCTTTTTATCAATATCACATTGAATTTTGATTCTGTGTTTGGAATTACATCGTCACACCGCAACATATAACTGCCCATGAGTGGATATCGTTTCTTTCTCTCCACAAGAAATGTTTCTGACATAACCATGCAGGACTTTTCCAAATCTCTTTGCATAAGCTCTTGTCTCGCGGGGCTTCCAGCCCCGGGCATGGTTACATCGCTCGGCACGAAGACTCGTCTTGAGGGACGTAAAACTGTCTCTGAAACAATCACATCCTTCCAAGATTTTTTTTATAATAGAGAGATTATTTTTGTATTATGTTATAAATTAAACATTTTAATTATATGTATTACACAAAATATTCACTTTTTTTGTAATAGATAGATAGGAAAGGCACAATATAATAGATCTATCTATCTATCTATCTATCTGTCTGTCTGACTGTCTATCTATCTATTATATAGTGCCTTTCTATCTATCTATCTCTATCTATCTATCTATTATATAGTGCCTTTCTATCTATCTATCTCTATCTATCTATCTATTATATAGTGCCTTTCTATCTATCTATCTAT
>JANRMT010062796.1:104883727-104895198 GCA_026402145.1 Polypterus bichir lapradei | reverse complement strand
ACTGTATACAAGCACGTGGGAATGGGGGCCAAACAAACTACTGAGTATGATTTGGAGTTGCTGCAATGAAATTTCGGCCAAATGGACTCGTCTGCTACATCATTTTTTCCCTTTCATTTTCAGGGTGTCTTTGAATTCAGCCCACTGTAGGTTGATCATTTTCATTTCCATCAAATGATGTGCCATCCTTTCATTCCTAATCAGTCCATATCAGTAGAGAGATAGCCAGCAGGATTTTTTTTTCCATTGAGATCTGATGGGTTTTCAAAGTGTTCCTTTATTTTTTTTTGAGCTGTTTATAATTTTTTTTTTGAGCTTTTGTAAAATTAGTTATTTTTCCATTGGGGATAATTAAAGTGTAATCTAATCTAATCAGCACTATTATCATAAACAAAGGACTCAAACAATAACAAAAACAATAATAATAATAAAAATAATAATAACAATAATAATAATAATAACTAGGAGGTTCACCCCCTGCTCGCTTTGCTCGCCAACCCCCAAGGCCTCTGCCGCTGCTGCCGCTGCTGCCGCTGCTGCCGCTGCTGCCGTGCTTTATGATCTGCATCCTGCGCGGCACTTCAAACATTTAAAAGCCTGTACAGCAGCTGTCCTTTTGTCTCACTGCCTTGTCTGTCTGACGTTCTACTTTGTCATCTACTCTTTGTCTTTTATTTCCAGCCCCAGGTGTGGTTAAATCTCTTGGCACAAAATCTCATCTTGCAGGACATGAGTTCCTGATATTTTTTAGTTTAGAATTTAAAAACGGAATAAGAATCTGAAAATTTAACAACATCACATTAAAGTTTGATAAACTCTGAAAAGAATGATACCAAACAGATATATGTAGGTTTTAAAATAAGCCTGATTTAAAGCGTGACAAAAAACGTGACATAAAAAGTCACATATAATTGTTGCACAAAATTGTTGCACTTTTAGGCTTTTTAGGATTTTATATATAGAGAGTAGATAATAATAATCTCTCTATTATATAAAAAAAAATCTTGGGTCAAGACGTGATTTCCTCGGAGACACTTTAACGTCCTGCTAGACAAGGAGGACAGCTGCTGTACAGGCTTTTACAGGATCGAAGCGCAGCGCGACTGTGACGATGCGGGTTCTGGCTCCACGCTCCCATCTGATTTTTGGAAACCCTTGAACCCAACACTGTCGATAATGTTACCGAGTGAGCTAGTCAGTGAAGGCAACAAGTAAGCAAGGGGATGGTAAAAATGTGCAAAGAGCTTTTATTAAAAGAAACAATCAAGAACAAAACAGTGGTCCAGGTAAAGTGCAGTGCTCCAAATTCTTCATTAAATAAATAATCCATTAAAACAAACGTGGAGGTTAAAACAATAGAAAAAACACAATCCTTTAAAATCGAAGGTTAAAACGTTCAAATAAATAGGAAGCAGTCTTTAAAAATCAACAAGTTCAGTGCCTTCTTTTAACTGGTGACTCCCCTGCTTCTCCCTGTCCAGGCTTTGTAACAGGGGAGCCACTCTACCTGCAGCTGACCTTCACATCACTACAGATCAGGTGGCGTCCAGATCCCTGGCTTTGGTTCTGCTCCCTCCAGACCACGACTTGGGAATTCCTCACACGGCCAAGGCTCTCACGTGGAGGACACCACCTCCCAAATCCTGACTCCCGCTGCCATCCGCGGCCCCATGCGGAGTCACCCGTCTCCTTCTTTGGTCACTCCCGCTACATGCTTGTTCAGCGGGAGCGACAACAACTACTACGCCCTGGGTGTCGGCCTAACACCCAGGCTGTCTGCTCAGCTGCCTACGAGCGCTCGCGCGCTCACCCGCTCCTGCTGCACCGACCTGCTCGCTTCCTGCTATAACCTCCGTCCTCTCTTTTTCTGATCCCCCTTGATCTGACTCGCGCTTCTTTTTTATAATGCGGGGGGCCATAGCAGCTGTGGCCCATTAGCCGCGGGAGCAATCACGGATGTGGGCAGTTCCTCACCTGTGCACTCGGTGAGAAACGCCCACACCGCAGATCACCCCGCGGCATGCTACAACTACGCCCCCTCACGAAGCCACCTCGAGTGCGGTGATTATTTATTTAAAAACGGCCTTTACCAAGCAAGCTGTGGACCCGCTATACCACAGCGACATGCAGATCACGCAGCACAGATATAGAGATATCTCTCTATTATAAAAAAAAAAACTTGCGACGAGACGAGATGTGATCTGTTGAAGAGAGACAGATAGACACTTTCACTTCCTGCAAGACGGACAAGTCACGTCATACTTACAATCTTCAGACGCAAGTCCTGTGATACACATGCAGAGCAGGTTAGAGATAATGGAAGTAGGAAAACTGAAAGTCTCCAAAAACAAGAGTAAAGATCACATTAGCACAAACAATCTGAAAATATTACGCGGGGAAATAACGGAACAGCAAAAAGAGATGGAAAATTCAGCTATTGTACAGGCTTTTAAACGTTTGAAGCTCTGCACGAAATGCAGATCACGTGGCACACAGTAGCAGCAAGACGGCAGCTTCTCGAGCAAAGAGGAGGTGAAAATAAACACCTGTTACTTGTTTCCCAATGTATCACCATTTAAGAGGGGTTTCGGAGGAGTGGCCGCGTCTCCTTGGGGTGCGCTCAGCCACCCTCTTCACAACGGCGCCTACCGCTGGCTTTGGATGAAAGGGTAGGTGAGTGAAATGCAGATCACACGTGAAGGCAGCAGCAGCAGCAACCCACCAGCTGTTCGAACAAAGATGTAAAAATGTATCTGTTTCCCATTGTATCACCGTTTAAGAGGGGTTTCGGAGAGGTGACCCGCTGACAGGGGGGAAAGGGGTTGGTGAGTGAAGCGAGCAGGGGGTGAAGCCTCCTAATAATAATAATAATAATAATAGGGTGGCATGGTGGCACAGTGGTAGCACTGCTACCTCGCAGTAAGGATACCTGGGTTCGCTTCCTAGTTCCTCCCTGTGTGGAGTTTGCATGTTCTCCCCGTGTCTGCGTGGGTTTCCTCCCACAGTTCAAAGACATGCAGGTTAGGTGCATTGGCGATCTTAAATTGTCTCTAGTGTGTGCTTGGTATGTGGGTGTGTATGCCCTGCGGTGGGATGGCGCCCTGCCCCGGGTTTGTTTCCTGCCTTGCACCCTGTGTTGGCTGGGATTGGCTCCAGCAGACCCCCGTGACCCTATAGTTAGGATATAGCAGGTTGGATAATGGATGGATGGATAATAATAATAATAATAATAATAATAATAATAATAATAATAATAATAATAGGGTGGCATGGTGGCGCAGTGGTAACGCTGCTACCTCGCAGTAAGGAGACCTGGGTTTGCTTCCCAGGTCCTCCCTGCATGGAGTTTGCATGTTCTCCCCATGTCTGCATGGGTTTCCTCCCACAGTCGATAGATATGCAGGTTAGGTGCATTGGCGATCCTAAATTGTTCCTAGTGTGTGCTTGGTATTTGGGTGTGTATGCCCTGATGTGGCTGGCGCCCTGCCCCAGGTTTGTTTCCTGCCTTGCACCCTGTGTTGGCTGGGATTGGCTCCAGCAGACCCCCGTGACCCTGTGTTAGGATATAACAGGTTGAATAATGGGTGGATGGATGATAATAATAAAATAATAATAATAATAATAGGGTGGCATGGTGGTGCAGTGGTAACGCTGCTACCTCGCAGTAAGGAGACCTGGGTTTGCTTCCCGGGTCCTCCCTGCGTGGATTTAGCATGTTCTCCCCATGTCTGTGTGGATTTCCTCCCACAGTCCACAGACATGCAGGTTAGGTGCATTGGCGATCCTAAATTGTTCCTAGTGTGTGCTTGGTATGTGGGTGTGTATGCCCTGCGGTGGGCTGGCGCCCTGCCCGGGGTTTGTTCCTGTCTTGTGCCCTGTGCTGGCTGGGATTGGCTCCAGCAGACCCTCGTGACCCTGTGTTAGGATATAGCAGGTTGGGTGATGGATGGATAATAATAATAATATTAATAGTCCATTTTACTTATATAGCTCCTTTCCCTTGTTCAAGGTGTTAAAAGACATAAAAAATAAATCTGCACACATGCCAGGGAAGTGTCCCCGGTTTTAAATGTAAAGTAAACGTCTACTTTCTGAATTTCGAGAGAATGTTAAGGGAGCCTTACTCTCTAGTTATGACTTTAATGTGCCGAGATAAGAAGCCGTCATTAACTACATCACTGAAGTAGAATCCTGGAGTAATTTACACAAGGACATCTTTTATCAGCATGTGCACTTAAAATACAACATTTATTATTTGATCAGAAGCCATCTGTGAAGTGTGGCGTGATCTCAACACGGACGCATAAAATAAAGATTGATTAATGGACGCAAGTGTGGATGAATCCCACAGGCTTTTCTCACTCTCCCATATCACTTATCAGGCGGGTGTCAGATTCTAATAAAATCAACTTTTCTCCCTTTATGCATTTTTGATGCATCCTGATTTTGAATTCAAGTCTAATGTAATGCATTCTGAAAATGGAGCCGGGGAGGCTTAATCCACACAAATACATTTTAGCTGGAAGGTAACGGCTTCCCAGCACGGTGAGCCTTGAAAATGCCTCGTATTACCGTATCTTGAGCGGCCCGCTCTTCTCCCTCTCATATTTTAAATGAGATAAAGCAAAGGGAAGAAAGATTATTTTGCATCAGCCAGATTGAGTTTGTGTCGAATTATGATTCTATGCCAACTGCTGCTACAAAAGAAAAAAAAAAAAAAGCATTTAAGAGGATATCAGGCATGCTGGGTGATAAACATCCTACAGCAATAACTAGCGCACTGCCGGAGTGTCCCTAAATGAGAAGCTAAATGTTTTTTGCGTTTGTTAAACAGATGCTGGCTGGCTGTTAGATCAGAAGGCTCACCCGCTTCTGTTTCGTTTTCGTAATCCGCCGTAATTTTGTGTCAGGGTGTCAGGATGAATGAATTAAGCATTACAGTTTCCTCCTTGTTAGCTAGATAAGCTTCATAATTAAATGTGAATGTGCAATGCGTGTCTTTTTTAATTCAGACCATTTAAAAACTTGATTACGCTTTTGTTTCCATCATCTTTTGGTGACATTTTGAAGGAAGGTGGCATGGTGGCGCAGTGGGTAGTGCTGCTGCCTTGCAGTAAGGAGACCCGGGTTTGCTTCCTGGGTCCTCCCTGCGTGGAGTTTGCATGTTCTCCCCGTGTCCTCCGGGTGCTCCGGTTTCCTCCCACAGTCCAAAGATATGCAGGTTAGGTGAATTGGCAATCCTAGTGTGTGTGCCCTGTGGTGGGCTGGCACCCTGCCCAGGTTTGTTCCTGCCTTGTGCCCTGTGTTGCCTGGGATTGGCTCCAGCAGACCCCTGTGACCCTGTAGTTAGTATACAGCAGGTTGGATAATAACTGACTGACTGACATTTTGAAGGAAATGTTTTTTGAAAAGATAGAGATAAATAATCGTAATTAAACACTGTGGCGTTATCAGGTGCTGAAGTGCCCCTCCAGGACAGCATCCATGAGGATTTTCCATTGATGCACTCATTTCCTCGACACATCCAGTAGAGATGCATGTTACGTTAGGCGGTGACCCCCGCTAAGCCCAATGCAATATTTATATTGACATTTTTTGCTTTTTGATCCAAAGTGACTTACAAAAGAGGTGGACATAATTGAGTTAAAAATCAGTCTGCATTGTCCATTACAAGACAAGGTTACAAAATCGATCACCACAAGCAAAGAACTCAGAACAAAATACACTTCCTCGGCTAGAAAGGCTTGACAAAGCCATCATCAGTTACAGAGAAATTCACCAAATAGGAGAGTCCTGAAATGCTTCCGTATTTTGAATAAAGAAGAAGAAGAAGACATAGCGTTTATATAGCGCTTTACATAGAGAGGGGGGAGCCACTTCTACCACCACCGATGTGCAGCATCCACATGGATGATGTGATGGCCGCCATTTTGCAACAGTACACTCACCGCACATTAGTTATTAAGTGGTGAAGAGGTGAATGAGACAGTCAGCCAGTTAAAAATGGAGGACCCTACAAAGACCTAAGGCAGAAGGTGGCATGGCACTACCTAACTTTCAATTTTATTACTGGGTGGTGAATATAGAAACTATAAAAACCTGGACATGGACACAAATAGGTGAACAGACACAGGCTTGGTCCGCAATACAAATAAAATCCTGCCGCACTTCTTTATAGCCCTTGGTTTGTACCCCAATAAGTACAAATCATTGCCAATATACTAACAACCAGGAAGCAGAAAGCATTTGATAAGGGGCCACATGAGAGGTTGGGCATCAAATTAAAAGAAGTGGGAGTTCAGGGTGATGTTTTTAGATGGGTGCAGAATTGGCTCAGACACAGGAAGCAGAGGGTGATGGTGCGAGGAACCTCATCAGAATTGGCCAATGTTAAGAGTGGTGACCAGCAGGGGTCAGTGCTGGGGCTGCTGCTATTTTTAATATATATAAAAGATTTAGATAATAATATAAGTAACAAGCTGGTTAAGTTTGCAGATGATACCAAGATAGGTGGAGCAGCAGATAATTTGGAATCCGTTATATCATTACAGAAGGACTTGGATAGCATACAGGCTCGGGCAGATTTGTGGCAGATGAAATTTAATGTCAGTAAATGTAAAGAATTACACATAGGAAGTAAAAATGTGAGGGTTGAATACACAATGGGTGGTCGGAAAATCGAGAGTCCACCTCATGAGAAGGACTTAGGAGTCACAGTGGACTCTAAGCTATTGACTTCCCGACAGTGTTCAGAAGCCATTAAGAAGGCTAACAGACTGTCAGGTCATATAGCGCCTTGATGTGTGGAGTACAAGTCACAGGAGGTTCTGCTCAAGCTTTATAACACACTGGTGAGGCCTCATCTGGAGTACTGGGTGCAGTTTGGGTCTCCATAAAGACACAGCAGCACACGAGAAGATCCAGAGAGGAGCGACTAGGCTGACTTTAGGGCTACAGGGGATGAGTTATGAGGAAAGATTAAAAGAGCTGAGCCGTTACGGTGTGAGCAAAAGAAGGTTAAATGGAGAAACAATTGAAGTTTATGAAATTATGAAGGGAATTAGTCCAGTAGATCGAAAACGGTGACTTTAAAATGAGTTCATTAAGAACATGAGAACACAGTTGGAAACTTGTGAAGCAAAAATTTCACACAAACATTAGGAAATTTTTCTTTACACAAAGAATGATAGACACTTGGAGTAAGCGACCAAGTAGTGTGGTAGACAGTAAGACTTTAGGGATTTTCAAAACTCTACTTGTTTTTTTGGAAGAAATAAGTGGATAGGACTGGCGAGCTTTGTTGGGCTGAATGGCCTGTTCTCGTCTGGAGCGTCCTAATGTTCTAACCCAATTGTGCTTCACTCACTCAGAATATGAAACCAATGTAGGAAGCATTTTAAGATAGAGACGCTTTTATCGGTGGCACCACTGCATAATAACCACCTTTTTCCACCTTCTCAAATGTATGCAGTTTTTAATGCCTGGAAAACATTCAGGATTAAATAACTTAAAGATTTGTACATAGAAAATGTCTTTGCATCCTACGAACAATTACACTCCACATGTAACTTTCCAGTAACACATTTCTTTCACTACCTTCAAATTCGAAACTTTGTTAAACAAAACCTGCCTGATTTCCCTCACCTCCTACCTACCTTAATGCCGGTAAAAAATCTTAATCAGTCTCCAGGACTCAGACAGCATTTCTGTAATAAATAAAACCATTTTACAGTCCCTCCTTTTCAAAGATCCCAGAGTACAGTGGGAAAAGAATCTCTCACTCAATATGTCAGAAAAGGAGTGGAAGGCAACAATGCACAGAATTCACTCGAGCTCCATATGCGCAAAGCATACAATTATTCAACTTAAAATTATATATCGAGCACATCTGTCTTGCTTAAAATTGTCCTAAATGTTTCCAGGGCGAGATCCAACCTGTGAACGTTGCGATCGAGCTCCAGCCTCACTAGGCCACATGTTCTGGGCCTGCACCAAATTAACATCATTCTGGACCATCCATCCATTATCCAACCCACTATATCCTACCTACAGGGTCACGGGGGTCTGCTGGAGCCAATCCCAGTACACAAGGCAGGAAACAAACCCCGGGCAGGGTGCCAGCCCACCGCAGGGCACACACAACAACTTAGGATTGCCAATGCACCTAACCTGCATGTCTTTGGACTGTGGGAGAAAACAGGAGCACCAGGAGGAAACCCACGCAGACACGGTGAGAACATGCAAACTCCATGTAGGGAGGACACGGGAAGCGAATCCGGGTCTCCTAACTGCGAGGTAAGAGTGCTACCCACTGCACCACCGTGCCGCTCATTCTGGTTCAAAATCTTTAAATGCTGCACAGACGGGATTGGTGTCACAATCCCTGCTAATCCACTATGTAACTGATGTTATATATTATCTAAAATTGGAAAAAAATCTAATTCTCATTTAGAGGATCTGTGCAAAACGTTTTCAGAACCTGGTAGGAACTAATCAATAACATTTTAGAATATGCTTTAAAATTACTCCCTCCTCTTTTTCTATTCTATTTATATTTATTTAATTATTTATGTACATATTTTTACTATAATTAAAGTACTACTCTGATGACCTAGCACTCTTTCTAACGGGTGGGGATTGCAGTAATCCCTCCTCGATCGCGGGGTTGCGTTCCAGAACCCCCCGCGATAGGTGAAAATACGCGAAATAGAAACCATATGTTTGTATGGTTATTTTTATATATTTTAAGCCCATAGAAACTCTCCCACACTGTTTATAAATATTCTCTGCACAGTTATACAGTAAACCCTCGTTTATCGCGGTTAATCCGCTCCAGACAGATAAATGACTTTCCAAGAAGTAGGATTCTTTATTTATAAATCTAATATTTTCTCAGTTAGAGCATAGAAAACCTTCTAAATACGTTTTTTAACATTATTAGAGCCCTCTAGACATGAAATAACACCCTTTAGTCAAACATTTAAACTGTGCTCCATGACAAGACAGAGATGACAGTTCTTTCTCACAATTTAAAGAATACAAACATATCTTCCTCTTCAAGTTGCGCGTCAGGAGCGGAGAATGTCAGAGAGAGATAGAAAGTAAACAATCAAAAATCAATAGAGCTGTTCGGGCTTTTAAGTATGCAAGCACCGCGATAAAGGGATCAATGTGAAGGTAGCCTTTCAGCATTTTTTAGAGGAGCATCCGTATCTTCTAAGCAAACAGCCCCTCTGCTCACACCCCCTCCGTCAGGAGCAGAGAATGTCAGAGAGAGTGAGAGAGACAAAGAAAAGCAAACAATCAAAAATCAATACGGGCTGTTAGAGCTTTACCGCGCGGGAAGCATATCGTATATCATCGAGGAGTTTTATTTAATATGTAATACGTGCTCTGATTGGGTAGCTTCTCAGCCATCCGCCAATAGCGTCCCTTGTATGAAATCAACTGGGCAAACAAACTGAGGAAGCATGTACCATAACTTGAAAGACCCATTGTGCACAGAAATCCGCGAAAGATCGAAAAATCTGTGATATATATTTAGATATGCTTACATTTAAAATCCGCGATGGAGTGAAGCCGCGAAAGTCAAAGCACGATATAGCGAGGGATCACTGTAATTTGTTTCAAACCAGTTTTGTTAAACTTGACTTGGCATGTATGGAATGTTTTTAGATTAAAAAAATAAAATTAAATAAATAAATAAAATGTGATTAGGGGGGCCACAATGACCATCCTGCAATGGGCAATTTAACCAGGACATTTGGAAACATGCTACTCTTTACAAAAGATGCCCATGGAGCTTCTATGACTGCAGAGAAATAGCACCTCAGTTTTACATCTCATCTGAAGGATGGCATCATTTTTATGGGACAGTGTCCTCGTCATTGCATTGGAGCATACAGACCACCGGTTAAGTGCCCCCTGTTGGCCTCACCAACACCTCTACCAGCAGCAACCCAAGACTTTCCCAGGTGGTCTCCCATCCAAGTACTGGTTGGGCCCAAACAAGCTTAGCTTCAGGTGGATGACCTGTTGTGAGGTGCAGGTGACAGGGCCACACTTACCTCCTATCCTGAGGTGAGCAGCTCATTCCAGCGGCTATAGGACCTACATATGAAAAGAGTCTGAACTGAGATTTGATACCACACAGAGGGGGCAGTACCAGAGGTCATTCATCAGCAGACCCCGAGGGTTTGAGATGGAGCATAGAACCTCTCGAGTGTCTCCATATACATATAGGCCCTGACACATTGACCACTCTGTAGGCATGATTCAAGGATTTCAACTTAATACTTGCTGCTACAGGGAACCAATGTACAGTTGTGGGCAAAAATTTTGAGAATGACACAAATATTAATTTTCACAAAGTTTGCTGCCTCAGTTTTTATGAGGCAATTTGCATCCAATCCAGAGTGTTCTGAAGAGTGACCTGATGAATCTTTGCCATGAAAATGACCTCAATCCCAAAATCCCTGCCAAAAAAGGACCTGCTGGCATCATCTCAGTGATCATCTCGTTAACATGGGTGACAGTGTCGACGAGGACAAGGCTGGAGATCACTCTGCCATGCTGATTGAATTAGAAGAGAGATGTGAAGAAGGCTTCAGGGTGCCCAAGAAAGTCCAGCAAGTTCTAGGACCGTCTCCTAATGTTGATTCAGCTGTGGGCACGGCCAGTGCAGAGCTTGCTCAGGAATGGCAGCAGGCAGGTGTGAGTGAGGCGAAGACTATTGGAGGATGGCCTGGTGGGTGTAAAGAAGGGCAGCAAAGAAGCCAAGAAAAACATCAGGGACAGACTGCTATTCTGGGATTGGACTGCTGGGGTCAAGTCATTTTCTCTGATGAATCCCCTTTCCGATTGTTTGGGGCATCCGGAAAAAAGAAAAGGTGAGCGGCGCTACCATCAGTCCTGTGTCATACCAATAGTAAAGCATCCTGAGACCATTCATGTCAGCCAAAGGAGTGGGCTCACTCACAATTTGACCTAAGAACACAGCTATGAACCAAGAATGAAACCAAAACATCCTCCAAGAGCAATTTCTCCCAACCATCCAAGAAGAGTTTGGTGACCAAAAATAAACAATCCAGCATGATGGAGCACCGGGTCATAAGGCAAAAGTGACAACTAAGTGGCTCAGGAAACAAAACATTGAAATTTTGGGTCCATGGCCAGGAAACTCCGTAGACCTTAAACCCATTGAGAACGTGTGGTCAATCCTCAAGAGGCTGGTGGACAAACAAAAAAACACAAATTCTGACAAACTTCAGGCATTGATGATGCAAGAATGGATATGAGCACATGGGCAGCAGGGCTATACCACTTGGGGAAGGGCCATCTTTTTATGAATTTACTAAATGTGTGTGGGCTTATTTATGAGAATTTGAAAGGATATGCACAGATAGATAGATAGATAGATAGATAGATAGATAGATAGATAGATAGATAGATAGATAGATAGATAGATAGAT
>JANRMT010062796.1:104859625-104883717 GCA_026402145.1 Polypterus bichir lapradei | reverse complement strand
GATAGATAGATAGATAGATAGATAGATAGATAGATAGATAGATAGATGTGAAAGGCACTATATAACAGATAGATAGATAGATAGATAGATAGATAGATAGATAGATAGATAGATAGATAGATAGATAGATAGATAGATAGATAGATAGATCGATGTTCCTTCTCTTTCAGAGGGTCTGTCCTTCTCCATATGGCCTATCCCCGTGACATTATCTCCTGTACACTTTGCTTTGTGTCTTTCTATAATCTCCCTGTAGATCAACAGCAGATTATTTGCATTCTCCGTCATTAGTTCCTACACTCAGCACCAGAATGCAGTCAGCATGTTCGTGTCACAATCGGAGCTCCTAATAGGAAAACTGTGTTACCCTAAAGGCACTGATATGCACCAATGTGGAAACTAGTCGTGGGGGAAATTGTCTTGTGAAACATCATTTAAATTCTAAATATTCCACTTGGACAGCTTTTCTTACCCCACGGCAAGCATTGAAGACAGAGACAAGAATATATTTTAGGTTGAAGTAGAATTTTTCTTAACATATCTGAATATATTCATATAAATAAGCTTCTGTAAATACACAACTGTGAAGATCCACAAAGGAATTCATTGTGTCTGAACACCACGCAAGGTCCGTCTTTCTTTCCTCATCCTTATTTCCTGACGTTTTTTCCAGCAGCCAACCCACCCTAAAAGAAGTGCTTGTCTATACATTGGTTTAAAAAACAAATCCCTTACCCAGTTTTCCACTGCCACTCCTTTTGCCATTCACACAAAGTGTGTTTTAGTTGGACATGCTGGGTGTTTTTTATGTCTGTGATGTTTTTCCTTGAAAGTGCGTTGGGGTTCGCCAGTTCCTATTGAAGGAGTGGGGTGTTTGTTGGTTCGTCTTTGCCGTCTCTACATTACTTCTAACCACTTTGTAACCACTAAGACAAACAAATCAATGAATCAGCTAATTTAGAGTCTCAAACTGAACATACCCCTCTGTGATAATAAACATTGTTTCCTTTTTAGCACAAGCCACAATGATAATCAAGAACATTTCAGCATCCATGTTTCTTTGGGAAGTTAAGAAGACAATACTGCTAAAAACACTTTGTGTTTTCCAAGGATTACTGTGAGAGCAGTTCAACGGAGAGATGGGACATTATGAAAGACAGGCAAAAAAAAAAGTCAAGAACTGAGATGTCAAAATAAAAAAAGGCAAACGGGAATTGAAGGGCTGAGCACCAAATATGTGAGTCAATGACAAAACGAAATCGAGAACCAAAGAATCAACCGTACCAACTAGACTGGCTTGAAATGAAGCTAACAGCACGCTAGGAGACTTTAGAAATGTGGAACCACCAAGGAACAGGAAATAATGCGCTTGGGGACAAATTGACATCTTCAGTTATAGTGACAAAGTGCCTCTTACTGTTGGTCATGTGACCTCAGAAAACAAAATGGTAACCAAATTGAACTTTCTCAATTCCTATTTAATTTAAAAATAAAAAAGGAGAATTGGCTCCTCCAGATTGTAAATATCTAAAAAACATATTTACAAGTAGAAATATTATGATAGACACAGCTATATCATTAATGTTTGTCATATTTATTAGTCTTGAAACTGGTGGTATGGGCACTGTGCAGTTTCCATTATTTTTGGTAGTTCTTTGTATTTGAGACGTAATTGTCCACAAAGGTTTTTTTCATTTAATTTGCAAAGTATGGTGTGGTTTGTGTTACCTATTCTTTATTAATAAATTATTTTGCTGTTTTGTTTGTAGTTTTTTAACATATTACCAGCGTGGACTGTTTATTCAGATATGTAACATTTTAAGGGAAATAAATTATAACAGATATGTTGCATTGTGCTATTTTCAGATTCTTCTTTTTTGAAAAATTACATTATTTACATTTATGTTTTTTAGAGTGGGACAATTCAATGTCCACCTTAATAAATGGAGAAGTGGTTGTGTGTCTGTCTACTTTCTGTGTCTCTGTCATTCCAACAGATGGTGCATCACAGACATTTGTAGTAATAAAATGCATTGCATTTCTCATTCCAACAGAGGGTGCACAAATGTTAACACTGTTTTAACACGTCCAATAACAAATGGCCCATAACAGAGACATAATCATTCCATTTGTCATTCTAACAGACGTCTCATCACAATCCTTAACAATGACTTTATAAATCCAATTCTAATTGGTATATAACAGAGATGTTCCAACAGATGGTGTATCACTTATATTAATAAAGGTTTAACAAATCCTATACCAAATGGCATATAACAGAGACATATGTGCTGCATTTACCATTCTAACAAATGGCACATCACAAACCTTAACAATGACTTTACAAATCCTGTACCAAATGGTATATAACAGAGATAATCCAACAGATGGCGTATCACTTCCATTAATACTGATTTACAAATCCCATACCAAATGGCATATAACAGAGACATACAGTATTTGCTGCATTTGCCATTCTAACAGATGGCATGTCACAAACATTAACAATGACTTTACAAATGCTATACCAAATGGTATATAATAGAGATGTTCCAACAGATGGTATATCACTTACATTAATACAGATTTAACAAATCCTATACCAAATGGCATATAACAGACATATGTGCTGCATTTGTCATTCTAACAGATGGTGCATACATATGTAGTAATAAAATGCACTGGTCTGCACAGGAATGTGAGCTTGCCAGCTCCCTCAACAAAACCAGAGGGTGCTCCGCCATGTTACCACATATCAATCTCCTTCCCCCAAACTTGAACACACTGTTTTCCTATAAACATGGACCATCATGGACCTCTCTTTCATCACAGAAGTCCCTCAAGGACTAATTTCTGCCCTAATCCAATGCTGCCAGGTTAGGTACTTCCCCTCCTGCAGCTCAGAACTGGATTAAGTGTTTGTGGTAACTGAAAAATTAAATATGATGTGGCTACTAAGAGACATCACAGACCCCCAATCACACGGCATAATTACCTAGACTAAACAGAACAGATGTGTATATTTAAAGAGAATACCTTCCACAGGTTTGTCTTCTGCACCATCCACACAAACTCAAGTCCTACCTTCCTCCTCCACTCCTTCCAAACCAGCGTTGTCCAGCTTCTCCCTGGGCTACACGGAGCTCTCCCTTTTAAACCTAAACCAGGAGTTCTTCTGGTGTCCAATCACTGTCTCGGGGAAGCACTTGGATTGAAGAACCCCATGAAAGTGACGTCATTAGGAGGAACCTCCAGGGCTTTAGCCCATAACCTCAAATATTTAGCTTTGATCAATTAGAACCCTTCCCACTACCTGTCTAATGAACATACTGTATGCTTCTAGCCCCTGATCTTTGAGAGGCCAGCACTTGCAACTTTCATTCAGTGTTGCCTGTCCATTGGACTATTATGATGAGGTAATGGCTTAATCAGAGAGTGGGAGCGCTGAAGCCCCTAATAAGGTGCTGAAACTAGTGATGGCATTGGGGTCACTGGGGCCTAATCACTGCCTCATGGATGCACTTTTCAGGTCTGATGGAAGAACCCTGATAAAAGGGGACTCACCCAGGGGCAGCATTTGGGGTTGCCTTCTAGGACTTCAACCCATCACCTCAGCATTTAGCCCCTGATCAACTGAAACCCTCCCCTCTACCCATCTAATGAACATATCCTTCTAGCACCTGATCTTCAAGAGCCCAGACCTTGTTCCTTCTGTTCAGCATTGACGGTCCATCCTACCATTATGATTATGCTTAATCAGAGAGGGGGTGTGTGTCGGACGGCCGGGACGCCCTTACATTGGAAGGACCAGGTTTAAGGAGTATTTCAGGAGTACTGCCTTCCCCGAAGTGCTAGAGGGCAGTCCCTCTGGAGTGCGGGGGTACCACGAGTTTGGAGAATGGATGCTCAACCCTGTTTGGGCTCCTGGAGAACTGTTGCCATACTTGGAATTGCTACTTCTGAGTGCCTTATAAAAGGAGCCTACAGCCGCTGTTCTGGGAGCCAGAATTGGGTGGAAGATGATGAAGCTTGCCAGGCGGAGTGGAGTCAAGAGGAAAGTAGGAGAAGAAAAGGTTTTATGCTGACCTGTGCTTGTGACTGTGCTGTACCAGTAGGAAACTGGCAGGAAAGAAAGAAAATAAAAGCGTGTGTGCTTGCACCGGTGTCTAACATCTGTCTGTGTCAGGTTGGGGCGGCGGTACGCCCCCTGGTGGTGCGACAGGGGCTAAGCCACCAATAAGTGTGGAAGCTAGAGACGCCCCTGGATTCACCTCCCAATAGTCTCCCCTGTCGGCACCTGCATGATCCAAAAGGACAGCCCTATGGGAAAGCATTTTCTTGGTTGCATGGAAGTACCATAAAAAAGAGGCATCCTTGGGAGGGCCTTCCAGAATTTTACCCCATGACCTCAAACATTTAGCCCCTGATCAACTGATACTCTCCCCTCTGCCTGCCTAATGAACATATGCTTGTAGCCCCTGATCTTTGAGAGCCCAGCCCATGATCCTTCCATTCAGCACTGACAGTCCATCTGACTGTTATAATGAGATAATGGCTTAATTATAGATGGGGAGGACTGAAGCCCCTAATAAGCATTGAAGCTGCCATTGGCTTTGCACTCACTGATGCCTAATTAGTACCCCATTGGTAGCACCTTCACGGTCTGACGGTCTGAACCCTGAAAAAGAGGACTCACCCAGAGGCATGGACTTCAACCCATCACCTCAAACATTTAGCCCCTGATCAACTGAAACCCTCCCCTCTACCCATCTAATGAACATATGCTTGTAGCCTCTGATCTTTGAGAGCCCAGCCCATGCTCCTTCTGTTCAGCATTGACAGTCCATCTGACTATTATGATTAGGTAATGGCTTAATCAGTGGGTTGGGGGGGGCTAAGCCCCTATAAAGTAGGGGAGCTAGCACTGGCATTGGAGTCACTGGGGCCTAATCACTGCCTCATGGATGCCCTTTCCAGGTCTGATGGAAGAACCCTGAAAACGGGGACTCACCCAGGGGCATCATTTGTTGGGTCTTCTAGGACTTCAACCCATCACCTCAGCATTTAGCCCCTGATCAACTGAAACCCTCCCCTCTACCCATCTAATGAACATATGTTTCTAGGCCCTGATCTTTAAGAGCCCGGCCTTTGCAACTTCTGTTCAGCGTTGACTGTCCATATGACTATTGTGACGGCTTAATCGGTGGGATTTTAAGACACTAATAAGTGTGGAAGCTAGCGATGGCCCTAGACTGACCTTTCAAAAAAGGCCCCTAACAGCACCCACCTAACCCAACAGGGTAGCCCCATGGAACCACAACTTCCACGATGCCAACCAGGGGTTTACTAGTGCCATCCAGTGTGTGGGGAAGCGACATAAGGAAAGTGCCCTGGTCTCAAAACCAGAAAAGGGAACGCTAACCATCCCAATCAGGGTTGCCCCCCTCTCACCCCTCAACATTGTCCATCCACTACACTGGCCTCCTGCTGACTGGGTAAGGGGCTTCCAAACAAGTCCTGGTGACTTGATCCACTCTGTGAGGGATGGTGTGGGGGTCTACCTTCACTGAGATGCCCATCCACTTATGACAATGCATATACAGTGGTGTGAAAAACTATTTGCCCCTTTCCTGATTTCTTATTCTTTTGCATGTTTGTCACACAAAATGTTTCTGATCATCAAACACATGTAACCATTAGTCAAATATAACACAAGTAAACACAAAATGCAGTTTTTAAATGATGGTTTTTATTATTTTGGGAGAAAAAAAAATCCAAAGATTTGGGTTATGGCCCTGTGTGAAAAAGTAATTGCCCCCTTGTTAAAAAATAACCTAACTGTGGTGTATCACACCTGAGTTCAATTTCCGTAGCCACCCCCAGGCCTGATTACTGCCACACCTGTTTCAATCAAGAAATCACTTAAATAGGAGCTGCCTGACACAGAGAAGTAGACCAAAAGCACCTCAAAAGCTAGACATCATGCCAAGATCCAAAGAAATTCAGGAACAAATGAGAACAGAAGTAATTGAGATCTATCAGTCTGGTAAAGGTTATAAAGCCATTTCTAAAGGTTTGGGACTCCAGCGAACCACAGTGAGAGCCATTATCCACAAATGGCAAAAACATGGAACAGTGGTGAACCTTCCCAGGAGTGGCCGGCCGACCAAAATTACCCCAAGAGCGCAGAGACGACTCATCCGAGAGGTCACAAAAGACCCCAGGACAACGTCTAAAGAACTGCAGGCCTCACTTGCCTCAATTAAGGTCAGTGTTCACGACTCCACCATAAGAAAAAGACTGGGCAAAAACGGCCTGCATGGCAGATTTCCAAGACGCAAACCACTGTTAAGCAAAAAGAACATTAGGGCTCGTCTCAATTTTGCTAAGAAACATCTCAATGATTGCCAAGACTTTTGGGAAAATACCTTGTGGACTGATGAGACAAAAGTTGAACTTTTTGGAAGGCAAATGTCCCATTACATCTGGCGTAAAAGGAACACAGCATTTCAGAAAAAGAACATCATACCAACAGTAAAATATGGTGGTGGTAGTGTGATGGTCTGGGGTTGTTTTGCTGCTTCAGGACCTGGAAGGTTTGCTGTGATAGATGGAATCATGAATTCTACTGTCTACCAAAAAACCCTGAAGGAGAATGTCCGGCCATCTGTTCGTCAACTCAAGCTGAAGCGATCTTGGGTGCTGCAACAGGACAATGACCCAAAACACACCAGCAAATCCACCTCTGAATGGCTGAAGAAAAATAAAATGAAGACTTTGGAGTGGCCTAGTCAAAGTCCTGACCTGAATCCAATTGAGATGCTATGGCATGACCTTAAAAAGGCGGTTCATGCTAGAAAACCCTCAAATAAAGCTGAATTACAACAATTCTGCAAAGATGAGTGGGCCAAAATTCCTCCAGAGCGCTGTAAAAGACTCATTGCAAGTTATCGCAAACGTTTGATTGCAGTTATTGCTGCTAAGGGTGGCCCAACCAGTTATTAGGTTCAGGGGGCAATTACTTTTTCACACAGGGCCATGTAGGTTTGGATTTTTTTTCTCCCTAAATAATAAAAACCATCATTTAAAAACTGCATTTTGTGTTTACTTGTGTTATATTTGACTAATGGTTAAATGTGTTTGATGATCAGAAACATTTTGTGTGACAAACATGCAAAAGAATAAGAAATCAGGAAGGGGGCAAATAGTTTTTCACACCACTGTATAGTATCATATGAAAGTCAATTTATGATTTATTTAAGAGAAGAAACAAAGCAGAGACAATTTACTTGGTAAAAAAAAATAGCGTTTCTTCAAAAGGCAGAAATGCATAAACAGCCTGTTAACATTTCTAGCCTGTCTGAGCCCCGAAAACCTGAAACACAAGTAAATCAAATAAAAAGGACTCAGACGAACAAAACTACGAGGTGCAACAAGATGGCTAACTAAATGCATTTCAGCAGAGAGGAGGCGCTGCCCTTGGTTCTATTTTCACACAGCGCGCTTATTGAGGTCAAATTAAAATAGAAGCTTTGTGGCACATTAATGAGGCCGAGACCCAAAGCATGTGACTCTTCGGGATCTGCTGTGGGGGAACAGAAAAATAAAAACGAGAGAGAGAAGTGTACGTCTTTAAAAAAGTTTTAGCCACGAGTCCCTGTCACATTTCTGAAGGCTCCCTGTGGGTTTCTGGGACCCCATACTGAGAAAACACAACATGTAATCCTTCATTTTCCACTCCCTAGTAATTCGGTGGCACATTAAACAGGTGCTGAGTGTTTTCAAGAGCCGTGCCAATGACTGACTTGTCCCCGGCAAATCAAAGAAAACAAGTGGCGTGTGCCTGCTGTTTAATTACTGCTATTACATTTCGGTGCGTGGACCCACATGCACAAGTATTTATGATGGCTAACTCTGAGTGTGAATGAGGGAAAATGGGCTCGTTTCTATGTACTTTAACCTGTGGTGCATTTCAAAGCCGTAAACCCCAGACTCAACAACACAGACAGAGTCCCAGGTTCAAATGACTGTTTACTTTCAGACAGATACTTTACACGGGTTTCTTTCAACACACAATGAACAATACAATCCCTTTCCTGTTTTTTCTTCCTCCATTATTCCCAGGCGAGCTTTGCCCACCACTTACAGAGTGAGGTGAGGCGGCTCCTTTTATGCTAGACTCGGAAAGATTTCCGGCTACAGAACTTTGCAAAATTACAGGGTTAGGTGGGACTGCCCTAAGGAGCCCTTTCCCAGCACCTGGGGCACCCAACAGGGCTCTCCTTCAAAATCACACTTTCCTTGTAACCCTGCAGGTGCCCAAACCCAAGCCTTGCCAGAGGAGCACAGCCACTTATCATACCAGGGGAACAACTGTTCTTGGAAGACATTCATCCATTGTAATTTCATTATTACAAGAACAAGAAAATATGAACACATAACTCCAGTTCTTCAATCCTTACATTGGCTCCTGGTTAAATTTAGGGCAGATTTCAAAATCCTCCTTTTAACATATATCCTCCTTTATAATGCACTGGTGAGGCCTCATCTGGAGTCCTGTGTGCAGTTTTGGTCTCCAGGCTACAAAAAGGACATAACAGCACAAGAGAAGGTCCAGAGAAGAGCGACTAGACTGATTCAGGGCTACAGGGAATGAGTTATGAGGAAAGATTAAAAGAGCTGAGCCTTTACAGTTTAAGACAAAGAAGATTAAGAGGAGACCAGAGTGAAGTGTTTAAAATAATGAGAGGAATTAGTCCAGTGGATCGAGACGGTGACTTTAAAATGAGTTTATCAAGAACACAGGGACACACTTGGAAACTTGTGAAGGGGAAATTTTGCACAAACATTAGGAAGTTTTTTTTTTTTCTTTACATAAGCCTTAAATGGCAGTGGTCCGGCTTACTTAATAATAATAATAATTATTTGCATTTATATAGCGCTTTTCTCACTACTCAAAGCACTCAGCAATTGCAGGTTAAGGGCCTTCCTCAAGGGCCCAACAAAGCAGAGTCCCTTTTTGGCATTTATGGGATTCGAACCGGCAACCTTCCAATCCCTAGCCTCAGAGCCACCACTCAGACACCACTTGTCTGAACTTATCATGACTTACAAACCAGAGCACACATTAAGATCTCAAGATGCCGGTCTACTTAGGATTCCAAGGATTAATAAAATAACAGAGGGAGGTCGAGCTTTTAGTTACAGGACCCCTAAACTGTGGAGTGGTCTGCCTGCTACTATAAGAAATGCCCCTTCAGTCTCAGCTCTCAAATCCCGGCTGAAGACTCACTACTTCAGTTTAGCACACCCTGACTAGAGCTGCTGATTAACTGTATAAACTGCATCTCTGTTGTTAGTCATTAACACTAAAACATAAGTAACATGATAGTTATAATTTGTTACTAACCCTCACCTATTCTGTTTCTCATCTCAGTACTCAAATGTGGCGCTCGGTGAACACTGCCCTCCTGCCAAGTTGTTCTGCCTACCTAAGGTAAAGTCATCTCTGATGGGGGATCACAGGAATCATCGGGTAGAAGGGTCCTTTCATCAGATTGACTGGCCCAGCACTGACTCATCTGTGGAATGGCCAATAGGGGGAGGTAACTTGATAGCCGAGGTCTCCAGGACTCTAAACAAATCCAAATCCTAGTATGTGAGATCATCTACTGTTAAATTCTGCTCTGCACTTGTAATATTTTTATTTTTTATACTGTATTGAGGATTATTTTTGTTCTGTTCTGTGTATTGTATTATATTTACCCCCTTTTTTTTGACACCCACTGAACACCCAACCTACCTGGAAAGGGTCTCTTTTTGAACTGCCTTTCCTAAGGTTTCTTCCACTTTTTCCCTACTAGGGTTTTTTTGGGAGGTTTTTCTTGTCTTCTTAGAGAGTCAAGGCTGGGGGGCTATCAAGAGGCAGGGCCTGTTAAGGCCCATTGCAGCACTTCTTGTGTGATTTTGGGCCAAACAAAAATAAATTGTATTGTATTGTAATAATATAAGAGTGGGAGGTTGAGCTTCAGTTGCTGCGCCCCTAAACTGTGGACTGGTCTGCCTGCTACTATAAGAGATGCCCCTTCGGTCTCAGCTTTTAAATCTCGGCTGAAGACTCACGACTTCAGTTTAGCACACCCTGACTAGAGCTGCTGAATAACTGTACAGACTGCATCTCTGTTGTTGGTCATTAGCACTAAAACACAAGTAACATGATAGTTAGAATGTGTTACTAACCCTCACCTATTCTGTTTCTCTTCTCAATACTCAAATGTGGCACTTGATGCCACGGCCCACCTGCCAAGTTGTTTTGCCTGCCTAAGGTAAAGTCATCCCTGATGGAGGATCACAGGAATCATTGGGTAGAGGGGTCCTGTCATCGGATTGGCTGGCCCAGCGCTGTTTCAGCTTTGGAAGGGCCAATAGGTGGAGGTAGCTTGATGGCTGAGGTCTCCAGGACTCTGAACAAATCCAAATCATATTATGTGATATCATCTACTGTTAAATTCTGCTATTTTTATTTTACTATTATATTGTATTGAGGATTACTTGTGTTCTGTTCTGATCTCTGCGGTGGGCTGGCGCCCTGCCCGGGTTTGTTCCTGCCTTGCACCCTGTGTTGGCTGAGATTGTCTCTAGCAGACTCCCATGACTCTGTGTTAGGATATAGTGGGTTGGATAATGACTGACTGACTGTTCTGTTCTGTGTATTGTATTGTATTGTATTCTGACTGGGAAAAGGGAATAGGAACCATCCCAGCAGGGAAGAGCATCCATTTGTGTCATCCTTCCACAATGGTTAAGAGAATAGAAACCATCTCTTGAACCCGACACCATCAGTACCATAACCGAGACGAGCATGGCAGATAAAGACAAAACATGCCAAGCAAGGGGATGGTGAAAAGTGCTCAAGTGCTTTTATTAAAAACTCAACAAAAGCAAGTGTTCCAAAAGTGCAGTGCTCAAAAGTTAATAAATAAATAATCCATAAAAACGCCCAATTGTTACACGTTATTATAAATAAAAGTGCTGGATTTGACCCCAGGACTCTGTGTATTTCTGTCTGGGGTTTGGGGTGCCGGTATGCCCCCTAGTGGCCACAGTAGCATTATGCTATACACTGCTGAAGAATATACACACAAGTTTCAAAGCTGTAAAATCTAAAATGTCATCCATAGACATAAGGATGAGGTATGTGTTTAATTTTACATGCAAATCAGCAAAGTTATCTCTAAAAGCTACCACTTTATAAGAATGGTGGACAATAAGTGGTGTGGTAGACGGCCAGGACCCTTAGGTTGCTGGGACACCTGTCTACTGGAAAGACTGGGGGAGAGAACATGCACAGGGCGGGAATACTAGATGGCAGAATGCCCCCCTTCCCCAGAGTTGGAGGTGTGCCTCGGATTCTCATAGGGTATCATGAGAGTTGGAGTTTGGCACAGCTCTGCTGGGGTCTATGAGTATTGCCAGGGGGTGCTGCAAGAATTGTGGCGCCCTGCTTTGTCACCACCAGAAATACTCCTGAGTGCAGGAGCCACAGTCAAGAGGAAGAGGAACGAATCTTGCTGCAGGAGGGGTTGAAGAATAAGGATGGAGTGAGAGCAAGAGAGAAAGAAGAAGAAGAAAGAAGACAAAGGCATTGCTATGTGCCGATTTTATTGTGCTTGTGATTTTATACTGTGCTGTTTAGGTGGGAAACATTTGAGAAGAGTTTCCCACAGCAGAATTAAAGCCTCTGTTGTGCTACAACTTGTGTCTGCATCTGTCTGTGTCGGGTTTGAGGAGTTGGTGCGCCCCCTGCAGGCCACGGGGAACAATGAGATGACTTCCAAACCAAATAATGCCAAGGAGGCCAGTACGTGAAAGAAAAGCATTTGCTACAACAAAAATAATGACACATAAAGGAAAAGAGTTTTGGAAATAGTCAAGTAGTCAACAGTAAGGGGAATACAGTAAATCTGCATGTCTCTTTTGTCCCACCAAACAGTCTCCCAGACTGACATCTACTCAATTATGTAGACCTCTTGTGAACTTGAACGTGAACATTATTGCTAGGAAACACAGAACATTAGGAAGATCTAGACAAGAAGCAGGCCATTCAGCCCAACAAGACTCACCAGTCCTATCCACATAATTCCTCCAAATTAACATCAAGTTGAGTTTTGAAGGTTCCTAAAGTTCTGCTGTCCACCACGCTACTTGGTAGCTTACAGTTGCTAAGCATTTCTCTCTGTGTTACATTCAAGCACTAACAAGCTACGTAGAATTAAACAACACAACATGCAATAAATGACACAATCACAGCATTACATGCAGAGTAGAATAGAGTAGAATTGTTAGAATCCTCGTTTGTTTTACTGAATCAGCATGCAATGTAGGTGTTATCTTTGACACTAGCAAATCATTTAAAATGAACATTACAAATCTATGCAAAGCACGATTTTTCCGCCTTAAAAAGATTATTACACTCTTTAAATATGCAAGATACTGAGAAATTAATTCATGCATTTATTTCTAGTAGGATTGACTACTGCAAGGCAATGTTTACTGGCTGTTCAAATCGTTCTTTATGCAGCTTTCAGTTAATTTAAGAATCATTACAAGAACCAGAATGTACAAACACATAAATCCAGTTGTCATATCGTTACATTGGCTGCCAGTTAAGTTTAGGGCAGATTTTAAAATCCTCGTCTTAACTTATACAGCCTTAAATCACAGAGGACTTGCTGATATGGACAAACTGGCATTGAGCAGGCTCCTGTCAATCATGGAGAATCCACTGCATCCACTGAACAGGATCATCTCCAGACAGAGGAGCAGCTTCAGCCACAGACTGCTGTCACCGTCCTGCTCCACTGACAGACTGAGGAGACCCCACACTATGTGACTCTTCATTTCCACCCGGGGGGGTAAACGTTAACAATATACAAAGCTATTGTATGTTTTACCTGCATTGTTATCATTCTTTAATTTATTGTTTCTTCTTAGTATACTGCTGCTGGAGTTTGTGAATTTCCCAATGGGATTACTAAAGTATCTATCTATCTATCTATCTATCTATCTATCTATCTATCTATCTATCTATCTATCTATCTATCTATCTATTATATAATGCCTTTCATATCTATCTATCTATCTATCTATCTATCTATCTATCTATCTATCTATCTATCTATCTATCTATCTATCTATCTATCTATCTATCTATCTATTTATCTAGGTTGCCCCAATCAGACATCACACTAATAATGTTTCCTCGATGGTAATAACTGACAGAGATGGTTGCCCAGGTGAGTTGTAGTCTCTGCTTATATTTCCAGCATGTTCCCCGACCCGTGAGGCATACAGATCCTCAAAGGAGTCCAGTTTCACACCCTACAATCTTTTCTGCTGTCAGAATAATGTACTCTTTGGACTGAGCCGATGCCAGTATGCTGAGTCATGCCAGACTGTTATGGAGGACGTGATGAGGCTTTCAGTGACAGATCACTAAAACTGGACCAGCACAGATGGGGACAGGTAAAACTTTTTAAGCTGCTGCTAAGCTTTTTGCTGCCGATGTTTCCAATCCCAGTTCAGATTGTGAGTGATAGTTGTGTAAGAAATACAAGGGTGACACAGAAAAACGGGAACTTTTGAAAGGCGTAGTGGCAGCCATGTACAGTTGGCAGCACTGTGAAACAGGGACCTTGAGCTGTAAAAAATCTCGGCATTTAGTAATTTAGTAATCAATTGCAAGGCAATCAATGGCAGCTGTGCGAGAATTGTTCGGTAACTGTGTCATCTCAAGATTCTGTGACATTCCCTGGCCCTCAAGATCACCGGATTTGTCCGTTTGTGATTTTTTCTTGTGGGGCTACCTTAAGAGTCGGGTCTACACGACTCGGCCAAGGACACTGAATGAATTGAAACAAAGAATTCAAGACGAAATTCGTGGTATCCCAGCTGAGATGTTGCAGCGATCAATGGGGAACCTCAACAGCAGATTGGAAGAATGCATACGTACAGAAGGACGCCATCTACAGGACGTAATTTTTAGACATTGATAATTTGGATTACTGTCTCTTAAAAGGAAAGTTGTAGTGGTTCAATTGCTGTCAATAAAATTTTTTTGTTGGATTTCTTCTATTTTTATTGGGGTTTTCAAAAGTTCCTGTTTTTCTGTGTCACCCTGTACAAAGTCTGTCCTGTTGACCGTGACATCATTTATAACTAGTGTCACACATGTGCGCATGGGGGACAGTTTACAGGATCAAATGGTGTTATTCGTCTGATTTCACCTGATCCTCTCTCTTCTTGTTCCTCTGCAGTTTATCCAAAGGCCTGGCCTCTCAATGACATCACCACCGGACCACCCACTCTTGACATCACTTCCAGCACACCCTGATGACATAATTTCTAGTCCACCTTCCTGACACATCAGATCCTGTTCAGGCCACCATGGCTTCCCCTCTTCCTCCTATCCACCATATTTATATAGCAGACACAACCTGTTAATCAGTTCAGTTGTGAGCTCCACTTATGTAAAGATGAGTTTCTTTTCTTTTGCTGATTTTTTCAGTATACAGGGTGGCCATCTCCTAAATCTTTTTTTTTTGTCTGCTGCCTAATTTTTCCACACTAGGGGTTTTGGAGGAGAGGAGTGTCTCCTGAACTCCATAATCATTTTGACTGTTTCCAAGACTGTTTAAAATCGTTAGACTTTGCAGGATCCCGTCAAGGTTGCTGGATATCATGGCTGCCTTTACACTGGTACTGTGAGTGCTGTGTGTAGAGTGGAGTCAGAAACTCTACATTTTTTCCAGTTGATTCTGAGGTTCATCAGCGGTGTGTTCTGCTCCTACTCTCTTCAGTGCTTGCATGGACTGGGTGGTGGGCAGGGTCATAGGGTCCAGCGGCTTTGGGGCATCTATTGGCAAAGAAAGATTCAATGATCTTGACTTTGCTGACGATGCTGTGATCTTCGAGGAGTCAATGGAGGCTCTGATCGGGGCACTCAAGAGACTGAGTGAGGAGTCTGAGTGTCTGGGCTTGCAAGTGTTCTGATAAAAACCAAGAGCCAGGCCTTTAATGACCTCTTGGGCACGTGAGTGCCGACCTGTCGAGAGGTTTACTTACCTCGGCAGTGACATTCATGACTCTGGTGACTCTATGAAGTCAGTTGACGGATTGGGAGAGCATGGGGGGTCATGAGGTCGCTGGAAAGGGGTGTGTGGTGCTACTGATATCTGCAAAAGGACAAAGGTCCAAGTCTTTAGAGTCCCGGGGCCTCACGTATAAATGCTGGTCAAATTGCGATGTATAAAACCAAACTTGGTGTAAAGCCACACACATTTTCACAGTAACTCAAACCCTGGTGTACAAAAGTTCTCCGCTCGGTTTTGCAAACTGGCGGCACAGCAGTGCTTTTGTTCCAGTGTGGTTTCCCTTTGTTTTTTAGATCCAAATCCCTGACTTTGGCTTTATAAATACACTGAAATTAACCGCATATTGTTTATTAGTTTAAGGCATCTGATTTTAATTAACCTGTAATTCTATTTCCCCCTGTGCTTTTGCCATTGTCTTTTCAAAGAATGCTGAGCTTAAGAGCTATTTATATTGATTTGCATATTCAAAGAGGCGTAGTTCTGGGAGGAGTTGGGGAGCTGCAGCAGGCGCATGCTCGTGCATAACTTTTCACACTGACCAGGATTTATGGAGCGGAAGAATGTGGAAGTTGGCAAACGCACAGATTTATGCATCTGGATTTTTTGTGCATACGAACATTTCTGCTTTTGTCCGTATGCCACGTTTTAGTGTGAATTCTACACACGCCATTATGCATGAGGCCCCTGGTGCTTCCTGTTTTGCTATATTTTTGTGAGACATGGACGCTATCCAGTGCAGACTGGACTCTTTTGGTACTGAGTCTCTTCAGAGAATCCTTGAGTACCATTGGTTTGACTTTGTGTCAAATGAGTTGTTGTTGACGGAGTCCTGAATGAGGCATATCACCTGAATTGTGAGGGAGTGTCAGTTACGGCACTACGGCCATGTGGCGCGTTTCCCCGAGGGTGATCTGGCTCGCAGAATCCTCATTGTTGAGGACCCGAGTGGCTGGACCAGGCCAAGGGGACTCCTACGTAACACCTGCTGCGCCAGATAGAGGGTCATTTGCGGAGGGTGGGACTGGACTGCATGTGTGCCTGGGGGGGTTGTCAACCGGGATCCCAAGCTGTTTTGTCGTGTGGCGGGTGCTGCAACACGCTGTACCAGTGCATGCTCCCCAACCTGACCTGACCTGATTTCACAGTAGGTTACTCCAGAGCTATTTATTAAATGCAGTTGAACAAACTTCATCTTTGCAGGTCATCCATCATAACAATAAGGTTGGCGTAACTTTCCATAAGTATCAGGTTCAGATACTTGGACAGCTTAACTATTGACGGACTGAATGGTCTCCTCTCATTTGTTACATTTTTCCTGTTCTTAGACATTGTAAGAGTAAAGTAATCTGAATCTGAAATTCCAGATGTTACTCACCTCTATCTTGGATGTGTAAGAAGATCTGCACACATCTTAAGGCCAAGCTGGTTCCTCCAAGGCTGGCACGTGGCATGCAATTCCAACAGCAAATGAGGGAGGCCTGTGGTTAATGGGATATGGCAGCTGTGTCCATACTAGGCTGAGGCTACGTGAACCCAGCTGGGCCTTAATTTCTGTCCATGAATAACTCTGCATGAAGAGGAAATACAAGAAAAAAAAGGGAAGAACGTCAGTTCACTAAGTCCCACCTTAGCATTTCAGCATCTAAATAGTACAGGGAGATTCACTCGAAGGAGGCACCGAATATTCTGTTGTAACTCCTGTTAGGATGAAGCAATCTGAAGACGCTCTATACCTTGATGTCTGTGTAATCGATTGCATTACATGTGATGCTGGAAGTGGCTTCCATTTTCTGCCAGATGCAGCGCTTCATGTTCCTGAATGTATCAGCAAGTGTCTCGGCGGGGAATAGCAGCAATTTCACGTTGGATGTTTTCCTTCAAATCTTCCACAGTGCGAGGCTTGTTCTGATAGACTTTTCCTCTGAGCAGACCCCAAAGGAAGAAGTCTGGTGGTGGCCAAAGCCCCTTTGAAATGACCCTGTTGCTGAAGAAGGACTCAGTTTCTGCCATGCTCCTTTGCCGATGTGTGACATATTGCTCCATCTTGCTGGAAGTAACTCATGATCATCCAGTTCATTCTGACATCACTTATACGAATTGGTGACCCAAAAGGTTTGCACCATAAAGACTCTAAGTTCAATACTGCACACCACCATTCTGATGAGAAGTCGAGTGACTGAGTGAAGGGGTACGGGTGGTATGCACCCAGAAGTTGCAAATGAAGGTTGAACGTGGTGATGGCTGTCCGGTGCCTACCTTATCGCTCAGACGCAGGGGCATCCCAGCTTGTTTGAAGCTCCATGTACTGAGGAGCACATTGCATGTTGTTTCGTTCAGATTGCTTTAACCTAGTGAGAGTTATTACAGAATAGTGTGTAGGCCTCTTTCGAGTGAATCTCCCTGTAGTAGGGTGTTGTACCGTGTTAGCCATTATGGATGCAATGAGAAGTCAAGCAAGATGACACTTTTTATTGGTTAACTGAACCGAATAAAATATGTAAGTTTTTGAGGCAACTGAGGCCCCTTCTTCAGGCAGGTTGTAATCATTTAAACCTACCTGAAGAAGGAGCCTCAGGTGCATTAAACGCTTGCATATTGTAATCGGTTCAGTTAGCCAATAAAAGTATCATCTTGCTTGACTTCTCATAGCATCTACATATGACAGCAGCCTTCTACTCCTAAAGAAACAAATGTCTACAGCTATTGAACCTCAGCCTGAGTTTTTTTTCTCAGAATATCAATTGTGTTGATGACTTTGATGTTGATCATTTAATCAACAGTTGGAGGATTTATAAACAAGCAAAACAGACTCCATCAGTTCTTAAATTCAGAATGATTTTTACTTTTTTTTCTGCATCTCTCTTTCTTCCTCATTTTAGCAACAGGCTACTAAACACCCACAAAATTCACCTTAAGAAAAGAATACGCATCTGTGTGTCTATCCAGTCGCTATGTCTCTGTCATTCCAACTGATCAACAGACAGACAACAAACATTTATAGTAATAAAATGCATTGTATTTTTCATTCCAACAGATGGCACATCACAAAGATCACAATGAGCTCTAATTGTTTTTGTGCTAAAAGTAAAGTGAATGTATTGAGCTGGCCTTGTGTCTCTACCATGAGTCTCGCTCGTGTCAGATGTATTATCTAATCCTGAGGTACTCCAGCCATGTTACAACAAGAAGAGGGCCTACAATTCAAATGTTCATGTGCGTCTTACCACGTTACATTTTAGTTTATGATGGGATTTTCCAGAAGTGACTTATTTGAATAGGTAACACTTTACATTAAGGGTCCATGATTGCACTGTAACTATTATGTAACGACCTTGTGATAGATGGCCAGGAACCCTGTCTCACTAGGATGCCTGGAGGAAGGAGGAACCGGGGCAGTGGTGCTTCTTTTCCCTGGTACCCGGCTGGTCCTTGATCCCTAGGGGACAGCACTTCCGGGACACCAGGAAGTGCTGACAGACCAGGGACGGTTTATGCCTGGAGTGCTTCTGGGTGCAAGGGCAGCACTTTTGCCACACTGGGGAGTGCTGCCGGAAGTCGATCATCAGGCACCTGGAGCCCATCCAGGGGTGTATAAAAGGGGCTGCCTCCCTCCATTCAATGGCTGTAGTCGGGAGGAAGAGGATGAGGAGGTGAAGGACCTTGTAAAGGACAGAGGAGAAGGGTGATTGGTGCAGGGGCACTGTGTGCTGTGGACTTTCATTATAAATAAATGTGTCCTTTTCGAGACATGGAGGTGTCTGTCTGTCTGTGTCCAGGGCTAGCTTCCACAACCTGTATAAGTACAGTGTAACTACAAGTTATTACTCCATACTTACTGTGTAATACAAAGTAACCTTATAGTTAATTACTCAGTTTATATAATAACAATGTAACAATTTATCACTGATCCAAAAAAATGTGGATTTCAAAAATGTACTTTCAAAATGTAATAAAAACATCAGGGTATGTAACTACAACTATGTGACAGATGTTCCATAGTCTGGACAATTTTAATGGAGTGATAATTGCATAGGTTTTCAGTGATATTTCAAGATCTTTTTTAAATTGTGTAAACACCGTTGCAAAATGGTTAATGCTTTTGCCTCACGGATCCATTACCCTGAGATGGAAACACAGATACAATGTAACCAGTAAGTAATTAACTATAGCGTTACTTTGTATTACACAGTAAGTACGGAGTAATATCTTTTAGTTACACTGTACTTATACAGGTAATTGCATAGTAGTTACAGTGTAATTACGGACAGCTAATGTAAAGTGTTACAGAATAGTTTAGTAAAAAATACATTGTCACCAGTAGGGGGTGGTACCGAGTGCCCCAGACACACAAGACCCAACGCAATTCCAGATTCAATAAAAGGATTTTTAATTCATCCACAGATAATAATGCAATAACCTCAGCCAAAACAATCACAGAACCGCTGCCTTCTCTTATCTCCTCCTCTCCTCCCGTCTCTCCTGGGTCATACATAAACTAAGGAAGTTCCTCCCCTGGCAGCGCCCTCTACTGTCACCCAAGGACACCTACAGGGCTGTACAATAATTCCCATGCAGCCCTGTGAATTTCCAAACTGCCATTTATTAATTTGGGGGAATGAACTGCTCCTGGTTTCCAGCTCTCACCAGTCCATCCTTCCTTACAACATCCCAGCAAGGACAGGAATTACAGTTAGGTCCATAAATATTTGGACAGAGACCACTTTTTTCTAATTTTGGTTCTGTACATTAACACAATGAATTTTAAATGAAACAACTCAGATGCGGTTGAAATGCAGACTTTCAGCTTTAATTCAGCCGGTTGAACAAAACGACTGCATATAAATGTGAGGCAACTAAAGCATTTTTTGAACACAATCTCTTCATTTCAGGGGCTCAAAAGTAATTGGATAAATTAAATAACTGGAAATAAAATGTTCATTTCTAATAGTTGGTTGAAAACCGTTTGCTAGCAATGCCAGCCTGAAGTCTTGAACTCGTGGACATCACCAGATGCTGGGTTTCCTCCTTTTTAATGCTCTGCCAGGCCTTTACTGCAGTGGCTTTACTTTCAGTTGCTGTTTGTTTGTGGGCCTTTCTGTCTGAAGTTTAGTCTTCAACAAGTGAAATGCACGCTCAGTTGGGTTAAGATCAGGTGACTGGCTTGGCCATTCAAGAATTTTCCACTTCTTTGCTTTAATAAACTCCTGGGTTGCTTTGGCTGTATGTTTTAGGTCATTGTCCATCTGTATCATGAAACGCCCGTCGCCCAGTCAATTTGACGTCATTTAGCTGGATTTGAGCAGACAGTATGTCTCTGAACACCTCAGAATTCATTCGGCTGCTTCTGTCCTGTGTCACCTCATCAATAAACACTAGTGTCCCAGTGCCGCTGGCAGCCATGCACGCCCAAGCCATCACACTGCCTGACTCCACCGTGTTTTACAGATGATGTGCTATGCTTTGGATAATGAGCTGTTCCACGCCTTCTCCATACTTGTTTCTTGCCATCATTCTGGTAGAGGTTGATCTTGGTTTCATCTGTCCAAAGAATGTTTTTCCAGAACTGTGCTGGCTTTTTTAGATGTTATTTAGCAAAGTCCAATCTAGCCTTTCTATTCTTGAGGCTTATGAGCGGCTTGCACCTTGCAGTGCACCCTCTGGATTTACTTTCATGCAGTCTTCTCTTTATGGTAGACTTGGCTATCGATACTCCGACCAAGCCCTGGAGAGTGTTGTTCACTTGGTTGGCTGTTGTGAAGGGGTTTCTATTCACCATGGAAATGATTCTGCGATCATCCACCACTGTTGTCCTCCGTGGACGTCCAGGTCTTTTTGCATTGCTCAGTTCACCAGTGCTTGCTTTCTTTCTCAGGATGTACCAAACTGTAGATTTTGCCACTCGTAATATTGTAGCAATTTCTCGGATGGGTTTTTTCTGTTTTCGCAGTCTAAGGATGGCTTCTTTCACCTGCACAGAGAGCTCCTTTGACCGCATGTTGTCTGTTCACAGCAAAATCTTCCACATGCAAGCACCACACCTCAAATCAACTCCAAGCCTTTTATCTGCTTAACTGATAAGACATAACGACGGACTTGAACACACCTGCCCATGAAATAGCCTTTGAGTCAATTGTCCAATTACTTTTGAGCCCCTGAAATGAAGGGATTGTGTTAAAAAATGCTTTAGTTGCCTCACATTTTTATGTAATCGTTTTGTTCAACCCACTGAATTAAAGCTGAAAGTCTGCACTTCAACTGCATCTGAGTTGTTTCATTTAAAATTCATTGTGGTAATGTACAGAACCAAAATTAGAAAAAAAGTGGTCTCTGTCCAAATATTTATGGAACTAACTGTATAAGGCATCCTGGCCCAGGGTGTGTCTGCAACTTGGCCATCCTTTCATTATGGCTTCCCAGCCGGGCAGGAACTCCTTCTCAACCCTGGTCGGGATGCCCATCCATCCTCCTGGGCACTTACAACATGTTTTTGGGATGTTGTGAGCATACGAGTGGAAGACTTCACCATGTGGGTAATGAGAGTAACGCGATTAGTTTCAGGGACATTTTGATATTGTTAGATCACCACAGACTTGTGTTGTATCTTAGTTATACATGAAAACATAACTTTAAATGTTTTTTGTAGAATATGGAGTAAGTAACATAAAAAAATGTAATTTGTGGGTGGCGTAGAGAGAATCAGAGAATCAATGACTAATCTTATTGAAAGTTTTCTCAAAGAAGCCAATTTCTATCACCCAGTTCACCAATGCCATTCAAAGCTGTAAATGAAAAGGCTATCTCACAACCTTCAAAGATGCTGATGAACTTTTTGATATGAACGACATTGTAGAAAGTAACAATTATTTCATTAACACTAGAACTGCCATGCAATTTCTCAGCACTAAACTTCCAGGCTAAATCCTTTGGTCCTCACTAATGGTCCATCAGCTCTGTGACCTGATGACGCGAAATGCAACTTAGAGTCTAATACAGTTTGAATGGACATACAAACAAATCATTTTTTAATTTATATTTTTGATCTGAAGTGGGCGGCACGGTGGCACAGTAGGCAGTTAGTTAGACCTGGGTTCGCTTCCCAGGCCCTCCCTGCATGGAGTTTGCATGTTCTCCCCGTGTCTGCGTGGGTTTCCTCCCACAGTGCAAAGACATGCAGGTTTGGTGCTTTGGCGATCCTAAATTGTCCCTGGTGTGTGCTTGGTGTGGTCGTGTGTGTGTGTATGTGCACCCTGCGGTGGGCTGGTGCCCTTCTCGGGGTTTGTTTGCTACTTTGCACCCTGTGTTGGTTGGGGATTGGCTCCAGCATACCCCCGTGACCCTGTACTTAGCACATAGCGGGTTGGATAATGGATGGATGGATGGATTTGAAGTGTTAGCATATGTTTTCAATCCAAAGAAAAAGCTCCAGGGATGTGCTGTTGTGGGACAAAAACCTGCTTCAGTATCTATATATATAATTCACAAAGGCAAGACACCCATGGAAAGCAAGCGGGAAGGGGCGTGGATTCACTAAGCCGCCGACAAGTAAGACACCTATGGCGCACGCAGGAAGAAGCCACGCCCACCAACTCCAAGACCATTGGATACGACGACAACTCGCAGAGCCACGCCCAGCAACTCGGATGCGACGACACAGAAAAACCGGCGTCATTTATATTCGTCTGTCGTAAAGGCCACATGCACCTCCGAGCCACGTTGACTGTTCATAGAGGCATGTTTCTCGTGGAGGTGAATCTCCATATGCAGCGTGTAAAACGGTTTGCGAGGGGTATCCCATGGGATCCTTAAAACGATCCTTTACAACTGAGGTTAAAACACAATGAAGTAAGCAGTCTTTAAAAACCGAGTTTTCGGTTACGACGCACGACCGTGTGCACCATAGCAAACTGTTTTACACGCTACATACAGCAATCCGTGGCAAACATGCGTCTTCTTAGATGCTCCTGCAGGAACACAGAAGACGTTTCCCTGCCCACCAACAATCCTTTTTCACCGGCCCGCGTCTACCCTCGCTCTCTAGGCATTCACACTGCCTGCCCATGTGCCCGGACGCAAAAACTCACCCAGCACCCAGTTAGTCCCTTTTGTCTGTGCTAGGAGTCCAAATGCACGTCTGAGCCACGTTAACTTTTCATTATTCTTTTCGGTTTCGACACCCGACCGCGTCCACCATGAAAAACCATGCGAAAGGAACAACGAAGCCCCACCTCGCTACTACCGTGGTCGGGTGTCTTGTTGGATTATATATAGAAAAGCAGCCACAACCACACAGAGCAATGAAAAGTCTACGTGAGTCACAGATGCATCTGGACTGTGCAAAGACGACAACGACTCGAGTGCCGAGTTAGAGGTGGGCACATGAGCGGGCAGTGCATACTGAACGAGAAATTCAGTCACGGACGATTGTGTGTTGGTTCGTTCCGTGCATTGTTACAATGTTGCTTTTCTTGCTGATTTATTACATTACCGATTTTTCAAATGTTAATTTTCTCCCTGTGCTTAAAAATCATTAAAAAAACGGCCTGATTATGCGGCGTATGGTACGCCACGGGTTGGCTAGTTTCATTTAAAACAATAACAACACATTTCAAATAGCTGGGTACATGAACAAGCACATGAATGAAAATTTTTATACTGACAGTTTATATAGATCTCTGTTTTGTTTTATTGTCTGTGCATCCCCTAATTCTGCACGGCTTCTGAGGGAGAAAGAACCAAGGGATGCTGTCACCTGAATGGATTTCTCCAGTTTGGCATAAAAACACTTCAGTGTTCATTGAAAATTTATTAAGTCAGAACAATATTTTTTTATACGCAGTAAATAGTAATAAAATTACAACATTACTTAACTGTTGGAAGGATTAAATCGGTAAATGAAAGGCAGCATAACAGACCAAGAATGACACAGTGCACATCACTAGA